>OZ024834.1:80179287-80615010 GCA_964016985.1 Anodontia alba
CAGCGGTGAGAAACCTAATGGATTAGTCAACTCTCCTATCCACTAGGCTACGTAGACCCGCACCGTAATCCGTGTTGTGAACACTCTTTTGTGGTCATGCAATGCGATAATAAGCTATTAAGTTCGCATAAATTGTCCTGTCTGCTTTGTATCTCATGTACTAAATGGTGGAATGCTATCTAATTGGATATTAACATACATGTAACAGGACAAAATGTTGTTTAATATGGTTTCATGAACTGCTACCGTTTTGTACCTTGTTCTTAACTGTACATGGTTTTCAGGTTAGGCTTTGTTCTTAAGCAGAACAATTACCACTTTTGGGGAAGAGAGCATATATATATATATATATAGTATATATATATATATATATATATATTATATATATATATATATATATATATATATATATTATATATATATATATATAATATATATATATATATATATATAGTATATATATATATATGATATATTATATATATATATGTATGCACTTGTTCATCTGCTTTTTTGTTACATATGTTTTATCTAGTCCATAGTTCTATACTTTTATTCGTCTTGGCGCCTTGGGTGGGGTTGTGGCACTCCCTGGATCTTTCGTTTACCTTTTGAGCTCATTTCTAAGGTCACAGGTGCACTGTCGGTGGGGGCATCCGTTTATTATTATTATTATTATTATTATTATTTTTTTTTTTTTTTTTCTTTTTTGTTTGTTTGTTTTTTCTTCTGAAAACGCTGTTACTACTAACATTCAGTTACAATACCATACTGTTAGGATTAAATAGAGTTTATTTTGGTTGTTTTTATCGATTACGGAGAAATAATTCACTAGTGTTTCTAAGGCTTCTGCGTAAAAGAACGAGTGAGCGAAGCGAACGAGTTTTTTTACAAGCAAACCTTAAAACATGAGTGAATTATTTATCCATAATCGATAAAAACAACCAAATAAACTGTTTATTACATTTTCATCAATGTTTTACCTTCTGAATTTTTACATTCAGGCCGTTATGATTTTCTACCAAAATAGTTCCAGTCGGTGCACGAATTTCAAGAGGCTTGGTTTAGTTTGAAAATCAGTCGCCATCTAGTTTTTCACTATAATGCAAAAATCATCCTGTGCTTGAAATACAGGCACAAAAATGTCACGAAAGGTGAACTGGATTATCAAGAAAAATCATACTTTATATTTGTGTTGAAGATCTTACTGGACGTGAAAAATGCAGTCTGATTTCCATGATTTTATATTTTCCGCGAAACGTCAACTATTGTTATTGTTGTTACCAGCTACGTCAGCAACGTCGCCTAGCAATTATGACGTCAAAACGTTCGAAATGAAATAATTCACTCGGTGAATTATAGATTATAATTCACTGATAAATAGAGTTTATTCATTCTCCTATTTTAAATATGGGATTTATAAACCGAGGGAGTTTAAAAAAATCCGATAAAGAAACGAGTGCGAAGCACGAGTTTCTTTATCGGATTTTTTTTACCTTTCGAGGTTTATAAATCCCATATTTAAAATAGGAGAAATGAATAAACTGTATATTACATGCATTTCGCCGCAAAAGAGTACACCATTTAAGAGGGCTTTTGTGGCAAGTCTAGTCTGCCAGTTTGTTTACGCTGTCATTTCTATTTTGGGCGGGTAATACACTGACATTGGCAGTTCGAAGCAGTGAACACTCGGGAGCCATTTTGAAAAAACTAACGCGAATCGAGAGATTGAAAAGTGATAAAATATTCCCATTTAAATGGATATTTATGTGTTTCTGCTGTGCTCAGATAGGATTAATTTCTATGCTTGTGACCTGATTCAACGAAAAAAGCATACATTTTCAGCCGGTAAGTAAGGATTTGAGATCATCCCACGGGTCAGAATCTAGACCGTTCATATGTTACAAAAAAAAGTAGTTCCGGTTAAAGAGATTTATTTCCCCGGCTAAGAGGAAATATTTCTTCTTAGAAAACAAGGAAAGATACCAGTTTTATGTCTGGTAGAAATCATGGTATTTCTTGGTTATGCATGTAATATATCTCAGTAAATCACTGCTGAAAATGTAATAAATTCATATACAATCCTGTGTCACTCATTCCTTCATCTTTAATGTGCCGATCACCGAGAGTTAGAATTGGTAAATGGGTATAATCATGTCAATGCGTTTTTTATACCCCGCCGAACATTAGTGGCGGAGGTATTATGGTATCACATTGGCTGTCCATGCGTCTGTCTGTCTGTCGTACGTCCGTCCGTCCGTATTTTCGTTTCCGGATGATAACTTGATTAAATTTCAATGGATTTTCACGAAACTTGCTATATGAATTGATATTACGAAGATATGGCTTTGGATCGCTAATGGGCAAATTTCGTCAATTTTATTCAGAGTTATCTGCCCGAGACATTGATGAATGATAATCACGTGGACAATGAGGTTAAGACATTTTGGTGTATATATATTTAGGCTCACTTGTAAACAATCCATCCAAGAACCCTTACAGTAGTATTGGGGCGCACGTATATTGCAAAATCTAAGTAACCATTTCGCAATCCGACGGGTTAGGCAAAATTTTCACAGCTAGGTTATACGACAGATTTGTATATTTTGTTACACGTAGTAAGATATAAAGATCGTATATAAATAACCCCTGTGAGTGTGCATGTGTCGCACATACGAATACCCCCAGCGGGCACATGACGTTTTATACAACGTCGGCTCAACGTCAATGCAAACGTCATGACGTTGCACTGACGTTGAAGCGACGTTGTATTAACGTCATGTGCCCGCTGGGTACGTAACATGTGGTAGATATGCGTACAGTTGTACACATACGTAACAGTTACATATGTGTATGCGTGTCATGTCGAATTTATCATGTGAGCAAACGATACGAAATCAGGGTGGACAACGTTTGTCACACTCACTGTCTTTTACCGTTTTTAGCTCTGTAATGGATGTGTGGCACACGAGGTAATGTTCTTACCTGAAGCGCGGGGATTTCTTCTCCAAAGTCTGTGTCCCTTGCCATAAAAATCACGTGACTGTGACGTACGTTGTCCACCCTGCCTATAAATTTACAAAGCAAAATCGATACAGTTGGACTGTATAGACCGGGCGTGGCGACTGATCAGGATCTACACTGTTTGCCACTCAATTTGTCCCATTTCACTCTAAATGATGTAAAGCCTGATCAGATGTTATAATAGCAATATGACGGCTAATCTGGATCTATACTGCTCTTATTTTACAAAGCTGTTTATTATTATTATTATTATTATTATTATTATTATTATTATTTTCATGACATGGCTCATATTTGTTCGTGTTGAGGTTTTACGGCCCAGTCAACCCAGTGGGGTCATGTTGAGCACGGTCAGTTTACCTAACCACACTTTTACTGGGCAGGCTTAGTCCTCTAAGCGGTTAACCAGTATTGTGCGCATTCTTTCGCCAGAAACTGACAATTGCCCTTCTTGAATCAGCGGAAGGGAGAGATTGACCTTAGAAAATATTTCATGATCAAATCTCCACGAAAGCCTGTTGCCGACCTGGCGGGGGTCGAACCCGCAACCTCCTGACCACCAGTCGGACGGCGCATCCAACTGAGCCACCGCGGCCGGCAACATGGCTCATATACAAACGTATGTACGCTGATAGCAGAATTCCGTTGTCAGAACAAAAGATAATGTCGGTTAAAGTGTACCAGTAACAACATCAGTATACCAGTAACAACATTAACCCTTAAAGCGCCAGTCACAACTATTGTCGTCTGCTTTGTCATCTGCTTGTGATTTTAAAAGTCATTTTTGCAAACAGTGTGGACCCAGATCAGCAGAACACCAAACACGGACACTGATCTTTAAATGCTTCAACTGCAATTCGCATGAGGGTCCTATTATATCATTGCAAGGGAGTAAAAAGAAAATTACCACACTTCAAAAATGATTTTTGCAAGTGGAAGTTTCGGTTATAGGCTATTAGCAACATAGACGTTTTTTTACTTTGGAAACCATGCATATCGAGTGATTGCAATGTCTTTACATAATACTTAATATATATCTAACAATGCTTAATACACAGATAACAAACACGAACAATTAGAAGTTTTTACAATAATACACATTTATATAACATTGAACATAAAGGTTTGTTCTACATATATAGATGCCAAAACATTAGTTTTGTAAGTAGGACCGTGTGTCAAATAAAAACATGCATACTAACCCTTAAAGCGCCAAGCACAACAATTGTCGTCTGCTTTGTCTTCTGCCGGTTACTATAAAAGTCATGTTGCAAACTGTGAACCCAGATCAGACTGCTCCTAAAGGAGCAGTCTGATCTGAGTCCACACTCTTTGCATATATGCAAAAATAGGTTTGAAAAGTTAAAGAGCAGACGATATAAACAGACGACATTTTCAGATGCAGATTTCTAGGCGTGTTTAAGGGTTAAGAAACAAATCGGTCACAGTAATCGTACCCGAAATAGTGACCTCTACTTCATGTAATGAACAGGTGTTACAAATGAGTGTGGTTTGTACATATCACACGAACGCTTCACACTAACTTGTCCACATGTTACATTTGCGTACTGTAGTACGCAAACGTAACACATTATAGTTGTCATGTGTTTTAATACGCGTACAATTGTACGCATACGTATGCATACAATTGCACGCATATGTAACACATCTGTTACGTATTCGTATGTGTGACATATGCACACACACAAAACCCACACTGCACAAGACTAAAAAAAGTACCGTTAAGCTTATCACAGGATTCTTTAACCTTTACCACTCTCTGGGCTAATTCAGCAGACGACAAATAGGTGATATTTTTCTCATTTTACCCAGAAAACAGGGACAATTGGTGACGATTTGCATGAAATGTCAAAACCTGTTTTCTTGGAAAAATAAGAAACCTTTTTTCAATATGTCGTCTGCTGAAAATTTTACCCAGAGTGCTAAAGCGTTGATACTTATCTTCTGATTTAAATATTTGTTATTTTTAAAATCCAAGTGTTTTTCGTTGTCTGTTTCTTCTATAATACTATTCCCAAATACCAGACTGTCTTTGATCTGAGGTAGTCATGCTTTGTCCCTTCGGCAGTCTCTAGGTTAAATTAGTACTATTTTATTCGTCTGTTCCCATTTCGTCTACTATTTTGACATTTTTTCCCATTTTGTCAACTCACATATTCCCATTTGAAATACTGGGAGTATTTTCCCTCCTATGTAGTCTAGTCAAGATTACAATGGTGTATAAACCTATGGTATGTATATACCCAGCTAGCATTCTACATAAATCCATAGCGGGCCGTTATCGGCCCGTCAGCTACCCTGACGGGCCGATAACGGCCCGCTATGGATATATGTAGAATGCTTACTGGGTATTTTGTATAGAAAACATGGCAATCAGACAAAGCAACCAGTGAAGACTTTATCCTACTCATTAAACAGTATATTTACCAGCTCAACATGACCCTAATGGGTTGACTGGGCCGTAAAACTTCAACTCAATCAATCATATAATGCATATCTGAACAGTTTTGGTCCAGATCTTGGTCAATGGATTGAAACAAAAGTAGACGATATTGGAATTACCCACATAAATGGAGTAGACAAAATGGGAATAAAAACAGTAGGCAAATTGGGAAAAGACGAAATCGGAATAGACGAAGTGGGAAGTTACCAATTTGTAGAGGGTACATACCGCAGCGTGGGACACTTTAAATGCTGTACGCGCAGCGAAGACTCAAATCTGTCTGCGAAATTCACGCAGTCTGATCAGAGCCTTCGTTTCGCTGTCAGTCCGGCTATTTCGCCTGGCTATTAATGGAGGAAATTAAAACCCCGGCACATCTATGGCACTGCTGGGACTCATCGGAGGCTAAATCACGGCGCTTAAGCATCGCTGTATCCAACAAACTCAGGTCCCGTAGGAGCCCGAGTTTCAAAAGACTTGTTCATTAAGTTTTTGTATTTCATTTAAATCATATCCAAGGACTGATAAACACAGATGAATAAAATATCAAACACTTCATAAATTTCTGGGGAAACGAGGAGGGGAAACCTTGGCTTCCATGCAAAGAATGGATAACGGGAATTAATACACTTTCAAGGAAAACGACTTATATATTTCCTTATAGAGAAGACCTCTTTTTAGAAGGTGCCCGACGTGCAGTAAAGTAAACAGGAAGCCACAAAAGTTATCTCCCTTGGCGAAAATGGCCGAAAATCTACCAGATACGTCCGTTTAATTTAATGAATTAACAGACTGATTCCAGTGGAAGTTCGTGTTTAGTTATAGTACCATTTACCACGCATTTTTCTCACAGTTTTTCCAAAAAGGAGAGCAAATGAAATGCTACATTTATTCCTGGTAACAATCACACGGTCCTTCCATGCGTAGGAATACGTTCTTCGCCATTGCTGAAGCAATTTCTTTTGCTTCTTTCCAAGTCTTTTTAATACGAACCGTCTGACAAAAACCGCACAGTTCTGTCCCAACACGTTTAAAACTTGTCTGGCAGCACGCCCTATTCCCAAAATGTTTCTTTTCCAGTTCAGTGGGTTTGCGTTCGTCCATCCCCATTTGTAAAACATAACATACCTTTTCCCGCTCTTTGCTGTCTGGACGGAAATCTCATATAAAACTCGCACTGGACGAGATTCGCGTTTGAACAGTTCTCGTCTTCGATATCCTCTTGTGATGTCTAACAATGTGCATGGGACCCAGTGTCGAACATTTGGTGGTTCTTTATTAATTATGGCAAGTTTCCATGGTGACCATCTTCTAGCAAGATTGTTTTGTTTCAAAATAAAATCGCTGTCTCTTACTGTATGGCGTGGAATTTTGGCAAACACATGATGATGACTCTTATTGCTTGGACATCTGTCATCTGAAAAAGAAAGTACCCAGCGGGTACGCAACGGTGAGACAACGTCGCATCAACGTCGATACAACATCATGACGTTGCATCGACGTTAATGTGATGTGGTATACACGACATGTGTGCCCGCTGGGCAAAATGAGCTGCGTTACGGAATAATGGGCTTCAGCTTATATGCAAGCAGTCTGTGAACATTATAATCAGGGTCTTCACTTTCAGCTAATGAATTTTACTTGTAAATATCCCAGCTTCTTTCAAGCGAACAGCGAAGTCTCTGAGCAGATTGCGTACAGGCGCAGAATGAATTCATATCTGCAGGCTATTCATCACGGAAACACGCCTATATAATTTTGACCCCCTTATACCCCACTTTTATATAGTAAAACTGGGGTTTAAAGGGGTATACATTATTTTTCTTATTTCTGCTCAGAAACATAGATTGTGGGTATTCGTTAGAACCGCCTCGTCGAGGCGGTTCTAACGAGTACCCACAATCTATGTTTTGAGCAGAAATATGAAAAATATCAGAACTTTTTATCTGAAAATTGTCATTTTTTTGGTGGGAAAATTTTCAGTATATTTCAATAGGCATGTTTTCGTAATGTATTTTACCTCACTTATCGATGACGGAGCGGGCATTGTCGGGAGAGGGGGCGAGCTCCTCTTGTATAGAAAGGAATTTGCTCTTCTTTCTTATAGAAAAAAAAACCTTTACAGACGATGCTTGATGTGCATGAACGCAAACAGGAAATTACAAAAACGTGTTACATTTCACCGTAATTCTTGCAAATTGCTTTAGAAAACCTAATGACGAAGTTATTACCTCCTGAAATTTGGCACCCAAAGGATTGATGCTCGAGATAATTATGTCTGTTCCTCAGCGAATAGTGGTCCGCTACGAAGCCCATAATGTATCTGAAGAAATTTCAGTTGAACTTTGTGTCATCACGTGACATTCCTCTTAATTTCCATATTTACGTTTTGCTGTATACGGTGGTAAATCGGGGATATTTTCGATCCTCCCCTTTCTATTTCCATTTAAAAAGGGATCACCCATGGTTTATCATGCATTAACGTTTGCCGGGTCCCGAGGAAACTGTTTGAACACAAGGCCGCTAGGCCGAGTGTTCAAATATCTTCCGAGGGACCCGGCAAATGTTATTGCAATGAAATAACCATGGGTGATCGTTGTTCTTGCATAACTTACGATTCCAACAGCAAATTGTGACGAAAACATCCCAAAGCTCCATATAAACTCTTCTAATGCGACGGCAAACCAAAATGGCGGCTGGTTCAGAATGTTGTTTACAATGACGCCAGTTGCACAATGACCCTCTGACGTCACCATAAAATTCTAAAATGCTACGTTCAGGGCGGTAACATTACGCCGCTCAACGTAACATAAACAAAGCAAGGCCCATCTTGTGATATCAAAAGTTCAAAATCCATGTTCAAACAGCACGTGAATTTCATATATGAACATGTGTTTTATTGTTTGAACACGGCCTCTGGTCCATTCAAGAATGGCTTCAAACAGCTATGTTCATAGGATTTTATGCAAGAACGTTGCATCAACGTGAATGGAACGTCATGACGTGGCATTGACGTTGATGCGACGTTTGTGTCTAGTTTAGCTCTAGATAGCAAATTACAGAGAACCGAATCTGAAAGCAATATGTTTGTTAAATGTTACCACTATGACTAAAAATTACAAAAGACAACATTTAAAAAAATTTGGCCATTTTTTTTTCAATATAAAATACGGCTTGACATTTCCTTCTAATTGTCCCAATTTTCTGTGAAAATTAACAAACGTTATCCACAATCTGTCTTCTCTTGATTTAGCCCACACATTACGAAAATACGCCTGTTCAAATATACTGTAAATTTTACCACCAAAAAATGAAAATTTTCAGATAAAAATGCTGATATTTTTTTTCATATTTCTGCTTAAAACATAGATTGTGGGTACTCGTTAGAACCGCCTCGACGAAGCGGTTCTAACGAGTACCCACAATCAATGTTTTGAGCAGAAATAAGAAAAAATAATGTATACCCCTGTAAACTTCAGTTTTACTAATATAGATATAAAAATGGGTTTTAAGGGGGTCAAAATTATGTAGGCATGTTTTCGTGATGAAACGCTACAAAGCATTAAATGTTCCAGGTTCCGTAGTGAGCCTTTGTTTATGTCTACTGAGACTTTTTTTATTTACCTTTCTTTTTCTTCCCATCAGTCCTTCTCTTCATCTCCTTTATTGCAATTGGATTATTATTTATGGTCTTCTTTGAGTCGAAGTGTTTCCTTGTCAGATTACTGTTTTGACTGGGTACTATGGTAACCGTCCTGGTATGTTGTTGATTCTCAACTCTTTCCTCTGACATTTCATTTCTTTCTAATTTATTTTGCTGTTTGAGTTTCTTCTCTATTTCACATCTGCTGAAAATAAGCCGCCCCGTGAGAAAACGTACCATCTAACATGAGCGCCCAGCGAATACTCAATCACGCACGAAGAAACTTTGCAACCTTGACTATCTAAAAGGCGCCCAGTGATGATTCTGATCAGACTGCGCGAATGCGCAGGCTGATCTGAATCTTCGCTGCGCGCACATGTCGTAGATAAGTTTTCTGACGTTGCTGCTGAAGAAAGAACAAGTCTTTGTTACGTATACTCACATTACCCCATAATATATAGTGAAAACTGGGAGGACCGTAAATTATGTTGAGAGAATTCTCTGGGTAAACCCATTTGCTTTACAATTAACTTGCCAATTAAAAATAATCAAACTTAACTGCGTTTTTTGTGGAGAATAAAGAAAATATTTATTTTAACAACCCTCTTTGTAATGTGTACCTCCATTCCCCTATATTATATAGTGAAAACAGGGATATGGGAGAGGACTGTAAATAATGTTGAGAGAACTTGTGGTCGAGCTAATTTGCTTCACAATTATTTTGCAATAAAATATAGACAAACTAAACTTATTTTGCAATAAAATATAGACAAACTAAACTGCGTTTTTTTTTTGTTTTTTTTTTTTTTTTGTTTTTTTTTTTTTTGTTTTTTTTTGTTTTTTTTTTTTTGTTTTTTTTTTTGTTTTTTTTTTTTTTTTGGGGGGGGGGGGGGGGGGGGGGGTTTGTGTGTTTTTTTTTTTTTTTGAGAAAAAAAAAAAAAAAGCATTTATCTAAACAACCCTCTTTATGATGTGTACCTCCATTCCTCTATATAAAGTGAAACCAGGAGTATGGGAGAGGACCGTAAATAATGTTGAGAGTACCTTTGCGGTTAACCCATTTGCTTCATAATTATTTTGCAATACAATACAGTCAGACTAAACTACGTTTATCTTGATAGCTCTCGTTGTAGACTAGCTCCTAGACCTTGATGTCATGTTTTATCACTCCAAACTATAAGCTGATTCAAATTTATGTATGACATCTTGTATAGCCAGTCTCTAATAGTTGGTCTCTGACATCAAGGAGGGGATATCTCCAAGATTAGTTGCTGCTATCAAAGAGGTGAGGCAAGCAGTAAGTAGTAGATGGCCCTTAGTTCATTAAGTAAATTAATAATTATAATTGATTGATGAAAATAATATTGATATCCGACTAGTAGCTAGTCTACTCTCGTTGTAGTATGTAGCCCCATTCCTCCATAATACATGTATATAGTGAAAAGGGGTACGGTAGAGGCCTGTAAATAATGTTGAGAGACCTTTGCGGTCAACCCCGTTTGTTTCACAATTATTTTGGATTACCGTATTCGACCTAATTGCCGCACTGTGCGCTTAGGTTTTTCAAACATACATATTTTTTATAATTTCATATTTTTTTATAAAATGCATATGTCGTAGGTACCTATTTGAATTGCATCGACAAGTCGATGCAATTCAAATGAGTACCAACAACATAGGCGTTTATAAAGAAGTAGACAAAAAGCATGTTGGCCGTAGTCTGAAGACTACGGAATTTCTTGACTATGTGCTTATAGGGGCATGTGCAGTAATTAGGTCAATACGGTAATATACGTTTTTGTGGAGAAATAAGAAAACATTTATTTTGATAATCCTCTTGTAATGGGTACCCCCATTCCTCCATAATATATAATGAAATCAGGGGTATAATGGAGGACCACAAATAATGCTAAGAGAACTTTTTGTTTAACTCATTTTTTTTTTTTTTTTTTTTTTTTTTTTTTGTGTGTGGTTACTAGAAGTGACAAACAAAGTATAAATAAAAAAAAAATGACCAAAATCTGAAATATTTTAGAACTCCCCACTTTAACATATGTCCTGCTGAATAAATTAATATGCCACGCCCTTTTAAAATTTTCAGCCAATCAGATTACTTGATCCAGTTTCTTGATATAAATTCACATACTGAATTGCAAACAGTGCAGATCGAGATCAGTTGGCTTCTTAGAAGCCAACTGATCTGGATCTACACTGTTTGCAAAGGAAGGGTATATCCGGGTTCAGCAGGACAAAGATTAATGTAGACCTTACATTCTCCCTATTATATGATGCACAACATGGGAGAAAGGCCCTGGTGCCACTGTGCGAACAATAAAGGTTCAGATAAGTGTGCACATCCATGCAGTCTGATATGCACATTTTCTTTTCATCGACATATTCTACAATATCCATTAATTCTACAACGCAGGCCTTGTTCAGCATGCGCGAATGTGTAGGCTCGTGCAGGCTGATTAGGACATGCGTTGTCTGAATTAGCATAAGGGTCGTTTTCGTGCGTTCCGCATTGATTATATTATGTAGGAACATGCCCTGCGGGAACGCAGTGTTTAAACAACGTCGTACTTTAAGTTGATGCAACGTCATGACGTTGCATTGACATTGATGCACCGTTGTTTAAATGCCGTGTGCCCGCAGGGCAGGGTACTCAGTAAATAGACTTGTTAACGTAATGAATATTCTAACCTGGTAAACAACAATCTTCTTCTTTCAAATCTGTCAAACAATTCTAGTTCTCTCTCTAGCTCTGTCATGTTTTCTAGTCTTTGTCTGTCCTCTTCGTCACCAAACAAATTCTCGTCATAACCATCGTGGAACATTTCTTCTTCTGTTTTTTTTTTTTTTTTTTTTTTTTTTTTTTCTCTCTCTCTCTCTCAGAGCTTAAAACTACAGTGCTCCAGATCAGGTTCTAGTACAATGAGTATTTTACCCCCTACTAAAACTTAACATTTAAAGCACTGAGCAAAAAGATGTAGCTTACACTTTTTCAGAGAAAATAAGGCCTAGCATTTCATGTGAATTTCATATGAAATGCCAAGCCCTATTTTCTCTGAAATTTGGGTCAAGATAATGAATCATCAAAGAGGCAGTTAAGTTACTCTGACAATGACCATATTCCTATCAAATGTTTACCCCGATGAATTTGGTTGCAATGCTTAGGGCCGTGGCTGTCCGCTAACAGAATCATTGGACACTATAGAATGTATCAATGGAGAGCAAATGCCTGTATGAGACTATGCGCATGCGCGGTGTGAATGTGAATCTTTGCATTTTTACGCATGCTTGATGACACATTGAACGGAAACACATCCATGAGGAGGTTACATTGTAAAATGTTTTTATTCCTTTTCTGAATAAAGGTTTACACTTAACCCAAATAAACCTAATGGACTTTCCCATCCATATACATTGGGTGAGTCCATTTGTCATTCAAGGGATGTCAGGTGTATTTTTTTCATTTTTGTTATATTTGTAATTGAAATTCTTGTAAGCAAACAGTGAAGACCTTGACCAGACGCCGCTTAATGCGGCGTCTGGTCTAGGTCTGCACTGTTTGATTATGTCCCACAAAAGGGACGCCAGGCTTATAGTATGAGTGAAAGGAATGAATTTGCTGTATATTTTTCCTTTTAGAGTAGATCCCGTGCGGGTACGGTATTCTGCTACAGCCAGTAACATCAGAATATTAGTTTAACCCTTAAAGTGCCAATCACAACAATTGTCGTCTGCCTTGTCATCTGCATGTGATTTTAAAAGTCATTTTTGCAAACAGTGTGGACCCAGATCAGACTGCTCCTTCTGGGTCCAAACTGTTTGCCTACATGCAAAAATAGGTTTGAAAAGTTTGCAAGAATATTCAACAGACGACATAAACAGACGATATTTTCAGATGCAGGTTTTCTTGGCGCTTTAATGGTTAATACCGGGAAATAACTATTGTTTATGCGCTTCGCTTCATTTCGCTTATGAGTACGATATACTACTACAGCCAGTAACATCCGAATATTAGTTTAAAACCGGGAAAGAACTGTTGTTTATGCGCTTCACTTCACTTCACTTCACTTCACTTGCGAGTAGGTCTACGGTATTCTATGATAGCCAGTGATACCCGATTATTAATTTAAAACCAAAAAAATAACTATTGATCATTCTGCTTACGAGTACGGTAATCTGCTCCGGCCAGTAATATCCGAATACAAGTTACATTATTATTGATATTATTTTCAGAAATAATTATGACAATATTGGAGCTGTTAAAACCGGGGAAAGACCTGTTGTTTATGCGCTTCACCACTTCACTTCCTAGTACGGTATTCTACGATAGCCAGTAATTTTGTAAGCGAACAACAAGTTCCAAGAACCAATATCAGACAGCACGGAAATGCTGTCTGATCTAGAAGTAGATGTTCGTGAGAAAAGTGAATTATCTCTAAAGAGAAGGAAAATTAAAACGGAATTACCTTCCTTTGCTAAAACGATTATTTCCCTTACCGAGATTGGTTAAGGGAGACAGCCATTAACCCATTAATGACGAATGGACTCAGCTACATCAACTATTGGGACATGTCCTTTTCCAGTCAAACGGGAGTCTGGTAGTTTTATTATTATTATTATTACCATGTATTATAAAAAATCTTGTAGTTAATGCAAACCGTGTAGACCCTGATCAGACGCCGCGTTCTGCGGCGTCTGATCAGGATTTACACTGTTTGCCAATGTCCCTTTCATGGGACGCAAGCATAAATGACATAAATGTGTTAACGTGGCGTATACATTCCTTAGATACATACCAGAACATTGAAAACAGAAGCCAGTATAAACAACGTAGTAAAATCTTACATATATAGGCTTTTTATCAGTTATCGTAAATTCTATATGACCTCATCGGTATCTGCAGGGTGGTTTAATCAGGTTGTAACATGTTGTGATCAATAGAGTCTGAGTCTGCAAAAATCGTATCAAGGAAGACAACCTAGATCCCTTTTGAGCTTGGTGGACAATAGGTTAGTTCCCTTGACTTGCGAGCCAACTAACCTTACCACTCTTTGCAAATTAAGCAGACGACCTTTTTTTTTCTTCCCGCCTCACCCCCTACTCCAACGCCCCCTCCCACTCTCCCCAGAAATAGGCTTTGACGTTTCATGTAAATGGTCTCCTAAAGGAGAGGAGACAATTTGCATAAAATATCAAAGCCTCTTTCCTGGAAAAATTTCAAAACTTCGTCTGCTGTTTTTTTGTTGTTGTTTTTTTTTACCCAGCATGCCAGGTGTTAAAGCAAGTGGTCCCTTTTCAGTAGACAGGGTGATCAAAGTCTCTTATCGCTCTGCATGTTGACTTGATATCCCTATTTTTAACAATGGATGTGTCCAAATTCAAAGATAGAAGAGTCCACCTCATATACTCAGGAATGAAAGGGTTAACCTTTTGTGCGCTTAAAACGTGATTTGCAGACGATAAATTAGTGTGGTTTCTCCCAGAAAATAGGGCACGGCGTTTCATATTATTCCTTTATGAGTGTCCAAGGAGACGATTCACATGCAATGCCAATCCACATTCTGTTGGAAAATAAGTAAGAAATATGTTTAAATGTCGTCTTCTCCTGCGTAGAAAATATTTCATGAACAATCTCAACGAACGATTCCTTGGTGGAGATTGATCTACGGTCCTCCTCTACCTTCCGCTGATTCAAGAAGAGCTCAGTTTCTGGCGAAAGAATGTGGACAAGTACTCGTTAACCGCTTAGAGGACTAACCCTGCCCAGGAAAACTGTAATTAGGTAAACTGACCGCGCTCTACATTACCCTAATGGGCTGACTGGGCCGTAAAACCTCAACACAAACAAACTCTTCATTCCGTTCCTCGGAGAATGGTTGAAGCGTCTTGTTAGCGCTCTCGATTTCGGAACATGAGAGCTTAGGTACAGCGTTCCATTGCATAGAGCCTTCCATTATCATCCTTCCATCGTCTTGATATGACGTAAATAATGTTGAAAGGGACGTAAAAACACCAAATTATCCTAATCGAACACTGGTCATTCTGCTCGTCATCAGCATCCCAGCTGGCATTCTACGTAAATCTACATCGGGCCGTCATCGGCCCGTCAGCTACCCTGACGGGCCGATGACGGCCCAATATAGATTTACGTAGAATGCTGACTGGGATCATCCCTCAGAGTATTTGCCGCTCATAAGTTTAATGCATTCTACAGGTAGATACATACCGCCCAGCGGGCACATGCCGTTTATACAACGTCGTATCAACGTCGATACAAAGTCATAACGTCGTATCAACGTCGATGCAACGTCATGACATTATATCGACGTTGATGCTGCATTGTATGAATGTCATGTGCCCGCTGGGCGTGGACGTCAGTCGTACTAACCAGACTGCGATAATCCGTGCAGGTCTATGTTGACTTGAGTTGGAGTTTTACGGCCCAGTCAACACTGCTAAGATCATTTCGAGCCGATCAGTTAACCTACACACTTTTCCCGCAAATGGGCAGGCTTAGTCCTCTAAACACTTGTGCACATAGTCTCGTCAGTTACTGACAACAGCCCTTCTTGAATAAGCGGAAGTGGGAGAATGATCATAGAAATGATTTCATGATGAATCTCCACGAAAGTTATGTGGCCGAGTTGGGGTTCGAACTTGCGACCCCTGGGTCTCAAGTCAGACGAGCTACGAACTGCGCTAGGGTGCCCGACTTATATGCGGAGGTTTTCTATAACAGAATATATACACGAACTGCGCAAGGGTGCCCGACTTATAGGCGGAGGTTTTCTATAACAGACTGTATACGTATGGTCGTACTTTATATTTAGAAACTGCACGAAACTGTCTCATAGCAAAAGTATGTCATGGTCTACTGAACCAGTGTCGCGTTTTGCACGTGAAAGGTGAGGTGTTTTATTGATACAACTATAACTCAAGTACAAACAACGAATTGAATATATTGAGATCGCCCTTTGTGAGAGCCAGCGGGCACATGCCGTTTTACAACGTCAGATTAACATCATGACGTTGCATCGACGTAAGTGCGATGTGACAAACATCATGTGCCCGCTGGAATAGGAATGCGAGTGGCTTGCCGTTCCGCGTTCATTTGGGACCCCGCCGTCCCCAGGCACGGAAACGCTGGCCACCCCACGGCGTGTCTCTGAAAGAATCTTCATTCATTCACTGTGAAAATCAGGATATATTTTCTCTGTGCAGCTGACTATTTTCATTCATTCGCTATGAAAATTTGGATATATTTTTCTCTGTGCTACTCACTCCTCCGCAGAATTTGGTGGCAATAAATGAAAGTGAAGTCACAGTCACCTCCGAAAACCTTTAATACGCTAAAGTTAAGGTTAACATTTTACACCTAATATACCTGTATTTTTTAAAAGTAGTTTCTAATGTTTGTCTAAGGTAATTTAACCGGTATTCATACGGGCGTGGTAAGTGCGTTCCGCGGAGACTCAATTCTTATACAGAAGATCTCACCATGGCTCCAGAGAAATGTAAGTGTACTTTTATTCGACAAGATTGCTCGTGCGCTCAGCGAAGACTCAGATCAGCCTACGCAGCCACATATTCTAAGGAGAACCTCTGTAATCCGTCTAAAGAAAGCTTGGATGTTTGGCTACTCATAGAGATTTTGCGCAGGCTGACCTGAGATTACTTGGTGGACATGCAATCTTACAGGAAATGTTGTGCCATGTCTTATTCGACCATTCTCAGACAATGTGAAAGAAATCTCTTATAAATACACCAATTATTTACGATAACACATCTAAGTAAAATGTGTACTAGTCAATCATATTTATAGATAAGCAATTTTACCCCCTCGTTTCTCCCCTAAAACAGGTTGTGGGTAATCGTTAGGAGCGGCTCGCAGGGCGTGTTTAATGAGATTTAGCGCCATACAAAAGGAGAATGGCTACACTTTCAAGGGAGATAACTGTGTCTAAACTTTTTCTGCCCCCTTCTGAAAGGGTTCTACTCTAAAAGAGAAGAATATGCTCCCCGTGTGTGCACATTCTTTCCTTGAATGTGCTATCCGTGGGTGCACATTCTTCTATTTTAGAGTGGATCCCTTTTCAAAAGGGGGTTGGTGTGCAGGAATCAAACGTTATCTCCGTTGTACGAAATGTCGGAGCAGTCTGATCAGGGTCCACACTGTTTGCATGTATGCAAAAATAGGTTTGGAAAGTTTGCAAGACTATTCAGCAGATGACAAAAACAGACGACATTTTCAGATGCAGATTTTCTTGGCATTTTAAGGGTTAATCGACTCGGCTCGACTCGAACTTACGTACACAGATTTAATGCCATTGTATTAGATATTTTGGAACGAAACCACTTAGAGGCAGTTTCTCTTGAACAGTCCTTGTAAATGTATGTTGTACTGTTTGGGTCCAAGGAAATATGGGTTGATGGATTTTATTATTTATTTATTTATTCATTTATTTATTTAGGAATAACGGTAAGAAGTTTTCGTGTTTACTGTTTGCTGTAACTCTACGTCGTTTTCTGGTATCTTGCCAAGTTCAGATGGAATAAAGAATTCTTATCGAAATATTGACCGTTTTACGGTGCATGATGGTCAGCGCTTCTGCCTTCCGGTCACGAGGTCCCGGGGTCGAATCCCGCTGGAGGCGGAATTCGTCTTATAACTGTGCAGCGCTTCATCGCGCAGAGCCTTTCGTTATGCGGATTTTATTGATGTGTAGATACCGGTGAATCACTCACAAACTGAATAAAGCCCAAAGGTTTTTATGTTAATCCTTGCCATTCTGAATTATTAAGATGCCACGCCCATTTCTAATTTTCAGCCAATCAAATTACTTGATCCAGTTGATAAAATTCACAGACTTAATGGCAAACAGTGCAGATCCAGATCAGTTGACTTTCTGGATCTACACTTTTTGAAAATGCAGGATATATCCGGGTTCAGCAGGACAAGGGTTAAATTTGAATGTAATTCGCAGGTGTTTACATATCCGGATAAAATCCACAAAGAATAAAAAATGATTTCTAAATCTTATATTTCAACGCGGCCATGTTTTACGTTGAAAACGTGAACAAAAACGGCATATTTTAGAAAACTACGTGAAACAAATAGTTATGAGATACTTCCTTAGTAGATTTTTTTCCAGGGGTAAATGTCGTTTTGAATTTGTTCTCAAACCAATCAAATTGTGCCAATTAAAGTAAGAGTTTTTTTTTTTTTTTTTTGATGCCCCTGCCATTCGAATGGAGGAAGGGCATTTAAATTTTACCCCTGTCCGTCCGTACATTCCTGTCCAGCTCATAACTCCTAAACCTTATGGAATAAATTTATGAAACTTCATAGATGGCTTAATCATATCGAGACGATAAGTCGTGAACAAGGAAGACAACTCTGCCTATTCTGGTTTTTGAATTAACTCTCTTGCCTAAAATCCATGTAGTGTAATGCTGATAATTTGTGTCCGGCTCATAACTCCTAAATCGTGTGGAATATATTCATGAAACTTTACAGATGGCAAAATCATATCCAGTTCATATGTCACTGACAAGGAAGACAGTTCTGGCTTATTTGCTTTTTTAATTAAATCCCCTTGCCTAAATCTCTTTACCCCAGCTGAAAATTTGTGCCCGGCTCATAACTCCCAAACTGTGAGGAATATATTCATGAAAAATTATAGATGGCTATATCTTATCAAGACGATACATCTCTGGCTAATTATGCCCCCGCCATTCGAAGAATGGTGGAAGGGCGTTAAGTTTTACCCCTGTTGGTGCATTTGTGTCCAGCTCTTAACTCCTAAACCGTATGGAATCTATTCAAGAAAAAAAAAAAAAAAAAAAAAAAAACATGGAAGAGAATTCTGGCTATTTTGACTTAAGAATTATCCCCCTTGCCGAAAACCCATGCAGTGTAATGCTGAAAATTCGTGTCCGGCATATAATTCCTTAAAAGTACGGAATATATTTATGAAACTTCACAGATGACTAAATCATATCAAGAACATGTGTCGAAAATTAGCAAGACAACTCTGGCTAATTTGATTTTTAAATTAACTGCCCTTGCCTAAAACCCATGTAGTGAAATGTTGTTTTTTTTTGTTTGTTTGTTTGTTTGTGTCCAGCTACACTATATGGAATATATTCATAAAATTCACATATAGCTAAATTATATCAAGACAATGTGTCACAAACAGGGAAGACAACTCTGGATAATTTGGTTTTAGAATTAACTCCCTTTGCCAAAAATCCATGAAGTGTAATACTTTTCTGTGTGTGTACGGCTCATAACTCCTAAATAAAATGGAACAGATTCATGAAACTTCACAGATAGTTAAATCATATCAAGCCAATGTGTCACGAAAAAGGAAGACAATTCTGGCTAATTCCGTTTTTGAATTAACTTCCCTTGCCAAAAAACCCATGTAAGGCAATGCTAAAAATTAGTGTCAGGATTATAACTCCTAAACCATATGCAATATATTCATGAAGTTTCACAGTCTCATTTCCAGCTGGAAGGTTGGACCCTGAGGTTGGGATTTCCCATCCCCTTTGAACATCAGTGATGTATTCTGTTGTCTTAATTACAAGATCTCTACTATGTTGTTTGCATTATATCTCTGGATCACCACTCTTGGCCTATAATTTAAGCATTGTGTTATACAAAGGGGACCAGGCGGCGGCATCAGTGTCCCATGGACACTTTTCTAGTTTAAAAAAATATATATGTATTTCTAATATAATAATTTCTAATATGTGACATTTCACATGCTTTTGTAGGTTTTGTTAATCTGATACATAACGGAACAATTTACCACTTGTTTGGACTAAAAAAACTATTCAGAGTACGGTTGATGGGATCCCATTAGATGGAGAAGTTGAATTTTGAACGAAATTAACACCGTATTTGTCTCCCCTTTGCTGATTTAAGAAGACAGTTGTCTTGTCAGAAAGAATGTGCACTTTGTCTCAGCAAGTTGGTTAACCGTTTAGAGGACTCAGCCTACCCAGAAAAAAGTGTAGTTAGGTAAACTGACCATTCTCGACATGGCCTCAATGGGTTGACTGGGCCGTAAAACCTAAACACAAACAAACAAACATTTTATTTTGTAGTTTTTGAATAAAAGAACAATTTTATATCTTAAAATAGTTCTGTAGATTTTATACCATTAGAAAACACTCCTATTCAAATATATTGAAAATTTCACCACCAAAAACTGGAAGTTTTCAGATAAAAATTCTGAGAGTTTTCATATTTCTGCACAAAACGTAGATTGTGGGTACTCATTAGAACCACCTCACCGAGGCAGTTCTAACGAATACCCACAAACTGTGTTTTTTAAGCAGAAATAAGAAAAATAATGTATACCCCTGTAAATTCCAGTTTTACTAATAAAAGTGGGATTTAAGGGGGTCAAAATTATATAGGTACGTTTTCGTGATGTATACAAATCATTATTACTTACTGCTGAATAAATTAAGATGCCACACCCACTTTTAATTTTCAGCTAATAAGATTATTTGAGCCAGGTTGTTTATACAAATTCACAAATGACAAACAGTGCATGTCCAGATCGGTTGGCTTCTACACTGTTTGCAAAGGCAGGGCATATCTGGGTTCAGCAGGACAAGAGTCTGGTGTTCCGTTTCAAATGGATGTTTCCAGATCACAGGATCACATGAGAAGCTTGCGTTGAGTGTGATCCAGTGATAGGGAAATATCCACCATATTGGGGACTATAAGTGTAGTTTGCAATGCTTTCAGACCACCCAAAACAATGAGAACATAACAGTTGCAGATTGTATATATGGTGGCTTCATCAAAAGCACAAAGCAGGCTGAAAGAAAAGATCCAGACAGGCTCGGAAATAAATGCTGTAATCTTTAGCAAGATCAAAAAAGGCAGCCCTTGATTACTTCATTGGGCTGTTAGACGAACTGAGAATGTTGCATGTTCCTACCTTAATCAGGCCAGGGTATACACAGAAGAAAATCTGTCATCTGTAGGACTTTTACCACACCAATATGAATCTGATATTCTTAAGGCTCGTTAAGAATCAATGCTTTTACCAGAGTTGTTTAACAAATAGAATTTCCAGCTTATCCCTAATACCAAGAGGAATAGGAAAGAGACACAAACAAACACGCGCAAAACAAACAAATGCACGAAAAGTACACAGACCAGCTCTCTCTTCCAAAAGCGAGGCAATCGCGATGCTAAAAGGACTGAAAAGCACAAGAACGCAACACAAGAAAAGACTTAATAAAAATCGCCTAGTAGAATAAACCACAAAGCTACACAGATTAAGAGCACCTACCGGACCACCGCCATAGAACGGTTAGTAGTATAAACTACCGGGCGGTTTAAAGAACTTTTCTTTACAGTCAACTGACTTCACTCTGAGTCCCTTTGCTAGTTGTAATACAGAAATACATAAAAAGTCGATTCGTATGATGACTCCCAACTCAGTGGATGCATTATTGCAATAACATCAAAATCAAATTATCACTATCATAATCAAAGACGAGTACTCTTGGCTAATTCTACACCCACTTCGAGCCAGAGTTCATGGAAACCAATAGCTGAACCATGGCGGATCAAGCCAAAGACGTATTATCAATCCCCAATCAACCCACTTGTCAAAGCTTCGCAAAGGGGTCGTTATTAAGTCTGAGACCCGAACCGTCATCGTGCAATTAAAGAGCAAAGCATAGCTATCAACAGTGACTAGGTTGATAACTAGGCATGCATTGGTCATTACAAAAACACGCCTATTCAAATATATAGAAAATTTCACATCCAAACACTGAAAATTTTCAGATAAAAAAACGCTGATATTTTTCATACATCTACTCAAAACATAGTTTGTGGGTACTCGTTAGAACCGCCTCACGGAGGCGGTTCTAACGAGTTCCCACAATTTATATTTTTTAGCAGAAATAAGAAAAATAATGTATACCCCTGTAATCCCCAGTTTTACTATATAAAATTGGGGTTTAAGGGGGTCGAAATTATATAGGTATGTTTTCGTGATGGTTTGACAAGATGCCATATTAGCTGTTGGTATTTTTTGTATACATGATAAAGCTCCAGTAAATCTAGTAAATGTAACTTCGAAATGGCTTATCTGTTTGACATTTTGCATTGACCATTGTTTTCATTTTATTCTACTATTAGTCAAGGAAAAATGCTGCAACTGACCATGCTCGACATGGCCTTAATGGGTTGACTGGGCCGTAAAACCTCAACACAAACAAACAAACATTGTATTTTGTAGTTTTTGAATAAAAGAACAATTTTATATCTTAAAATAGTTCTGTAGATTTTATACCATTAGAAAACACTCCTATTCAAATATATTGAAAATTTCACCACCAAAAACTGGAAGTTTTCAGATAAAAATTCTGAGAGTTTTCATATTTCTGCTCAAAACGTAGATTGTGGGTACTCATTAGAACCACCTCACCGAGGCAGTTCTAACGAATACCCACAAACTGTGTTTTAAGCAGACATAAGAAAAATAATGTATACCCCTGTTAACTCCAGTTTTACTAATAAAAGTGGGATTTAATGGGGTCAAAATTATATAGGTACGTTTTCGTGATGTATACAAACCATTACTACTTACTGCTGAATAAATTAAGATGCCACACCCACTTTCGTATGCCGTTCAAAAGTCTAGATGCAAATATGATGCAAAGGTGGAAGTTGATGATTGGGTAGAGGACGATTAAGGTATAAAAATGTCTAAATGACTGTAAGAGGCATGATGCATTTCTTTCTCTGAGGGAAGTCATGAAAATCAGCTAGATACGGCAAAATCTGGAAACGTGTTTAGAACAGTTAAGGTTCAAGGTCAAAACCAATGGCACCGTTGTTACCAAAGCAGTGAAATTGTTTTAGAATATATGTATATCACATTTGATGCTGATAATTCTCATATCAGTACTCAATGTTCAATGCTCTGACTTTAAACAATTTTCTAACCCCTGACCTTGAATCAAGTCAGGGTTAAAACTACTTTCATTTCATGCGAAGTATAATAGAACAAATCATTCGAAATTATAATACTACATTTAAATCCATTCAAGTCACTGACAGTTGTAAATTCTTGCGATTAATCTGAGAAACATCAACGTCATGAATGAATCATCGTGTACTTTGATTCAAAGATTAAAGTGATAAGTCTGGCAGATAACCTGAAAACGGCTTGTAAAAAACTTCCAGATAAAAGTTCACCTCATATAAAAATATAAATAAGTATGAGATTCATAAAAGGTTTTTGCTTTGAAATTAGTAATTATCAAAAATTAACAGGAGTAATTCATGCTAAAGAGGTGCAATTTAAAAAAAGTAAGAGTTTGCGTATTATAGTAATGCATTTATATAAATGACGAGCAATATCAAAGATGTAAAACTTGTAATAAAGGCGAGTTGTGGGTTTTCGCAAAGTCGGCCCTTTGAAAATTCAAGAAAACTCACCGCCAAGATTATCGTTTTTACTTCCCCTGTCATGTTTTATACAGCAGAAATAATAAATGCATTTAAGAAGCCACATATATGTATTCAAAGTCATATAAGATTATAGAATTATGTAATAGCTGTAAAGCTGTATATGCAATTGTTTATCACCAGTAAGATTAGGGGGAAGTTACCTCACCCACTTAATTTGAATGTATTATCCGAACGCTTGCTCCAGTCCACCAAATGATTTACATGCATAAAGCCAGTGTATAAGGGGTCATTCAAGAGGATTAAAAAGAAAATCGGCTTGTGTCAGAAAACAGGCCTTATTGACACGGTCCCTTTTTAACAAAATACCACATATGGGTGAAACCTTTCCAGTAGAGACATGGCTGTTATCACATTTTTTACCGCGACGTAGCTTTGGACAACAAAAATGGCAGTAGGCATGCCCATTGTCTGAATCTCAGTGATATCAGTCTGTGAGCGAATAAAAAAAATCAAAATTTTCATAACGGTTCAAGAATTAGGGTCATTTTCATTAAGTGCATGGCCATAGACGGACAGACTCCATCACGAAAACATGCCTATATAATTTTGACCCCCTTAAACCCCACTTTTATATGGTAAAACTGGGGTTTACAGGGGTATACATTATTTTTGTTATTCCTGCTCAAAACATAGATTGTTGGTACTCATTAGAACCGCGTCGACGAGGCGGTTCTAACGAGTACCCATAATCTATGTTTTGAGCAGAAATATGAAAAATATCAGAATTTTTTTATCTGAAAAATTGCCTGGGGGTGGTCGGGTGGTGCGAAGGTGCTGTGTATCTTACATCACTGGTGCGTCCAACTGATATTGGCTTACAGTTGGGCAAGGCCTGCTATCCTTGTAGTGGGTAAGGGTAGAGGGGGAATGTTTTTATTTCTTCTGTTTCTTCACTTTCATTCCTGTTCCTCTTTCTTCCCTGTCCCTCTCTTTCATCTCCTCTACTCTCTCTTCTATCTCTTTTCTCCCTTTCTCTGGGAGACGACACAAAATGACCCTCAAGGGTTGATGTGTCGTTAAACCCCAACACAATCAAAATCAATCAAATCTGAAAAATTGCCATTTTTGGGTGGTAAAATTTTCAATATATTTGAATAGGCGTGTTTTCGTAATGACAAGTCGATTATAGGGCTCGCTCTGAAATTCAACCTTACAGTCGGTCAGCTGACTTTTCTGCGGGTTGTACAATTTTACGCTATCTGCGGTATATATGATATTGTTTAATTTCTCCAGATAAACTATAATATGCATATCACACATACATGCCATAAGTTGTGGACTAAAATCTGTAAGATAAGGCAAAATTTTAAGGGTGATTTGACAAAATTCCGTGAGGTTTTCTTAAACATCACTTTGGAGCTCCCCCAATATATTCTAAAGTGTTTTATTCCATGTAAGAAGCTTGTGAAAACCACAACAGTGTGTGATTTATGTTTATTTCTTCATAAAATCTGTTGTAAAATGGTCTGAAAATTCTCTGAGATTTGAATGTTTTATGGGAATTGCCTTCCAGGTGGGCAAAATTCTGTGAGGTTTTATCTAACAGTGTGAGATATGGCATGTATGATAACATCTTTTCAGTCCTTTTATAATTTACCTTTATTGAAAAAGTATAAACAGCAATTTTACATCAAAATTTTGTCTTGTACCTAAACCAATTGTCAATTTTGATGGCTGACCGTCCTTTAAGTGATCCTAGTTTTGATAAATAAATACAGGTAAGGTCAATGTCTGTCTAATGACAGTAAGATCTCACCAATAGCAAAGAGAATCAATATAATTTGGACCATGCCATCTGAAAACGTGTCTTCGGGCATTAAGGACAGCGAAGGCCCTGCTCAGACTGCGAGGATCAGGGCCTTCGCTGTCCGCAAACAGAATCATTGGATACTCATCACGGAAACACGCCTATATAATTTTGACCCCAATAAACCCCACTTTTATATAGTAAAACTGGGGTTTACAGGGGTATACATTATTTTTTCTTATTTCTGCTCAAAAACATTGATTGTGAGTGCTCATTAGAACCGCCTCATCGAGGCGGTTCTAATGAATACCTACAATCTATGTTTTGAACAGAAATAAGAAAAATATCAGAATTTTTCATCTGAAAATTTACATTTTTTGGTGGTAAAATTCTCAATATATTTGAATAGGCGTGTTTTTGTAAAGTGTAGAATGTTTCAATGGAGAGCAAATGCCCGGATGAGGCTTTGCGCATGTGCAAGATGATGAGAAAGTATCAATGGAGAGCAATGGTCGGATAAGACTTTGCGCAAGCGTGGGATGAACTTGAATCTGGGCGTTTTGCACATGCTCGAAGACACATTTTCACTTTGTGCGGCCCATTTTAATTGTGTATATTTGATCTGCTCTGTGATGATGGAAGTCTGATTGCTGCACTTTATAGTGGATTACTACTAGTTTATCAAATGTCCTGCAAAGTGACTCAAATACCCAATCTCTCTATTAATGAACACAGTTCCAGAGGTGCATTGTACGACCTTTAACCAAACTTTACTTCCTTTGTGAAGATGACGGTAGATACTTGATGCAGAACACAATGCCCTGTCCTGATTGTTTCCTGCCAGGAAAGATCCTAATACAGCATTATCAGCCACAAACTGTACCATGACATATTGACTTCCATGAACACATAGAGTTGCTGTAAACATGTATGTGCCGTTAACTGGTGCCGTGAATTTACCCGAGTCTTTATTGTACACACCTTTCTCATTCAGCATATCTCTGGAGAAAATAATTGCGTCGCCAACAGATGGGTTTAGGTTCTCTATCCAGGTGGCGTCAAATACATACAATGGACGTATTAAACTATCTGAAATTGTAAACCACAAACTCACGATATATACTATAGTATAACTGAGGTTTGCTGCTGCAAATCAACATTTCTTACAAATGAACAGCGGAACATAATTTTTCCTGAACTATTGGGACAGACAGTCTTGAACAAACAGTGCAGACCCAGATTAGATGCTGCAGAATGCAGCATCTTTTTAGGGTCTACACAGTTTACAACTTTTCCAGTTTTTAGATATATATGCAAAGGTGTACTTTAATTGACTTGTTCATTAGGACAAGTATGGCAAAGAGTTAAGATGTCTGAAAAACTTTAATAATTTGTCAATATGGTAATAGAGAGAGAGAGAGAGAGAGAGAGGGGGGGGGGGGGGCGGGGGGGGGGGCAGAGAGAGTTGAATGAAATGTCTAATTAATAATAATAAAAAGCATTTATTGAACGTTGTCTGTTATTATTCATAGTCAGCAGGTTAACGTATAAGCCTTCGATTTCGAACGGCTCAAATGTGCTAGTGAAAAGTAGAACTGATTCATTTAGAACTAATTCATTTATTCAGAATTCAGGTAAACCCCCAATTCACCATTTGTACAGAAAGTGGAAACGAGGGGCCGGGGCGGGACGCGTGGGGGCGGTCGAAAGTCTTGAGAGAGAGAGAGAGAGAGAGAGAGAGTAAAGCATAAAGCATCACCGCTATATTTGCGGTTGAGTTGTTTCAAATTACAAGTATCGATATCGTTAAATATTTTACGAGATCTAGGGCACAGGTAACCACTTGTGCCAGGACTGCTGATTGATGCAGAAAAGTGTGGAATAGTTATTTTATGTAAGGCGGCTATGTGATTGGTTAATAATAAAGATAAATTAAAACTTTTGATTCTATTTTGAAGAAAAACTGTTTGTCTGTTATTTCTGATTGTTTCAAAGAAATAAACGTTTCTGTTTGTGTTTGCTGGAGCCAAACGAAGAAATAGTGTAATTTCAAAACTTCAAGAACCTCTGTAACATAGGTAATCTGCCTATATTTTGCGGGTAACCCCAGCTTCCATGATGTTTCCATACCATTTTGTTTGGTATTTTAGAAAGATACATATTCTATGAAGATACAAGTGGCCATTTTGTAAATATTTGTCTTACAAAAGCCGTATTTTATTTACTTAAAATGGAGGAGTAACATTTTAAGAAAAAAATTGATTCAGATTTGGAATCGTTTTAATGCAACTGAAAAATTATGCATATATGGTTTGGAACCAGGTGCTCATAAATATCAGTATGTTGCCATTTTTTCTACAAATTATTATCCCCACGCTTTTTTTTTTTTTTTTTTTTTTTTTTTTTTTTTGAAGCGATGGGGATATTGTTACCACCTCCATCCGTCCGTCCGTCCATCTGTTTGTCCGCTTGCTATCTCCTCCTAAACCATTGGGAGGAATTCTACCATACTTGCTATATCACTTACCTTTATGGTAAGGGTGTGCGAGAGCAATATTATTTTTCTGTGCATCGGTCCGTGCATCTGTCCATCGCACTATCTCCTCCTAAACCACTTTGTGGACCAACCAAAATTGCTACATCACTTCCCCTCATGGTAAGGTTGTGCGAGAGCAAAATTCTTTTTCCATATGTCCATCCGTCTGTGTGTCCGTATAATCCGTCCATCAGTCTCTCACGCTATCTCCTCTTAAGCCACTAGGTGGAATTCAACTAGACTTGCTACATCACTTTCCCTTATGGTAAGGGTGTGCGAAAGAAACATTATTTTTCCGTGGGTCTGTTGTCCGTCCATCTGTCCATCACACTATCTCCTCCTAAAACACTGGGTGGAATTCAACCAATCTTGCTATATCACTTCCCGTCATGGTTAGGGTGTGCGAGAGCAACATTATTTTTCTGTCCGTCCGGCGTCCGTCAATCTGTCCGTCAAGCTATCTTCTAAACCACAGGGCGGAATTTAACCAAACTTGCTTCATGACCTCCCCTCACGGTAAAGGTGTTGGAGAGCAAGTCCGTCCATCCGTCATGCTATTAGCAACATCAGCAAAGAGCGTGGGGATTCGCGATGGCGCGCCATCGACTGCGCATTCTAGTTAAGTTTTGGAATCTCACTAGATGTACAAGATCCTGCCAATAAAAGTTTGGTTGGGTAAACTGACCGCGCTTGACATGACCACGTTAGGCTGACTGGGCCGTAAAACCTCAACACAAACAAAAGATGTACAAGACAATATTAATAATAATAATAATTAATAAAAACCCAGGTCATTTTTGTCAAAGTAAAATAAGAAAATAAAAATACATCTGACTACTCAACTGGATTATACCTGTTGTGTTACCCTCATCTAGCTTGTAGGTTCCACTTCATTGACTATTTACAATATATGCATAGGTATCCTGTCTTGTATAGTTGCCTTGCAAAGGCACATTATTGAATCAAGCTTTATAACTGTAAGGTACTGAGTGAAGGCTGCGTTTCTGTAACAAAAGTCAGGCAGGTGACTAAATATATGGACGGATTACTAACAGTGTGTACTAAAATGAATATGCCAGGACATAGCTGTAAGATAGTTCAATTTAAAACAGTTGTAATTTTTCCATGCTTAAAACTGCTACACTGAGAGTGAAATTATAGTTTTTTTTATCTCTAAGGTATCATCATAATCCCATCTCTTACCTACCCCCGATCCTGCCCTTGCCTCAGATAGTCACTTAGATATACAGTGTAAAATATGCATATCCAAATCCTGCTAAAAGTTAAGCTTCGGCAAAGGGGTGGGGGAACAGTGCTTTATAAAAACGTTTCCATTTTCCGTGCATCACAACAGCAAAAGCGGATAGTTTAGCCCAAAGTTTGGGTCGAACTACAATTCATTTAGAAGAGTTGTTTTCATGACAGTAATTATGAGTTATTTGAGGTCATCTGCAATACCCTGAAAGAACTCTTAACCACCAAAAAAGGTGGAATTACTATAGAGTTTTATGAGGATAATAATTTAAGTTCCCTTTACCCTAGTTCTACCAGTAAGGCAACAGAAATGAATTTATCAAGGCGTATTTGTTAGTTTACAGGGCGTATTTGTTAGCAACATGCTAAAATAACCACGAAATTATCTTTCTTTAAAAGGTTATTGACGACAAAACTAAATTTGCCGAAATATAACTGGTATATATGAATAATTCAAAGATTAACTCATTGTAGACGGAATGAACTCCCCCAAACTATATATTGGAAGGATCTAATTTCTTACTCGAATTGTTGTTTAAAGAGACTGAATGCACTTGGCAGATTGTCTGTCATATTTTACCGGGGAGACAGTTTTTGAAATCTACTGTTTGCCTTTCCCTGCACCCAGTCTCTTCTGAAAAGTGGTCTCAGACTCTACAAGGAAAACATTGCCTATGGGAGCAACCCCTTTCCTTGAAGAGTACACGCATTTTCAGAAGTGGACAAAAACAATTTTGGCAGAGTTGCCTTCCCTCCCTTACCCACCCCGAAAGTATATCAGTTCCCCTTTATGTTGCACGATGCCCACGTACCATTTTCAATATAAATTTCTTGGCCTTGGAAGAAATGCAAACAAATTACCTTCGACAAATGCCTTTAACCGTGTTTGTTCTTCCTTTGCCTGGCGCTTAACCTCAGTAAGCTCGCCCTTCATTGTTCCAATATCTTCTTTTACACGTGTAGAGATCTCTCTGAATTCCTCAATTATAAGCTCATTAGAATGTTCCATTCTTACCAATTTTTCAAGTACTTTTTCCTCAAAATCATATTTGGAACATCTCGGTTCTCTTTGTGTTCTACAAATTGCCGCTGCTACTAGGATTACGAAGAGATTGTATAAAATTCTGTTTGCCATATTATCACTCCCTCCCTAGTTTGTTGCTACTTGAACAATTTCTTGAAACAAAATGTGATGTATGAGTATGAAAACTATAAAATGTATTTTCACAGTTGGGTTTCTGGCAAAGGGATGATCAAAAAGTATCTAGCATGACCAATTACTTGTATCTCAAAATTCCAATCTTTAAAAGAAAGTACTCTTATGTAAGTGGCGTCGCCAGAACGCATTTTTTACGTACAGCCGGGAAATTATTTAGTAAAAATCTCTTTATTGTTGCTTCCAAAGTGGGCACAAGTCTTGAAGGAAAGAATTTGCTCCCAGAGGGAGCAAAACTTTTTTTGAGAGCAACCCTTCTGATAAAGGCGGAAAACATTTTATCTTAGGTGATCTCTCGGTTTTGCAAATATTTTCTTCTGTACATGAATAATTTGCTTATAGAGCATTACCCCCATGGACGTAAAATTGTAATGCATTGTTCAGACTATATATGTAGAAAATGAAATTGCAGTTTGCAGTTTGCTATTTTGACACTTTACTGTTGAAACTTTCAGTTTTTATTTGACGTGTCGTTAAAGTTAAGTTTCATAGCAAACGAAGTATCCGTAAGCTAATAAATTGTATTATAGACCATTAAACTAGCCTGCGTTTAGTAAAGCAGAAACCTCACGATAGTTATTTAGCAAAATAGTTTGCATCTTCTGAACGATAAATTGTAAACTCGTCTCCTATGACCTTAAATTCGAGAGTAACAGTCATTCTCGGTTATGAGACTTGACGTCAGATCAAATAAATTATATCAATAATTATCAAATTTATATAAGATCGAGTAAATGATATGAACATTTTCATATTTATTTGTCGGCCGATAACAGTCACAGCTGAAGGAAAACATTACAGAAGCTTCTTGAATGTCAGCGAAGGCTTTGCTTTACTTAACGCAGCCCTGTGCTTATAATCTATGGCCTTCCCATTGTATATAAATCGAGCAAAATGTTGTTTTTACGACAGATACTAAGAACATTGACTTGTGCAAAAGAAACACCAAACAAATGTAAACAAGGCTTAAAAGATACCGCAAAATCTCATATAATACGAGTACTGTTTACACCAGCAAAGCCTGATACGATATGAGTCTCTAAAGATGTGTTCAGTTATTATGAGGGAAAACTGAGCGCATACATTGTTTGGATTGGGACTTTAGATACGTGTTGCAATTAAAATAATCCTAAAAATGCATATGTTGTAGATTTATCTTCATGTTTGTAAAGGTATAGCCCTAGAAATCACCAATTTTACTATGTACAGTCGAACTTCAATGACTTGAACATCTGTGAGACATGGCAATTTGTTCTAGACATGGGTACTTAGAACCACTGTGGGTTAATCATAGCGCCAGGTCAGAAGTCAAATGGGAATAATTTAGTGATGTCATTTTCATCTTCTGTAAAAATAATGGTATGTTGAGTGTACTCACTGGAATCGTCTCAATTCTAGTGTGTACAAATAAGATACATTATCATGATGAAATAAGACAAAATACCATACTTATCTCTGAATATTTGTTTTCTTGAGCTATCAGAATTTCTCGGGGACTCAAATTACGAGTTCGAAACAACCACGGTAATGAGCCATATTGGTGTTTGAGTTATTGGTTTTAATGTAATTGGAGGAAACTTCGGTAATCATTTTTACCGATGAGTTTCCGTTAGGTCACGTGAAATATCGTAAGGAGTCTATCTTGTTCAATATTTATGTTTAACCCTGGTCCTGCTGATCCCGGATATACCCTGCCTTTGCAAACATTATTGACCCAGATCAGTTGACTTCTGAAGAAGCCAATTGATCTGGATCTGCATTGTTTGCCATTCTGTATCAGAATTTGTATCGACATTTTAAGTCAAGTAATCTCATTGGCTTAAAATTAGAAGCGATAATCTGATTGGCTGACAATTAGAAGTGGGCCTGGCATCTTTATTCAGCATGACAAGGGTTAAGGAGAATGGATATAACTCCAGGGGAGGGCAGGCAGCTCTGTCAACATTTTAGCATTGGATGAGTATTCCATACACTTGTATGAAATCTCGGGGGATGCGAGGGGGTGGGGTGTAACTTCCTATATATGGCATAGTACGGATGTCCGTGCCGAATGGCCACTTTTCAGCGCTGCCAGGTATATGATTGGCCCCTTTTTTCAACAAAAAGTATATGAATGGCCCGATATTTCTGGATTCCTATGTGAAAGGCACCATTTTTCTGACATCCTGGTATATGCACATATTTTTCGCTCAGAGATTTTTCGAGGCTGCTTATCCTCTTGGTATAGCCATTTTAATGTTATTGTTTTTATCCAGGCTACTGACCACGTGATTACAGTGTTTGGTCTCGTGACCAATAATTGTGGATGGCAAAAACTCTTCCGGTTCCATTGATACTAATTGAATCAAGCCAAACTTTACTTGGATAATACATTCTTTTTGGTCAATATTCACTCGTAAATTTTACCTTGCGTTTAACAACACAGCCTTAAGAAGCAATTTGACTCCTTTTCCTAGGACAAATACAAATGTTTCAACGATATTTTTCCTATATCAGCAGGCACACGCGCAGCCGTAATTTTGCTTTATGGTGACCATTTTTACGCATAGTTTTAGCTAGTATATACTCAAAATACGTGTCAATATTTTTGGTTATTATATTTGAATGATCACTTGGTGAGAATCCTTTCTGAAAAGAAATTTTTGACGAATGAAAATGCTTTATTTTTCTGAAAAGACATCGGCAATTTTACTGTCCGATAAACGTAAACAACAGCTTTCTGCCATCCAATAGATACGAGCTCTTCGTTAAGGACCGAGAGGTTCCGGGTGATTTTTATCGTGTGACGTAGTATTTAAAAAGGTTTATTACATGAATTGACTGTGATATTTGTGTAACAACCAGCAAAAAATGGGTACAAAAAATCAAAGGGCAGTATATGAATAAGTCAACATTTTGGATGGTCAAGTATATGAATGGGTCCGTTTTTTCAAAGGCCAGGTATATGAATGGGGTAGGTTTTGAAATACTGGCTTGCACACCCGTACCAAAATTACCCCTAAGTTATCCCCCTGAGTATGAAATAGGAATCCTTTGGAAACGCAGAACGGCATATACAACACGGCAGACCAGGTTATTTTTCAGTCTGTACATGAGGCATAATGAATAAATAACACACCTCACCGTCTCCTGAGGTAAGAGCTCAGTCTTCCCAAAAAACCTTTACCACTCTCTTAGCATATTCAGCAGACAACAAAGTGATGATATTTTTGTCTTTTTTTCCCCTAGCTAAGAGACTTTGACACTTAATGCAGATTGTCTCCTCATCAATTTTTTCCAAGAAAATAGACTTCAATATTTTATGCAATTTGGCTTCTTATTTTCCAAGAAAATACACTTTGACACTTCATGCATATTGTTTCCTATAGACAATTTACATGAAGTGTCAAAGTCTATTTTCTGGGTAAAAATAAGAAAAATGAATCAAGCAAGGCCTGCTATATATCCTTATAGCAAGTAAGGTAGAGGGGTAATGTTTTTATTTCTTCTGTTTCTTCCTTTTCATTCCTTGCCTCTTTCTTCCATGTCCGTCTCTTTCATCTCCTCTACTATTTCTTCTATCTCTTTTCTCCCTTTCTCTGGGAGACGACACAAAGTGACCCACAAGGGTTGATGTGTCGTTAAACCCCAACACAATCAATTTGATAAAAATATAATCTGAAACAGTTTTTAGCATAGTCACATGTTTTGGATAATAATTAATGATAGAGTTTTCGTCATTACTGCCAAGGGACACAACTTTTTGTGATTTCCGTTTCGGTTTACTGTTTTTGAAATTCCTTCTGAAAAAAAAAAACAGCTCTTCTCTGATGTATAATATTTATGCTAGCTGCTTTTCACTTTGTGCATGGAAACATTTTGAACATCCCGCTTAATGATTAGAAACGGTTCCGTTACTTTAGTTAAGCGTGGAAAAAGGGAACAGAATGACTTATAAGTTTTAATAGAAACTACTCTGTAATTTCACTTATTTAAACAGTCATGTCCTGTTTATTTAATCAATGGACTACTCATATTCCAAGCTAGTGTATTCTATGAACACTGTAGTATTTAATGCTCGCCATGTTGACTGAAAATTTCAGCAGACAACCTTTTGAAATATTTTTCTTATTTTTCCTAGAAAATAGGTTTTAACATTTCGTGCAAATTGTCTCCTTTGGAGACTATTTGCATAAATATCAATTAAAGCCTTTTTCTATGCAAACTAAGAAAAATATCATCAATTTGTCGTCTGCTGATTTGCAAAATTGTGATAAAGGTTAAATGGAATTTGCCAAGAGAGTGGGAAAGGTTAAATGGAATGGCAAAATCTCAAATCCTAGGCTCTAGGATAATACATTAAGATTGTACTTCAATAATCAGTAAATGTTTTTCCTAGCATATTTCAAGGAAACCAGATGCTCAGAAATGTTACATGCTTTATAAATGGGGCATTAAATAAATTATGCTTTCTATTGTTAATCTTGTAATGCCTTGCTGACATACCTGCTGCCAGTTTTTTTTTATCAAACCACACTGAACATCCAAGGACACAACCTGCGTTTCCTGGTTCCCTACTTCCTAATAGATTCTCTTTCCCTTCAGGTATCTGCCTGAGGAACAAGTTGCCCGGAGTCCTCGTTACAGTCCCGTCTTTGGACACATTTAAGGAGGGTTTACAGAGGACGGCTTCCTACTAGAGCGTACAGACTGTTTCTAAACTTTTTATCCACTTGTAACCTGTAAATACCATGCCTCACGAAGACTTAAAGAGTTTTTCACAATGCGATGATTCTCCAGAGTTGGCCCTACACATGCTCAGAAGAAGAATAACGAATACTGTGTTGAGTGTTCTGCTATTTCGCCTAAGCCCGCCTTTGGTTCTGCCTCACGTTTGGTTTGTTCCTCTACTTTTGTCTGTTACACACCTTTGGTCTGTTCCCCGCCTTTGGTCTGTTCTCCACCGTTGATCTTTTACCTGTCTTTGGTCTATTTTCCATCTTTGGTCGATTCTCCATCTTTGGTCTGTTCCCTGCCTTTGGTCTGTTCCCCACCTTTGGTATGTTCCTCACCTTTTTGTCAGTTCCCCGCCTTTTGTCTGTTCATAGCCTTTTGTGTGTTCCCCACCTTTGGTCTGTTGCCTGCCTTTGGTAGATTTCCCGTCTTTGGTCTGGTCTGCTCCCCACCTTTGGTCTGTTCCCCTACTTTGTTCTGTTCCCCGTCTTTGGTCGATTCTCCATCTCAGGTCTGTTCACTGCCTTTGGTCTGTTCCCTGCCTTTGGTCTGTGTACTTGCCTTTGGTCTGTTTCCTGTCTTTGGTAGATTCCCCGTCTTTGGTCTGTTCCCCGCCTTTGGTCAGTTCCCCTATGTTCTGTTCCCTGTCTTTGGTCGATTCTCCATCTTGGGTCTGTTCCCTGCCTTCTGTCTGTTCCCTGCCTTTGGTCTGTTTACTTGCCTTTGATCTTTTTCCCGTGTTTGGTAGATTCCCCGTCTTTGGTCTGCTCCTTGCTTTTTATCTGTTCCCTGCCTTTGGTCTGTTCCCCACCTTTGGCCTGTTCCCCTACTTAGTTCTGTCCCCATCTTTGGTCGATTCTCCATCTTGTGTCTTTTCCCTGCCTTTGGTCTGTTTACTTGCCTTTGGTCTGTTTCCCGGGTTTGGTAGATTCCCCGTCTTTGGTCTGTTCCCTGCCTTTGATTTATTCCCCGTCTTTGGTCAGTTCCCCACCCTGCTCTGCTGGCCGCCTTAAGCATGTTCCCCATCTTTGGTCTATTGCCCGCCTTTGGTCTGTTCTCCACCTTGGTCTGTTCCCTGCCTCTGGTCTGTTCCCCGCCTTTGGTATGGTCTCCGTCTTCGGTCTGTTGCCCTCCTTTTGTCTGTTCAATACCTTTGGTCTTCCCTGCCTTTGTCTCCACCCGTCCCTAGATACACAGTTCGTAGCTCGGCTATCTAAGGCTGGAACACTTGTCCTCTCCTCTTATTCTATTGGAAAACTGATTGTATTACTAGCAGTTTTCTAGCAACGTAAGTGTTTCCAAAGAGTTTTGTTTTCAGTAAACGCAGTAAAAACGTTCACAGGGATTTTGGTCAAGGTACTAGAAGCGTCTGCATGGCGGATAGGTTGGCGCTCCCAACTTTTGATCATGAGGTGCCAGTTTGAATCCCTTTGGTGGCAGAATTCGACTCTTGACTTTTTTGTGTGCTGAGGCATAATCGTGAATAAGCTGTTTGGATACTTTTTCTTACAGTCTGTTGTTACATATTTTATATGAATACTCTTGGTAGATTTCTACGTTTACCAAGGGAGACAACTTCTCTGGTGTCCTGTTGGCTTTTCTCTACACTCAACCGCTTCTCAAACATGAGTCGACTCTAAAAGGAAAGAATAAGCTCCCTTTCCTGTTCGAGTTGGTCCATTTTCAAAAGGGGGAAAAAACAATGTTGTCCGAGTTGTCTCCCCTGGAAATGTATTAATATCCTGGAAGAATTTCGTCTCTGAAAAATATAATTCTGATATTCTACATTGTTATCAAAGATACACTGGAATTTAAAAGCAAAATGACAAATAAAGCACATATACCGACCTTGTCTGCTTTTGTTTAAACAATGCCTTGTTATACATGTGATGCCCAAGCCAGTATATACTTTAGTCAGAACCATCCATATGTTTTCTGTGATTTAAATCTTCAAATTTCTTAATATGACCTTTTACACATTTCAGACATCTGGCTTCAAACCTGTTTTGGATTTGTTCTATGTTTTATAATGGTCCTCATTTCAGAACTGGTAGCTTGTGTAGAGGCCGTAAAATATATATATATATATATATATATATATATATATATATATATATGTGTGTGTGTGTGTGTGTGTGTGTGTGTGTCCAAATAGGAATTTAGCCAGATCCGGAATCTGCCTAGGCCAAATAGGAATTCTTATTTGGTCTAGCCGGATTCCGAATCTGGCTAAATTAATATTTTCTTTAGCTAGATTCTTGATCTGGCTTAACTCTGTTTAGTCCAAATAAAAATGCTAATCTGGTCAGGCCAAATAGGAATCATGTTGTTCTATGAATAATGTTTGGCCGGATACCTTTACTTCTTTCCCTTTTGATGTTATGGGCAGGATTTTGGTTATGGATCATTGCTCATCATATTTATTTTCATATGGTTTTGGTTTATTTACTAATTTATTGCTTTCATACGTGTGTATTTACTTCTTTCTCTTAAGATGTTGGTAGCACTGTGGCCATCCTTAAATAATTTGTTTGCTGTTTGGTGTTGTAGGAATCAAAAGGAGAATCAATGTATATTTCATGTGATCATCTGCTATGACATGCCAAGCCTAATTTTCCTCGTTAAGCCTAATTTTTCTCGAAGAAAGAAAAAATGTCTACTGTATTTTTCAATGCTGCTAGTATGGCCGTTTGGAGCATTTGAACACATAGGAGTGTTACATGTATGTTGCTTTGGCCTAATGACGTCAAGGTAAAAAAAAAAAGCTTCGTTTGAGAGTGTGTGAATAAACATGGATGGGCTCTCAACTGATCTGGCTTTTCGGATCAGGTTATTTAGGTCAGTTTCAATTGTAACAGTTTATTATTTTAAAACTGTCACCAAAATGGGAGTTTTTACATTTTGGTGACCGTTTTAAAATAGAGACTGCTGAAACTTTAAACTAATTAATAAAATTTGATACAATTTTTACTATACAGCCTGTATTAATTCTGCCACATGCTTTAAATTGCATAGAAAAACAAGAGGACCATGATGGACTTATATCGCTCACCTGAGCAAACAGCTTTGCATACTTACTGTTGAAGTTTCAGCCAAGTTCACTGCTCTAAGATTTTTGTATAAATTTTATAGCCCTGCACCCTAGCGGCAATGTTATTTTCATGCATCATGATGGCTTGAACTGAATATTGAAAGAGGGTCACCAAAGGAACAATTCTGCCGTTATACTGAAATTGGTCCAGTGGTTTCTGACAAAACGATTTTTAAAATGTCTTATTGAGATATATAGGGAAACTAAACCCCACCCCCTAACGGCTATGTTTTTTGACAAATCATGACAGCTTGAACAAACTTGGTAGAGGGTCACCAAAGGAAAAAATCCTGCAAAGTTATATTGAAATCGGTTCAGTGGTTTCTGACAAGAAGATTTTTGAAGTTTTCTATTTAGATATCTAGGGAAAATAAGCCCCACCCCTAGCAATCATGTTTTTTGACGAATCATGATTACTTGAACAATTTTGGTAGAGGGTCACCAAAGCAACATTCCTGCCAAGTAATATCGAAATCAGTCAAGTGGTTTCTGACAAGAAGAAGTTTAAAGTTTTCTATACAGATATATCCGGAAAATAAGCCCCGCCCCCTGACGGCCATGTTTTTGACGTATCATGAGGGCGCAATCTTGGTAGAAGGTCGCCAAAGCAACATTCCTGTCAAGTTACATTTAACTAAATCCAACGGTTTCTTACGAGAAGATTTTTAAAGTTTTCTATATACTTAGATATATAGGGAAAATATGCCCCGCCCCCTAGCGGCCATGTTTTTTGACGAATCATGACGGCTTGAACAATCTTGGTAGAGGGTCACCAAAGAAACATTCCTGCCAAGTTATATTGAAATCGGTCCATTGGTTTCTGACAAGAAGTTTTTTTAAACTTTTCTATGTAGATATATTGGGAAAATAAGCCCCTCCCCCTGGCGGCTATGTTTTTTGACGAATCATGATAACTTGAACAATCTTGGAAGAGGGTCAACAAGGAAAGAGTTCTACTAAGATATAATGAAATCGATCCAGTGGTCTCTGACAAGAAGATTTTAAAAGTTTTCTATATAGATATATAGGGAAAATATGCGCCGCGCCCTAGCGGCCATGTTTTTTGATGAATTATGTCGGCTTGAACAATCTTGGTAGAGGGTCACCAAAGGAACATTCCTGCCAAGTTGTATTGAAATTGGTTCATTGATTTCTGACAAGAAGATTTTGAAAGTTTTCTATATAGATATATAGGGAAAATAAGCCCCGCCACCCCTGGCGGCCATGTTTTTTGACGAATCATGATAACTTGAACAATCTTGGTAGAGGGTCAACAAGGAAAGATTTCTGCCAGGTATTAATGAAATCGGTCCAGTGGTTTCTGACAAGAAGATTTTTAAAGTTTTCTATATAGATATATAGGGAAATAAGCCCCGCCCCCTAGCGGCCATTTTTTGACAAATCATGACGGCTTGAACAATCTTGGTAGAGGATCACCAAGGAAACATTTTGCCTAGTTATATAGAAATCGGTCCAGTGCTTTTTGACATAAAGATTTTTAAAGTTTTCTATATAGATATATGGGTAAAAAAAACCCACCCCCTGGCGGCCATGGTTTTTGACGAATCATGGCGGCTTGAACAATCTTTGTAGAAGGTTACAAAAGAAACATTCCTGCCGTGTTATATTGAAATCCGTCCAGTGAAAAGAAGATTTTGAAAGTTTTCTATAAGATATATAGGGAAAATAAGCCCCGCCCCCTGATGGCCATGTTTTTTGACGAATCCAAATGCCTAGAACAATCTTGGTAGAGGATCACCAAAGGAATACTTCTGCAAAATTATATTGAAATTGGTCCAGTGGTTTCTGATAAGAAGATTTTGAAAGTTTTCTATAAGATATATAGGGAAAATAAGCCCCGCCCCTGGCGGCCATGTTTTTCGACGAATCCAAATAGCTTGAACAATCTTGGTAGAGGATCACCAAAGGAACATTTCTGCAAAATTATATTGAAATCGGTCCAGTAGTTTCTGACTAGAAGATTTTTTTTTAGTTAGAAATCTATTTTTAGCTCCTGTGACCTAGATATGCAATGGACCGGAACCATTTAAAAAAAAACTTTGAAAGAGGACTAACCAAGGATCATTCTTGTGAAGTTTGGTCAAAATCCAATCAGTAGTTTAGGAGGAGATATTGTTTAAAGATTGTGAACGGACGGACGGACAGACGGACGACGACGACGACGGACGGTGAGTGATCACAAAAACTCACCTTGAGCCTTCGGCTCAGGTGAGCTAAAAACAAAACTGGCCTAAGAATACACTGCAGCAATGTCTGGTTAACTTATCGATGGAATAAATAGACTCATCTGTCAGTAAGCGAGTGTTTACCGGGAGAAATGGAATGACATAATCAAACTTTAGTATAAGTGCACAGCCCGCTTTGAATAGTACGCAGTATGTTTTTCACATTTTCACGTTTGCCTCGGCTTAACCTCGGTCATTGTAAAATAGCCTTTGCTAAACGCATTGGCTGGATCTGTTCAATATTAGTCTGAATGGGAAAAATGTTAAATATTCCTGATGGTTCAAGAATTATGGCTATTGTCATTAAATGACTAAGGAAAAAAATTGATCCTGTTTTGTTTTTAAAAAAAAGGCGTTTGGCAATTCTTTAGTTAGATATTGTCAATATTAATTTTGCATACAAAACTGTATCAAAATATTTCATATGGTTCAAGACTTACGGCCATATTAATATTTTTACATTATTTTAGTCTCGGTTTAGACTCGTGCTACGAAAAATAATATTTGGCAAGTCCATTTAGCTAGAGCTTGTCAGTGTTAATTTCTGTGCGAAAAATAATCAAAACATTTCTAACAGTTGAAGAGTTTTGACCATTTTCACTAACTGACTACAGAAAAGAATTTTGGTTTCGCTATGCCTCGGTCAATGAAAAGTGGCATTTTGCCATTCTTGTTTCACTAGATCTTTTCAATAGTAATGTGTCTACAAAATTTTTATCAAAATACCCCATATGGGTGAAGACCTATTCAGTACAGACATGGCTATTTCCATTATCACATTTTTTACCTCGGCGTAGCCTCGAACAATGAACATCGCATTTGGCAAGCCCATGGGCTAGATCTTGTCAGAATTAAATTGTGTGTAAAAAAATCAAAACAGTTCAACTGTTCAAGAATTATGTATGGCCATTTTCGCAAAGTGATGACCGAGGAAAGGACGGAAGACGGACGGACAGACAGACGGACTCACAACTCGATTATAAGGCATACTCAGAATTTTGACCTTACATTCGGTAGATCGAATTTTCTGCGGGTGGTGCAATTTGCGTGACGTACAAGCCGTCTAAAAGAGGCTGTCCGTGACCACCCGGGCCATCGAAATAGGTGGCTGCCTTCCGCTTCTGTGGCAGTTGGGTAAAACCCCCAAAATACAGAGCAATCGTCCGTTCAACCGGTACAATTTCTGACTATAAAATTAGTGCCCGTGGGTCGCACATGGGACGTAGATTATAACCTCATTTGTATTTAACATATGTGCCGGACTCGGTGGCTCAGTTGGATGCGCCGTCCGACTCGAGACCAGGAGGTCGCGGGTTCAACCCCCGCCGAGGTCGGCAACATTCTTTCGTGGAGATTGATCATGAAATATTTTCTACGGTCATTCTCTCCCTTCCGCTGATTCAAGAAGGGCAGTTGTCAGTTTCTGGCGAAAGAATGTGTACAATACTGGTTAACCGCTTAGAGGACTAAGCCTGCCCAGTAAACGTGTGGTTAGGTAAACTGACCGCGCTCGACATGACCCCATTGGGTTGACTGGGCCGTAAAACCTCAACACAAACAAACAAAATTTAACATATGTATTTGTCTTGTGTTTGTGTCATTTTTTCCGAACTCTAGCATTCTCCACATTAAAAAGTAAAAGATGCATTTAATATTGTTAGATAAGAAACTAACCTTTTTTCAAGGTATGAAAGTTACATATCATTTGAAAGCTACATATCATCTAACACAGCTTGTTTGTTTGACTCCCTTAAAAAATGAATCAAAAAAAAAAATGAATCCTTCTTTCTTTAATAAACTATTTTATTTTAAATATGGATCCCCTAATGTTAAAAATAACCTTTCAATTACCCAATCTTCGTCCCATGTGCGACCCACGGGCACAGGATGATACACAAACAAATGAAGCATGTTAGTAACATGAGATAGGAAAGGTTTAAAAGGATAGATCTCGCGAAATTTTTATGTTTTTCCAATTTAAGATGCATTTCGATAAATTTAATTTTATAGTCAGAAATTATACCGGTTGAACGGACGATTGCTCTGTATGTTGGGGGTTTTACCCAACTGCCACAGAAGCGGAAGGCACCCACCTATTTCGAGGGCCAGGGTGGTCACGGACAGTCTCTTTTAGACGGCTTGTACGTCACGCAGAGGGTAGGTCTGGCCTATTCTAAACCCGGCACCAGCAGGGGGGTAATTCATCTGGAGAAATTAAACAATCAATTGTAACCGACCGAAGACAGCGTAAAATTGCACCACCCGCAGAAAATTCGATTTACCGAATGTAAGGTCAAAATTGGGAGTATGCCTTTTAATCGAGTTGTGAGTCCGTCTGTCTGTCCGTCCGTCTTCCGTCCTTTCCTCGGTCATCACTTTGCGAAAATGGCCATATATAATTCTTGAACAGTTGAACTGTTTGACTCTCTTAAAAAAAGATTCCAAAAAAAATTTAATCCTTCTTTCTTTAATAAACTTTTTTATTTTAAATATGGATCCCCTAATTTTAAAAATAACCTTTCAATTACCCAGACGTTTTCGGCCTCCCTTGTCTGTAGGGAATAAAATTTACAGATCACTTTCGTTCTGTAGTGGATAGGGTGTAATCCCCTATTAAAACAGGAACCGCCTGTTTGCCGTGGGTGGCGTCTCGTATGCTGGGAGAGGGGGAACCTGATGATTGAGGAAAGCCCAGGGATCTCCAGCTTTTCAACACATCATTTTGGCCCTTATTTCAGATAGAAGAGCGGTCTGGGTTAGATCCGGCCTGGATCAATCGGCTCAGTCGTGCCAAGCTCTAGAAGCGCACAACTTGTTCTTAACTTCTTTCTCTCTTTCATACATATCTTTATGGTACCAACCGGACTTATTTTTCTTTTATTCCTCTAACTTTTAGTGAGTTTCAATGGGCGGCGGCTGATGGGTCAATTGATGGGCTTGTATTTGGGCTTTGGCGGAAACCTCTGTGAGAGCGCGGCTGTGATTAGTGGGGATGAACCCAACTGTTCATAAATTTTTCATTGGAAATTTAGGTGGGGAGTCATATAAACATGAGGCCGAGCTGAAGACTCTGATCTTGACACCGAGTATAATAGCAATGTAGCCTTGACGTTAGAAATAGGAGATCCATTTCTGTTAAACCTCCCCTTGTAGGGCTCCATGGAGGGTGGGGCGCATAGCTATCGAACCAAAAATTTATCACCATGGCCTCTCGAAAACGATTCCTAGCGTTTTACTCTTCGAAGGACGAAACGCAACCGACAACATTTACATTTAAGGCAAACGAAAACTTCGCAAAAATTTTTAGTGATTCAAGTAAAGAAGAAAAACCAATTACATCCTTATCACCATTTATAATTGAAAAACAAATAGAATCCATTATTGGTACCCCAAAAAATGTTAAAAAAAAAAAAAAAAAAAAAAATGGAACACTTTTGGTCGAAAATAACAGAAAATCTCAATCGGAAAATCTCTTAAAAATTACAAAATTCTTTAATCTAAATGTAACTGTCACGGAACATAAAATACTCAACAGTTGCAAAGGTATTATCCGTGACAGAATGCTCAAACATAAAACTGAAGAAAATATCACCGAATATCTCAAAACACAAGGAGTAACAGCTTGCAAACGTTTTATAATTAAAAAAGACGGAAACCTGATAGAAACAAATACACTTTTATTAACATTCAATACAACAACTTTAGCTAAATCACTAAAAAACATTTACCGAATTATACCGGTTGAAATGTACATTCCAAATCCTCTGCGGTGTTTCAACTGCCAGAGGTTTGGACATCATGAGAATGGCTGTCCTGAATTACCTGGATCAGTATGTGAAAAATGTGGTATGGGTGACTTTGACCACCCAACACATGCTTGTAAAAATGAAGCCAAGTGCGTGAACTGTCACAAAAATCATTTATCTAAATCAAATCAGTGTGAAATTTGAAAAAAAAAAGAGAAAGAAATTATGAAAATTAAAGTTACACAAAAAAAATCACTTATTTGGAAGCTAAAAAAAATTCAAGAAAACCAACCTGAAATTACTTTTGCAAAAGTTGTTCAATCCCTAAACACCAAACCTGAAACAAAAGAAACTTCTACCCAGTTTAATGAAAAAGATTCTGTCATTAAACCAAATTCAAAAGTCATTACTGCTACTCTAAAACCTAAACTTAAACCCACCTCAACTCATCAGTCTAGACCACAAACAAAATCATCTCAAAACAGTTCACAAACACAGCCGAATAAAGCAAGTGGATCACAATAGAGATCCAGGTCCAGGACAGCTGATACGAAAGAAAAAAATGGAAAAGAAAAAGAGAAAGAGAAAGAACCAGTAAAGGGGGATCGGTCGATCCGATCAAGTTGGTCGATCGGTTCGATTCCCTCGACAGCATGGAGTTAGAGATTGACTCCTCCATGCTCTCGCAGTCTCGGAGAAAACAAAAGGATTAAGTCCCTTATTTTAAATCATCTCTCCATTCATCATGGATAAAAAATCAATTCTTCAGAGGAACTGTCGAGGACTCAAAGCAAATTATAACGAAATTTTAATTTTAACAACACTACTTTCTCCGATTGTCTTTTGTCTCCAGGAAACATTTTTAAAAACTACAGATAATATTAGTTTTAAAAATTATAGTTTACATAAATCATATCGCAACTGAAAATCAGAAAGCATCAGGAGGTCCATCTGTCCTTGTAAAATCAAATGTTCCTCATAGACAGATAGATATAAATAGTAATTTACAAGCTGTTGCTGTAAATGTCACACTGTCTAAATCCATAACAATTTGTTCTCTATATCTTCCTCCACACTGTAAATTTTCTTAGCACGATTTAGAAAATCTTATAAACCAGTTACCTCGTCCTTATTTGTTATTAGGTGACTTTAATAGTCATAGCAAACTATGGGGTTGTTTGGATACAAATGACAAAGGAGAAATAATAGAAAATTTTATTGCAGAAAATGATTTATGTTTATTTAACAATAAGCAACCAACTTATCTTCATTCTCCTAAAAGAAATTATTTTGCTTTAGATTTGTCTATATGCTCTCCAAATATTTACTTAGATTTCGCTTGGTCAGTTCTAGATGACCTTCATGGGAGCGATCATTTTCCAATTAAAATAGAAGAAATCGAATCGACAAATGAAGACCATCATTCCAGATGGAATCTGAATAAAGCAAACTGGGAGAATTTTATGGAGTTATGTAATGAAAAATTAAAACCTGAAATGTTTAAAACATCAGATGATATACAAGCCTTTACTGATACATTGATCCATGTAGCCAAAAATGTATTCCGAAGTCCTCGACACGTTCAGAAAGAAATAGACCTTGGTTATATAACGATGTTAAAAATTCAATAAATAAAAGAAAATCTGCCTTACGAAAATTCAATAGGCAGCCAACAAAAGAAAATCTAATCCATGCCAAACAAATGCGAGCGAAAGCTAGCAAGACAATAAAAGCAGCTAAAAGAACATCTTGGCAGCAATACGTCTCCAAACTTAACTCTAGAACTCCAGCAAAGAAAATATGGGACATGATTCGAAAAATTACTGGCAAGAATAAAAATAACAAGCATGTCCATATAAAATCAAATGGAAATATATGCTCAACGACTAAAAATATTTCCAATGCCCTAGGAGAGAATTTTCAGAAAAACATTTCTAGTGCAAATTATTCCGAAAACTTTCAGAACATTAAACAAGAACGAGAGAAAGAGCATTTAAATTTTATGTCACTAAATCATGAAAAATATAATGTACCATTCACAGCTTCAGAATTATTAGATGCTCTTCATAAATCTCATGATACAGCTGCTGGTCCTGATGATATTCATTATCAAATTCTTAAACATTTACCCAACAACGCTTTAGAAACATTATTAAATATTTTAAATGATATTTGGATCATTGGAAAATTTCCAAAAGACTGGAGTAAAGCAACGATTATACCTATACCAAAACCAAATAAAGATCGTACTGAAGCTACTAACTATAACTATAGACCTATTGCTTTGACAAGTTGTTTATGTAAAATAATGGAGAGAATGATTAATGATAGGCTCGTTTGGTTCTTGGAATCAAACCATCTTATAACAAAATATCAAGCTGGATTCAGAAAAAAATAACTGTACAAACGATCATTTGATTCGTTTGGAATCATTTATTTGTGATGCCTTTGTTAAAAAGAACATGTCGTGGCTGTATTTTTTTGATCTTGAAAAAGTCTATGATACTACTTGGAAACATGGCATCATGAAAGATTTACATAAATTAGGCCTTAAAGGTCGATTGCCACTTTTTATTCAGAAATTTTTTATCAGATCGAACATTTAATGTTCGAATAGGTAATACATTATCGGACATATTTAAACAAGAACAAGGTGTACCACAGCGAAGTATTTTATCACCTACCTTGTTTGGCATTAAAATTAATGACATTGTTAAATGTGTGAAAGACATTGATTGTTCTCTTTTTGTTGACGATTTTGGAATATTTATTAGATCGAAAAATATGGAAACCATTGAATTCAAACTCGAACGATCTTTAAACAATATAGAAGATTGGGCAACAGAAAATGGTTTCAAATTTTCAAAAACAAAAACGTTCATTTCTGTCAGATACGACAGTTACATTTAGATCCTCATCTTACCATATATGGTAGTCCCATTCCAGTCGTCAGTGAAGCGAAATTCCTGGGTCTTTTGTTCGATAACAAATTATCTTTTATCCCACACATCAAAGCTTTAAAAGCTGAATGTTTAAAAGCACTTGATATTCTTAAAGTTCTCTCCAGTTCCGACTGGGGAGGAGATCGTACCGTTCTTTTAAATCTTTACAGATCTTTAATTCGATCTAAATTGGATTACGGATCAATAGTTTATGAATCCGCTAGAAAATCTTATTTAAAACCTTTGGATACAATTCATCATCAAGGTTTACGTCTAGCTCTAGGAGCTTTTCGTACTTCCCCCGTCGAAAGTTTATACGCTGAATCAAATGAACCATCATTGTTTATAAGAAGAGAGAAATTTTCTCTTCAGTATGTTTCTAAATTAGCCGCCAATCCACGTAATTCAGCTTATGATTGTGTTTTAACCCTAAATACGAAAGATTTTACAACAATAAACCAACGGCTATTAAACCCCTTGGTCTAAGAGTACAACCGTTACTTGAAGAGGCCGATATTAACATTAAAAATATTCAGCCCTTTTCCTTTCCATCAAAAGAGCCATGGACGTTGAACCCTCCAAAGATTATTTTAGATCTTCATAAAAATAAAAAATCAGAAGTTGAGTCACATATTTTTTAAGAATGAATTTTTAGAAATCAGATCGAAATATAAACATCACCTGACAATTTATACTGATGGTTCGAAACAAGATGAGAAAGTTGCTTGTTCTGTGATTAGCCCAAATTTTACTGACAGTATCAGATTACCCGATAATAGCTCCATTTTTACCGCTGAAGCCAAAGCAATTGATATTGCACTTTATCATATCAGGGATCAGTCTGAAAAACAATTCACCATTTATTAAGATTCTCTTACTGTATTAAAATCCCTTAAAGATTTACACCATAGGAACCCATTAATTCAGCAAATTCTTAAAAAAAAATATTATTACCTTTCGGTTTCAAAAGATATTATATTTTGTTGGCTTCCCAGCCACAATAATATTCGTGGAAATGAATTAGCCGATTTAGAAGCTAAATCTGCATTATCTTTAGTGATAACAAATTTTAAAATTCCTTATTCTGACTTTAAATCCAACATCCGTCAATACATTAACAACAAATGTCAATCTATTTGGGAAACACAAACTCAAAATTAACTGAATGAAATAAAACCAAATTTTAACAGCAAATGCGCATTCTTTAATTACAGCAGAAAAGAACAAACGAAAATCACTAGATGTAGAATTGGACACACTAGAATTACTCATTCTTATATATTAAAAAATGAACAAGCACCATTCTGCATTCCTTGTAACGAACCTTTTACAGTCAAACATTTTCTTATTACTTGTGCAGAATTTAATCATATTCGCACAAAATATTTTAATATAAAAACTGTAAAGGATCTTTTTAATGATATACCAACTAACAAAATCATCGACTTTCTTAAAGAAATCGGACTTTTTAATAAATTATAATCAATATTTTTAATAAATTATAATCATTAATCCTGTCATCTTTTTAAAATCAACATATCAATCTTAGATAGTTTTAATTCCAAATTAAATAAACTCATCATATAATATAAAAACTTATTAGACGCTATATGCCCTTTTAGGGTTGAGCGTCTCTAAATAAATATCCATCCACCAATCCATCCAGATGAATTATAACATACACATCTCACATTTTAACAGTCCTTTTATAAATTATCTTTACTGAAAAAGTATTAACAGAAATTTTACATCAAAATTTTGTACTGACTGGGCAAGTCTCTAACCAATTGTCAATTTTGATGTATGGCCATCCTTTAAAGTGATCCTAGTTCTGATAAATAAATACAGGGTTACAAATATCAATGTTTGTCTGATGACCAGTAAGTAAATCCTACCTTATTAGCAAGGAGAAATCAGTATAGACCTTTTTAAACACTACATCACCCAATAAACATTATTGAAACCTCTCGGTCTTTACGCAGAGTAGTACGTTCTAGCCTTGTTCCTAGTGGATGGCAAAAAGTTATTGTTTACGTTTACCGGACAGTATAATTGCCGACGTTTATTCAGAAAAATAAAGCAGTTTCATTCGTCAAAATTTTCTTTTCAGAAGAGATTCTGATCGGGAGATCATTTTAATGTCATAACCGGAAGTATTAACAAATATTTTGACTATATAGTAGCTAAAACTAGGCGTAAAATGGTCACAATAAAGCAATATTACGGTTGCGCGCGTGCCTGCTGATATCGGAAAACTATCATTGAAACAGTCGTATTGTCTTAGGAAAAGCAGTCAGATTGCTTCTTAAAGCTGTATTTCAAAGCACTGGATAAAAATTACGGTAAAAGATTAACCTAAAGTGATTTATTTTCCAAGTAAAATTAGGCTTGAATCAATTGGTATCAATGGAACTGGAAATGATTTTGCCATCCAGAATTTTTGGTCACGTGACATAACATTGTAATCACGTGGTCAGTAGCCCGGATGAAAACAATAACATTAAAAAGGTCTATAAGTTGGGCCGAAAACGTGTCTTCGGGCATATGCGGACAGCGAAGGCCCAGATCAGCCTGCACATCCATGCAGTCAGATAATAGAATTACTGGACACTAGAGAATGTATCAATGGAGAGCAAATGCCCGGAAGAGACTTTGCGCATGCATTGGATGAACCTGAATCTGCCCATTTTGTACATGCTCCAAGTCATATTTTCGCTTGCCGCGGCCTATTGCTAGTTGTATATATTTGATCTAACCGCTATGTGATCATGGAAGACTAATTGTTGCACTTGATAATGGACTACTACTAGTTTATCAAATGTCCTGCAAAGTGACTCATATACCCAATCTCATTATTATAGAATAGAGTTCCAGAGCCTCTTTCTGCAACCTTTAACCAAACTTCACTTCCTTTGTGAAGGTGTCCGTAGATACTTGATGCCGAACACAATGAACCGCCCTGATTGTTTCCTGCCAGGAAAGATCCTAATACAGCATCATCAGCCAAAAACTGTATCTTGATATATTGACCTCCTGCAAAAATACATAGCGTCGCTGTAAACATGAAAGTGCCGTTAACCGGTGCCGTGAATTTACCCGAGTCTTTATTGTACACACCCTTCTCGTTCAGCATATCTCTAGAGAAAATGATTGCATCTCCAACGGATGGACTTAAGTTCTCTATCCAGGTGGCATCAAATACGTAGGATGGACGTATTAAATGATCTGAAATTGTAAAACACAAACTCACGATATATACTGCAGTTGAACAGGGGTTTGCTAAAACAAATCAACATTTCTTATGAATTAACAGTGGCACACAATGTTTCACAAGCTATTGGGACAGACAGTCTTGAGAAAACAGTGCAGACCCAGATTAGATGCTGCAGAATGTGGCATCTTGTTTAGCTTCTACACAGTTTACAGCTTTTCCAGGAGTTTTTAGATATTATGCAAAGGTGTACTTAAATTGCCTTGTTCATTATGACAAGTATGGCAAGACGTTAAGGTGTCTGAAATATTTTGTAAATATGGTAACAAAGAGAGCACTGGCTGTTGAGCAGCTATATCATATAATAGTCCAGATCCCCATCCACTCAATATATATCGAGTGGGTGGGGAACTGGACTATTGTATGATATATATTGCTGATAAACAGCCAGAGAGAGAGAGAGAGAGAGAGAGAGAGAGAGAGAGTTGAATGACATGTACTATTAATAATAAGAAAAAGCATTTATTGAATGCTGTCTGTAATTATTTACAGTCAGCGGTTTAAAGTTTAAGCCTTCTATTTGAACTGCTGAAATGTGCTAGCGCAATTAAAAGTAGGCCCCACCTCTTTTTTGTTTAGTTCAATAAAAAAATGTAGAACTGATTCTTTTATTCAGAATTAGGTAAACACACAATTAACCATTTGTACAGAAAGTGGAAATGAGGAGGGGTTGGGTGGGGGAGAGGGGGCAAGTGTAGGAGGGGGGTTGCAGTCGAAAGTCGTGAAAGTTTAAGGGAGAGAGAGTAAAGCATCACTGTAATATTTGAGGTTGAGTTGTTTAAAAATACAGGTCGCTTTCATAAAATATTTTACAGGATCTAGGGCACAGGGAACCAATTCTGCCAGGACTGCTGATTGATGCAGAAAAGTGCGGGGTAGTTATTTTATGTAAGGCGACTTGTAATTTGTTAATAATAAAGATGAATTAGAGCTTTTTATTCTCATTTGAAGAAAAAAAATGTTTGTCTGTTATCTGCTGACTGTTTCACAGAAATAAATGTTTCTGATTTTAATTGCTTGAGCCAAGAAGTGAAAAAGTGAAATTTTAAAATTCAAGAACCTCTGTAACATAGGTAATCTGCCTTTATTTTCGCTGATTGCCCCAGCTTCAATGATGTTTCCTTACCATTTTGTTTGGTATTTTAGAAAGACACATATTCTGCGAAGAAGTAAAAGTTAGCCATTTTGTAAATATTTGTCTTACAAAAGCAATATTTTATTTACTTTGAAAGGAGGGGTAACATTTTTTGAAAAAACGAAACTGATCCAGATTTGGAATCGTTTAAAGCAACTGAGTAATTATGCATATATATCATTATAAAATAAACAGTTATATTTGGGCATATACCCAATTATTTGACTAAAATTGATGGTATAAATTTACATTTTCAGCAGAAAAATATTATATGCTCCAAAAACATACCCTATAGCAGTGCTATTACTTATTGTTAATTATATATGGTTTGGAACCAGGTGCTCCAGGTAAACTGGTTATCAAAGAGATAAGTATCAGTATGTTGCCATTTTTCTACAAAATATTAAGTTTTGCAATCTCATTTGCTGTACAAGATCCTGCCAATAAAAGTGTGGTTAGGTAAACTGACCGCGCTTGACATGACCCCATTGGGTTGACTGGGCCATAAAACTGCAAGACAAACAAAAGATGAACAAGACAATATTAATAATAATAATGATAATTAATAAGAACCCAGGTCATCTTTGTCATAGTAAAATATACAAAATAAATAAATAAAAATATTTCTGACTACTTAATTGGAGACATATTGTGGGTCCCACATCAAACTTGTGGGTTTCACTTAACTGACTTTATTTACAATATATGCACAGATATCTTGTGTTGTATAGTTGCCTTGCAAAGGCACATTGAATCAGGCTTTATATCTGATATATCTGTAAGGTACTGAGTGGAGGCTATATACGTTTCTGTAATAAAAGTCAGGCAGACGACTAAATATACGGAGGGATTACTTAAAAGGTATACTAAAATGAATATGCCAGTTAGATAGTTCAATTTAAAACAATTGTAATTCTATCCACACTTAAAACTGCTACACTGAGAGTATATATATATATATATATATATATATATATATATATATATATTATATATATATATATATATATATATATATATATATATATATATATATATATATATATATTTTTTTTTTTTTTTTTTTTTGTCTGTTTGTTTATCTCTATGGTATCATCAAAACCCAGCTGCCCCCGTCCCCGCCCTTGCTTCAGATAGTCACTTATATACAGTGTAAAATGTGCATCTAAATGTACAAATGCCTGCAAAAGGTTTAGCTGTTGCAAGGGGATGGGGGAACAGTGCTTTATAAAAATGTTTCCATTTTTTGTGCATTTCAATAGCAAAAGAGGATAGTTTAGCCCAAATTTTGGGTCTGATTAAAATTCATTTAGAAGAGTTGTTTTCATGACAGTATTATTATAGGTTATTTGAGGTCCTCTGCAATAAAAATTAAGCAGTTTACTGAAACTTTATTTTCCATCTTTTTGTAGGCAAAACTACATTGCTAATGTCAGAGGTCCTTTTTAATATCTGCCAGTTGAGGGGTTGCTACATTCAGCCTTCAAAAAGTCCCAGAATATGCAGGTGACAGTTGTGTTTTTCTTATTTATTTATGCTGTGCTATGCCTGGCAGTTGAATTAAAACAAAAGTTAGAAGCCCAACCATACCCTGAAAAGTACTCTTAACCACCAAATAGGATGGAATTTTTACTGGGCTGTATAGTTCCCAGTACCCTTACGCAGTAAGGTAACAGAAATTAATTCAACAAGGAACATTTGTTAGTTTACAGGGAATACTTGCTAGCAAATGCTAAAATAACCATGAAATCATTTTTTTTTTATGTTTTATTGATGATGATAAAACTTAATTTGCCAAAGGATGAAAAATTAAAACAGTAAAATTTATACTGATCAAGGAATGATAATTCCGTGTAGTTTGTTGTTTCCCTTCCTAACACAGGAACCAAAGCAATAGAATAATATTATATGTCCCTCTTTGTCTTATTATGAACTTAGTTATTGTTTTGCCTCTCAGTATATGCAGGGTGGATGTCTTTTTTGTGCATCTCCTCCTCGTTTTCATATTTGCGTGCATTTTAACATAGTCGGAGGCTGTACAAGAGGCTTGGATATAATTTTGAGACTTTTCCTACTTGGACCTTTTACAGTTTGATACAGAAGTGTTTGGTTTTTATTTGACCAATCTGCACAGCCAGGAAAATTATTGATCAAACCTTCAACTTTAAATTGTAAATGTAGACAACATCAAATTAAAAGTAACCGACTTATGACTAGCGAACAAATTCTTCCTCGAATTGTTGTTTAAAGAGACTGGATGCATTTGGCAGATTGTCTGTCATATTTTACAAGGGAGACCTACTGTTTGCATTTACCTACACACAGCCTTTTCTGAAAAATGGCCTCAGACTCCACTAGGAAAACATTGCTGCCTATGGGAGCAACGCCTTTCCTTGTAGAGTAGAACACATTTTCAGAAGGGAAGAAAACCAATTTTGACAGAGTTGCCCTCTCTCCTCCACACCCGAAAGTGTATCAATTCCCCTTTATGTAGCACGATGCCCACGTTCCATTTTCAGAACAAAGTTATCGTCCTTGGAAGAAATGCAAATAAATTACCTTCGACAAATGCCTTTAATCTTGCCTGTTCTTCCTTTGCCTGGCGCTGAATCTCAGTAAGCTCGCCCTTCATTGTTTCAATGTCGTCTTTTACATGTGTAGAGATCTGTCTGAATTCTTCCATTATAAGCTCATTAGAATGTTCCATTCTTACCAATTTTTCAAGTACCTTTTCCTCAAAATCATATTTGGAACATCTCGGTTCTCTTTGTGTTCTACAAATTGCCGCTGCTACTAAGATTACAAAGAGACAGTTAAGAATTCTGTTTGCCATATTATCTCTCCCTCTCTAGTTTGTTGCTACTTCAACAGTTTTTGAAACTTAATATGATGTTGCTGTATGAAAAGTATAAAATGTATTCTAACAGTTAGGTTTCTATTTTGGCAAAGGGATGATCAAAAAGTATCTAGTATGACCATTCACTTGTATCTCAAAATTCCAATCTGTAAAAGAGAGTATTCATATGTAAGTGCCATGGCCAGAACAGAATTTATTTATTTACAGCCAGGAAATTATCTAGAAAATATTCTCTATATTTTTGCTTCCATAGTGAGCACTAGGCTTAGAGGAAATAATTCGAGCAAATTCTTTTTTCTTGAGAGCAGTCCCTATGATAAAGGAGCATAACATTTTATGTTGGATGATCTCTCGTAATTGCAAATACATGTGTATTTCCTTCTGTACATGCGGAATGTGCTTATAGAGCATTACGCCTACGGATGTAAAAGTGTAATGCATTGTTCAGAATACATATGTAGAAAATGAAATTGCATTTTGGGGTTTGCTATAATTTGACACTTTACTTTTGAAACTAGCTTTAAGTTCGATTGGACGTGTCGTTAAATTAGGTTTCATAGAAAATTATCCATAAGCTATAAATTGTATAATAGGCCATTAAACTGGAGTGTGTTTAGTAAAGCAGAACACTCGTGATAGTTTTTTCGCGAAATAGTTTGCATCTTCTGAACGATTAATTGTAAACCTGTCTCATATGACCTCAAATTAGAGAATAACAGTCATTCTCGTTTATGAGACTTGGCATCAGATCGAATAAATTATATCAATAATTATTAGTTTTATATAAGATAAAGTAAATGATATGAAAGCAGTTAAACATTTTCATATTTATTCATCCACCAAAAACTGTCACAATTGAAGGGAAAATTTACGAAAGGTTCTCGAATGTCAGCGAAGGCTATGCTTTACTTAGTGCAACCCTGTTCTTATATTATAATCTTTGGCCTTCCCATTGTATATAAAAAAGGTAAGAGAAAATAAATTGAGCAAAATGTTGTTTTTTTTTTTTTGTTGTTGTTGTTGTTTTGGCGCCAGATACTAGGAACATTGACTTTGCAAAAGAAATACCAAACGAATGTAAACTAGGCTTGAAAGAAACTGCAAAATTTCATATAATACGAGTATTGTTTACACCTGCAAAGCCTGATGCGATAGGAATCTCTAAAGAGGAGGTAGTTATTATGAGGGAAAACTAAGCGCACGCATTGCTTGGATTTGGACTTGAGATAGGTGTTGCAGGTAAAGTAATCCTATTAAATGCATCTATTGTAGACATTGCTTCATGTTTGTAAAGGTATAGCCCTAGAAACCACTGGTTTTACTATGTACAGTCAAACTTCAATGGCTCGAACATCTGTGGGACATGGAAATTTGTTCTAGACATGTGTACTTCGAACCACTGTGGGTTAATCATAGCGCCAGATCAGGAGGCAAATGGGGATAATTTAGGGATGTCATTTCCATCTTCTATAAAAACAATGGTATGTTGAATGTACTCGCTGGAATCATCTTGATTCTAATGTGTACAAATAAGATACATTATCATGATGAAATAAGACAAAATACCATACTTATCTCTGAATATTTGTTTTCTTGTGCCATCAGAAGAATTTCCCACGGACTCAAAATACGAGTTCGAAACAACCACGGTAATGAGCCATTGGTGTTTGAGTTATTGGTTTACTATAATTGGAGGAAACTTCGGTAATCATTTTTACCGATGAGTTTCCGTTAAGTCACGTGAAATATCGTAAGGAGTCTATCTTGTTCAATATTTTATATTTTTAACCCTGGTCCTGCTGATCCCGGATATACCATGCCTTTGCAAACATTGTAGATCAAGATCAGTTTACTTCTGAAGAAGCCAACTGATCTGAATCTGCATTGTTTACCATCAGTATCAGAATTTGTATCGACATCCTGATAATATGATTGGCTGAAAATTAGTAGTGGACCTGGCATCTTTATTCAGCATGACAAGGGTTAAGGAGAATGGATATAACTCAAGGGGAGGGCAGGCAGCTCTGTCAACATTGTAGCATTGGATGAGTATTCCATACACTTGTATGAAATAGGAATCCTTTGGAAATACAGAACGGCATATACAACACGGCAGACCAGGTTATTTTTCAGTCTGTACATGAGGCATAATGAATAAATAACACACCTCACCCTCTCTTAATGTAAGAGCTCAGTCTTCCCAAAAAACCTTTACCACTCTCTTAGCATATTCAGCAGACAACAAAGTGATGATATTTTTGTCTTATTTTTTCCCTAGCAAAGAGACTTTGACACTTAATGCAGATTGTCTCATCATCAATGTTTTCCAAGAAAATAGACTTCAATATTTTATGCAAATTTTCTTCTTATTTTTCCCAGAAAATTGACTTTGACACTTCATGCATATTATTTCCTACACACAATTTACATGAAGTGTCAAAGTCTATTTTCTGGGTAAAAATAAAAAAAAATGATTCAAATATCGCCTGCTGATTTACCTAGCATGCTAGGGGTTAAACATTTTAACACTTTTCGGGAGTAGGGGTTGCACACAAGAACATAACAACAGCTGCTTTGATAACAATATAGGGGTGGTTGGGTGTTGCGAAGGTGTCGTGTATCGCACACCAACGGGGCATCCAACTGATATTGGCTTACCGTTGAGCAAGGCCTTCTATATATCCTTGTAGCAGGTAAGGTAGAGGGGGGATGTTTTATATTCTGTTCCTTGCCTTTCATTCCTGTTTTTAATTCTTCCCTGTCCGTCTCTTTCATCTCCACTACTATCTCTTCTGTCTCTTTTCTCCCTTTCTCTGGAACACGACACAAAGTGACCCACAAGGGTTGGTGTGTCGTTAAACCCCAACACAATCAATTTGATAACAATATAATCTGAAACAGTCTTTAGCAGTCACATGTTTAGGATAATAATTAATGATAGAGTTTTCGTCATTACTGCCAAGGGACACAACTCTTTCTGACTTCCTTTTCGATTTACTGCTTCTGAAATATCTTCAGAAAAAAACAGTTCTACTCTGATGTATAATATTTATGCTAGCTGCTTGTCACTTTGCGCATGGAAACATTTTGAACAACCCGCTTAATGATTAGAAACGGTTCCGTTACTTTAGTTAAGCGTGGAAAAAGGGAACAGAATGACTTATAAGTTTTAATAGAAACTACTCTGTAATGTCACTTATTTAAACAGTCATGTCCTGTTTATTTCTACAAAATGCCTTAATCAATGGACTACTCATATTCCAAGCTAGTGTGTTCTATGAACACTGTAGTATTTAATGCTCGCCATGTTGACTGAAAATTTCAGCAGACAACCTTTTGAAATATTTTTCTTATTTTTCCTAGAAAATAGGTTTTAACATTTCATGCAAATTGTCTCCTTTGGAGACTATTTGCATGAAATATCAATTAAAGCATTTTTTCTATGCAAACTAAGAGAAATATCATTAATTTGTCGTCTGCTGAATTTTGCAAAGAGAGTGGGGAAGGTTAAATGGAATGGCAAAAATCTCAAATCCTAGGCTGTAGGATATTACATTAAGATTGTATTTCAATAATCAGTAAATGTTTTCTCTGCCCTAAATTCCTAGCATAATTCAATAAGTCTTCCACCATGCCAAAATCCAGTACAAGATATTTCAAGGAAACCTGATGCTCAGAAATGTTACATGCTTTATAAATGGGGCATTCAATAAATTATGCTTTCTATAATTAATCTTGTAATGCTTTGCTGACATACCATGCAGCTGCCAGTTTTTTTCATCAAACCACACTGAACATCAAAAGACGCTGCCTGCGCTTCCTGGTTCCATACTTCCTAATAGATTCCCTTTCCCATCAGGCATCTGCCTGAGGAACAAGGGGCCCGAAGTCCTTGTTACAGTCCCATCCTTGGACACATTTAAGAAGGGTTTACAGATGGCTTCCTACTAGAGTGTACAGACTTTTTCTAAACTTTTTATCCGCTTTGACCTGTAAATACCATGCCTCAGGAAGACTTTTAGAGTTTTTCACAGTGCGATAATTCTCCAGAGTGGGTCCTACACATGCTTAGAAGAAGAAGTACGAATACTGTGTTGAGTGTTCTGTTATTCCGCCTTAGCCCGCCTTTGGTCTGTTCCACGCCTTTGGTCTGTTCCCCTACTTTGGTCTGTTTCCCGCCTTTGAGCTGTTCCGCTACTTTGGTCTGTTCCCCGCCTTTGGTCTGTTCCCCGCCTTTGGTCTGTTCCCCACCATTGGTCTGTTACTTGCCTTTTGTCTATGTTCCATCTTTGGTCGATTCTCCATCTTTGGTCTGTTCCCTGCCTTTGGTCTGTTCCCCACCTTTGGTATGTTCCTCACCCTTTGTCAGTTCCCCGCCTTTTGTCTGTTCACAGCCTTTTGTCTGTTCCCCACCTTTGGTCTGTTCCATGCCTTTGGTCTGCTCCCTGCCTTTGGTCTGTTTCCCACCTTTGGTCTGTTCTCCTACTTTGTTCTGTTCCCCGTCTTTGGTCGATTCTCCATCTTTGGTCTGTTCCATGCCTTTGGTCTGTTCCTTGCCTTTGGTCTGTTTACTCACCTTTGGTCTGTTTCCCGTCTTTGGTAGATTCCGCGTCTTTAGTCTGTTCCCTGCCTTTGATTTGTTCCCCGCCTTTGGTCAGTTCCCCACCTTTGGTATGTTGCCCGCCTTAAGCATGTTCCCCATCTTTGGTCTGTTGCCCGCCTTTGGTCTGTTCCCCATCTTTGGTATGTTCCCTGCCTTTGGTCTGTTCCCCGCCTTTGGTATGTTCCCCGTCTTCGGTCTGTTGCCCTCCTTTGGTCTGTTCCCTGCCTTTGGTCTTTTCCCTGCATTTGTCTCCACTCGTTCCTATTTCTACAGATACATAGTTCGTAGCTCGGCTATCTAAGGCTGGAACACTTGTCCTCTCCTCTTATTCTATTGGAAAACTGAAAGATTGTATTACTAGCAGTTTTCTAGCAACGTAAGTGTTTCCAAAGAGTTTTGTTTTCAGTAAATGCAATAAAAATGTTCACAGCGATTTTGGTCAAGGAACTAGAAGCGTCTGCATGGCGGAGTGGTTGGCGCTCCCAACTTTGGATCATGAGGTACCGTGTTTGAATCCCACTGGCGGCAGAATTCAGCTCATGGCTGCACTGCATTTTTTTGTACTTTTTCTCAATTTAAGAAACCCACCACTCTTAGTTTTTGTGTGCTGAGGTATAATCGTGAATAAGCTATTTGGGCACTTTTTCTCACAGTCTGTTGTTTCATATTTTATATGAATCCTCTTGGTAGATTTCTACGTTTACCAAGGGAGACAACTTCTCTGGTGTCCTGTTTTCTTTTCTCTACCCTCAACCGCTTCTCAAAAATGAGTCGACTCTAAAAGGAAAGAATTAGCTCCCTTTCCTTTTCGAGTTGGTCCATTTTCAAAAGGAAGCAATAACAATGTGGTCTGAGTTGTCTCCCCTGGAAATGTATTAATCTCTTGGAAGAATTTCATCTCTGTAAAATATAGTTCTGATATTCTACATTGTTGTCAAAAACACACTGTAATTTAAAAGCAAAATTGCAAAAAAACACATCTACCGGCCTTGACCGATTTTGTTTAAACAAGCCTTGTTATTCATGTGATGCCTAAGCAAGTATATGCCTAAGTCAGAATCATCCATATGTTTTTCTGTGATTTCAATCTTCAAATTTCTGAAGAAGACCTTTTACGCTTTTCGAACACCTGGCTTCAAACCTAGTCTACTTATTCTGTTTTGGATTTGTTCTGTGTTTCCTAATGGTCCTCATTTCAGAAGACTTTGAAGCTTGTGTAGAGGCAGTAAAACATATTTCTAGATAATGCTGACTATATTAGATTCCCAATCTTTTTTGGACAATTGGGCTCATACATTATATATATAAAAAATAGAGCTCTGCTTAAAGCTACTTGGGTGGAGTGGATGGGAATGCTGCAGTTTAGCACCATTACTCACGAATAAACTCAGTGGAACTGTGTCTGCTGTTTGCCATTTTGAATAGCCCACTCCCCCACCCCCACTCCAAGAATCCCCATTTCAGAGTATTTTGTGTTCGGATGTCAGCAATCTAGCAATTTCAGACAGCTCGTCAAAATGTGAATTTTTGTACCTTCTGAAATGCCTACCCTATTGGCTTTCTCAAATAGTATCAAACAAACAACAGATAATAAAACACCTTTCTGTTTACTGCAGCGATGTTAGTTGTTGTTGTTGTATCTTGCTCTGACATCTGGCCTGCCCAGTTGATTACCTTCATTGATTCATTTATATCATTTCTATCATTTTAACCCTTGTCATGCTGTACAAATTAAGATTCCATGTCCACTTCTAATTTTCAGCCGATCAGATTACTTAATCCAGATTGTTGCTATAAATTCACATACTTAATGGCAAACAGTGCAGATCCAGATCAGTTTCGAAGCCAACTGATCTGGATCTACACTGTTTGCTCTGGCAGGGTATATAAGATTTCAGCAGGACAAGGGTTAATCCACCTAAAATCTGTTATATAGGAGATAGAGGGTGGTAAAGGCCTGCTCCACGGCCAATTTTAATAGAATCGACTCGAATTCAGTTTTTATTATACCCTCTTGAAGCATACACAGATTTTATGTCATTGTATTAAATATTTTATATCGAAGCCACTTAGTGGTGGTTTCTATTGAACAGCCCGTGTAATTGTATGTTGTACAGTTTGGGCTTGGTCCAAGGAAATATGCGTTGACGGAAATGTTTTTTTAAAGAATAACGGTTAGAAGTTTTCATGTTTACTGTTTGCTGGAACACTACGTCATTTTTCTGGTATCTGGCCAAGTTCAGACAGAATAATGAATTCTTACCGAAATATTGACCTTTTTACTGTGCATGATGGTCAGCGCTTCCGACCTTTGGATTACGAGTTCCAGGTTTGAATCCTGCTAGAAACGGAATTCCCTCTCGTGACTGCGCTTCATTGAGCACACAGAGCCTTTCATTATCATCCTTATACCGTCTAGATATGACTGAAATTATGTTGCGGAATTCACTGATATGTAAGCGCTGGTGAATCACTCACACGCTGAATAAAGCCCAAATGTCTTCATGTTAAGTTTGTGTGTGATTCGCCCGCATTTACACATCCGGATGAAATCTACAAAAAAAATGATTTCTAAATCTTATCATTCCAACTCGGTTATGTTTGACATTGAAAACATGAGTAAAAATGTTATATTTTAGAAATCTACGCAAAACAAATTGTTTCGAGATACTTCTTTAGTGTTTTTTTTTTTTTTTTTTTTTTTTTTTTTGTTTTCTCAGGGCAAATGCCATTTTTAATTTGCTCTCGACCAATCAAACTGGGCTAAATTAGAGTAAGACTGTTGAGTTGGAATAAATGACTTGTTATATTTGAAAAAAAAAATAAAACAAACCCTGATGTTTCCGTTATAGTTGCTCCTGAATGTATGTATGGTACCAATACTTAAACCCAGTTTCAGGAATAACACAGTCAGATATTAAAAACTTTACATATTTGGCTATCCAAAATGTGCCCAGTAAAGATTCAGATCAGACTGCGTGAATGCTCAGGCTGATTTGAATCTTCGCTGGGCGCACATATTCGAATGTACATTTTCTAATGTTGCTTATCATACCCAGTGGGTACATGCCATTTATGCCGTCATGACGTTGCATCGACGTCAGTGTGACTGTGCGTAAATGTCATATTCCCGCTGGATATGTTGTGGGTAATTATTAAGAGTGCCTGGAAGAGATGCTTCTAATGAGTACCCATAACGTATGCTTTGTGGAGACCATCACGAAAACATGCCAATATAAATTTGACCCCCCCCCCCTTAAACCCCACTTTTATATAGTAAAACTGGGGTTTACAGGGGTATACATTATTTTTCTTATTTCTGCTCGAAACATAGATTGTGGGTACTCATTAGAACCGCCTCGGCGAGGCGGTTCTAACGAGTACCCACAATCTATGTTTAAGCAGAAATATGAAAAATATCGGAGTTTTTTATCTCAAAATTTTCAGTTTTTGGAGATGAAATTTTCTATATATTGGAATAGGCGTGTTTTTGTAATGATAAGAAAATGTTTCTTGCTACACATATATGGCCATTGTATTTCACCATTTATTTTGGGAAATGAGGATGGAATTAGTTATTAAGTACATAACGACAGGTTTTTTGCATAACAAAGATTGCTGAAAGTAACAAATAAATTGAAAGGCTGGTTTAAAAACTACAAAATTCTAAAACTCCTCCAAATAATGTACACTCAGTATACCCACTTTTTACTATATTTTATGGGTGAAATATAGGACACACATTACAAGATTTGTTAACGTAATGTTAAACTGTCAGTAACTGAACATGATATAATTACATTTGCCATAAAAAAAAATCCTTCCATAGTACCTCACAGTGCTATAATTATATGAAATGGCAGCACAAAACAGCTTTTTATCGACAAGTATTAGCTTTCACAAGAAAGCTTGGTCTGGGCTGTGCTTTTTTTTTTTGTGAAAGCTGATACTTGGTTATCGTTGAGCAGTCCATGTTTCATAAAGTGTTTCCAGGGCAATGACTAACTCTAAGATTACCAGGTGTCATGCCAAGAACACACTTCAACAGAAATACTGCCGTTGAATGGTCAGGAAAAGAATTATTGTGGGATTAAATCTGGCTTTCTAGGCGCCAGTCCTTGCCCTTAATCCCGTTACAATTCCAGCTATGTATAATTATTCATTCTGCACAGGGATTCTCTAACTGATCAGTGGATTAACATTGAAAAACATATAAATTAAATGTTGGTGTATGAGCTACTTTAGATGTAACGAAAGTCACAGGAGCGTCACGTTTGTTCCAAACTCATTTATCCCAGACTGTTGTTTTGATTGTTATATCCTCCGTAAAAAATAATATTACGTACTCTAATACTCAAAGTTTCACTTTAAATATTTATTCTCAAAATGAGGTTCTGAACCATCTGCACAAGCATTGAGAAAAATATGTCCATGCCTATTATTAAAATATATAATCAAAGCACTGACAGTACTGGTAGATTGATTGTCTCTTAGTGTAGGCTAGGAAAATCATCATGAACGAGGACTTAGTTAGTTTTATTTAACCCTTAATTTCCTGGGCCCAGTTGTTCAAAGCTAACGATGTCGTTAGTTAACGAATCGTTTAAATTTAAATCAAGTGATACGCAAATATGCTGAAATATTTTGCTGAAAAAATGTGAGTAGCTTAAGCTACTCACATTTTTTCAGCAAAAAATTTCAGAATATTGTATATTGAATCCGCTAAAACAGTTAACGAAATGACCCTTAACGAGCTCGTTAAGCTAACGACGCTTTGAACAACTGGGCCCTGTACTTTAAGCAAATAGTGATCAGACGCCGCGTTCTGTGGCGTCTGATCTTGGTCTCACTGTTTGCTTGAACTACTGCCCACCTTCTTTACACATCACTCTGACGTCACAGCAACAAGAATAGCGTGTCTATAATTAACCTTTAGACTGAATTTCGTACAAACGCTATTTGCTGGATTAATTTTATTGATCAGCAATAGTCAAATGGACAACAGCATTATAACTCAGATTTTTTACTAACAATTTAAAAATGTTCAGTTTGGGATTAGAGTTTGTGTCGGAGACAACAGGTTGTGGTTTCATATCTGTCAAAAAGTGGTTGGTTCGTACAATGCACTGTTTGATTTCACTGGTCAATGATAATCACGTGGACAACAACCTAAAGGAAATATTGGTGTATGTACGAGCTACCCAAAATAACAGATATACCGCAAGGCTTTTAAAGAATTTAGCTTGTGACCATTAGTTAAATGATAACATAATTATCCCCTTTGACCAAACACTAAATTCAAATAAACTTACTGATTTGGCTACATAGGTATATATAAACTGTCAAGTAGGACGCGACTAACAGCCGAGTAGTCATATTACAGAGATCAGAAAAATATTTTTAAATATATGTATTTCTCATATACATTTCATATGTTTGGGTACGTATGAAATGTTAATCTGCTATGCACCATAGAATAGTTCTCTAGATTTTATATAAACAAATTATTACTTCCGCTGATTCAAGAAGGGCGGTTTTCAGTTTCTGGCGAAAGAATGTGCACAATACTGGTGAACCGCTTAGAGGACTAAGTCTGCCCAGTAAACATGTGGTTAGGTAAACTGACCGCGCTCGACATGACCCCATTGGGTTGACTGGACCGTAAAACCTCAACACAAACAAACATATAACAAACTACAGTAATGTGATCTGTGTATCACGTCAAACGGATGCTCCAAGATCACAGGAGCACAAGAGATGCTTGCGTCGAATGTGATCCAGAGATAGGGAAATATACATCAGACGTGGTACAGACCGTCAGATCACATCATTATAGTAATAATGTATTTATTTTATACCTTGAAAGTTATGTTTGCTTTTTTCAAAGAAATAGTTTGTTATTTCATGTGATCATCTGCTTTGACATGCCAAGCCTAATTTTACTCGAAAAGCAAAATTTTTCTCGAAGAAAGAAAAAAATATCTATTGCATTTTTCAATGGCCATTTGGAGCATTTGAAGACATGGGACTTTACATGTATGTCACTTTGGCTTCATGACGTCAAGGTAAAAAAAGCCTCATTTGTGATGGTGTGATATGGATAAGCAAAATCGAGACTCTCAACTGATCTGGCTTTTCGGATCAGGTTGTTAGGAACAGTTTCAAGTATTATTGTTTATTATTTTAAAATTGTCACCAAAATGAAAAAAAAAAAAACAGCTTAAAAGTTTTAAAATAGAGCCTGGTAAAACTTAAAACTCATAAATTCACTTGGATAACAGTTCTACTGTTTAACCTGTATGATTTCTGTCACATAATTTAATTCAACAGAAAAAAAACCTGGCCTAAGAATACAGTGCAGCAATTTCTGGTAAAATTATCCATTGAAAAGTGTTTACCAATATTTTGTATTTGTACACCATGTGCTTTGTATGGAGTGCCGTTTTGTTTTATTATTCATATTTTCACTTTTTTTTTTTTTTTGCTCCGACTTAACCGCTAGTATTGTAAAATGACATTTGTTAGCGCATTGGCTACATGTGGTCATAATCAATCTGAATGCGAAAAATTATTAAATGTTCCCAAGGGTTCAAGAATTATGGCTGTTTTCGTAAAAGGACTTAGGAAAAGAATTTAGATCTCGGCTTTGCAAATTAAAAAATAAATGTCATTTGACAATTTCTTTTGTTAGATATTGTCAATATTTTTACATTATTACAGGCCCGTTTTGAAAAAAACGGACGCATTATGGCATGGCGCTGTCCGTCCGTCCATCAACTTTCTTGTATGTTCCTCAACTCAGTAACAACTCAGGATATCTTCATGCAATTTTATAGGAATATGTATTAGGTCACGACGATGTGTCGCACACAAGAATGATTGTTCCCCCAAATCTTGTGCATGACATACCTTGATAACCAATTGGTAAATATTGATGAACCTTTATAACAGTGTGTATTTGCCCATTTTTATAAAAGTGGACATATTATAGCATGGTGCTGTCTGTCCACCGTCCATTTGTCTGTCCGTTCGTATGTCCGTAAACATTCTTGTACGCGCCATAATTCAGTTACCGTTTATGATATCTTCATGCAAATTTATAGGAATATGTATAAGGTCAGAATGACGTGTCGCATACAAGAATGATTGCTCCCCCTTTCTTAGTTTCCAGGTTATGCCCCTCTGATTTTTTCAAACATTCTTGTATGCGCCATAACTCAGTAACCATTGGGATATCTTCATGTAATTTTATAGGAATGTGTATTAGGTCAGGACGATGTGTTGTGTACAAGAATAATTGCTCCCGCTTTCTTACTTTCCAAGTTTTGCCCCTTTGATTAATTTTTTTCTAAACATTCTTGTATTCGCTGTAACTCAGTAACCATTGGGGATATCTTCATGCAATTTTATAGGAATGTGTATTAGGTCAGGAGGACTCGTTGTGTACAAGAATAATTGCTCCCCCTTTCTTACTTTCCAAGTTTTCCCCTCGATTATTTTTTTCTAAACATTCTTGTATTCGCTGTAACTCAGAACCGTTGGGGATATCTTCATGCAATTTTATAGGAATGTGTATTAGGTCAAGACGACGAGGACGTGACACGTACAAGAATGATTGCTCCCCCTTTCTTAGTTTCCAAGTTATAACCTTTGATTAATTCTTTCCAAACATTCTTGTACGAGCCATAACTCAGTAACCGTTGGGGATATCCTCATGCAATTTTATAGGAATATGTATTAGGTCAGGACGACGTGTCGTGTTCAAGAATGACTGCTCCTCCTTTCTAGTTACCAGTGGTCGGAGCTGTTAATTATTATTCCATAACTGCCCATATGCAAATTAATTGTTTAGGCTAATCTCATTTAATCTATAATGCTTAAACCCTTTGAAATATTTTAATAAAATTTGGAGGAATGTATGTAATAACGGGGCAATATATAATGAGCAAGAACTATAACTCTGGCTTAGTTATGTCCTAAATTATTTGCCCTACAACTAAAGTTTCTTTTCCTTCTCTAATTCCTCAACCATTTTTTAATATTTAACGCAACTTAATGGTGGTGTGTCAATTGCCAAGGGATTACATTAGGGCCAAGAATTGTAACTTAGTGTACTTATTTTATAAATTATTTCCCTTGTTTGACTTCTGCATTTCTCAACATCTGTGTCACTTCATCCTGGAAGCTTTTTTATATTTATACTAACAATATTTAATATGTTAATTGTTTTAATATAGGTGCAATCATTAATTACAGAGTTGCTATTCCTGTTTGTCTGCCTGTCCGTCTTTTAGCAATACACATAGTGTATTATGCGCCGCTTGCGAAGCTCTTGTTTTAGTTGTGGCTTAGACTCGTACTACCAAAAAAATAATACTTGGCAAGTACATTTAGCTAGAGCTTGTTGGTGTCAATTTCTGTGCGAACAATAATCAAAATATTTCTAACGCTTGAAAAGCTTTGATCATTTTCACTAACTGACTACAGAAAAGAATTTTGATCTCGGCTATGCCTCGGTCAATGAAAAGTAGCATTTAGCCATTCCTTTCACTAGATCTTTTTTCAACAGTAATGTGTATGCAAAATTTAAACAAAATATCACATATGGGTGAAACTTTTACAGTACAGACATGGTTATTTCTGTTATCACATTTTTTTTACCTCGACGTAGCGTCGGACAACGAAAATGGCATTTGGCATGCCCATTGTCTGAATCTTAGTGATATCAATCTGTGAGCGAACAAAAATCAAAAGTGTCCTTACGGTACAAGAACTAGGGCCATTTTCACGAAGTGCATGACCATAGACAGACTCACAAGTCGAATATAGGGCATACTTCGAAACTCAACCTTACAGTCGGTCAGTCGACTTTTCCGCGGGTTGTACAATTTTACCCTATCTTCGATCGGTCACATAATATTGTTTAATTTCTCCTGATCAACTATAACATGCATATCACATCTTTTCACAGTCCTTTTATAATTTACCTTTATTGAAAAAGTATAAACAGCAATTTTACATCAAAGTTTCGTCTTGTACTAACTGGCCTAAACCAGTTGTCAGTTTTGATGGCTGACTATCCTTTAAGTGATCCTAGTTTTGATAAATAAATACAGGTAAGGTCAATGTCTGTCTTATGACCAGTAAGATCTGACCAATAGCAAAGAGAATCAATATAAGTTGGGCTACGCCATGCGAAAACGTGTTTTCGGGCATATGCGAACAGCGAACGCCTTTACTGTCTGCTAACAGAATTATTGGACACTAGAAAAGAGGGGGTGGACAGGGGGGTAGGCATTCCCCACTTCCCTCCCCCTTACCCTCACTTCCCTCCCCCTTTTCCCCCACTTCCTTCCCCCCTTTCCCCCACTTCCCTCCCCCCTTACCACCACTTCCCTCTCCTAAGCAAACTAGTCCCTCCCCTAAATCAGAATTTTTAATATCCCCAACGCTATAATTAAATTTAAACATGACTATGCAAAATACATTCATGCAGAGTTTGACCTCAAACTACACCCCTAATTTTTACCCCCAAATCGGTATTTCCTTAGCATTTGCACCCCGTTTACAGAACAGCTGAGTATTTGCATCCTCCATTTCAAAAGTCTGCGTAAGTATCACAAGGTGGTGGGCATTGATCAGGTCCTACGAGGGTGAGTCAATAAGTAACCAACCTATCCCGTTTCCGATGGACCGAGATGGTCACGATTTTCATGCTTTGTTTCAATATCATGGGTACAAAATTGCACACGTATCGAGTCATTCTTTAATAAGATATTGAATGTCAAACATGGCTAGTGATGCAAACGCTTGCTTTTCATCTAAAGTTGAGTACCGTGCTGTAATTCGGTACTTGTATTTAAAAGGTAAAACAGGCAAGGAAATACACGGCGAGTTAGCCGATGTTTATGGGTCTTCTGCACGATATTATGCTCAGGTTAAATTCTGGGTAGGGGAATTCAAACGCGGTAGAACGTCTTTAGAAAATGAAGCCAGGTCTGGACGTCCACTGGATGCCACCGACGAAGAAATGAGTAAGAAAGTTCGGGATCTGATACACTCTGATAGGCGAATTTAGGTGGAAGAAATAGCGCAAGCATTAGGCATTTCACATGGTAGCGATTCAACAATCTTACATGATCGTTTAGGTATGCGCAAGCTAATAGCCCGTTGGGTCCCCAGATCCCCTAGCGATGAGCAAATGGCAACCAGAGCATCAGTATGCAGCGCCTTGTTGAAGCGTTTTAGGTCAAAATATGATTTTCTTTTGCGTCTGGTGACTGTAGATGAGACTTGGGTTCATTATTATGAGCCAGAGAATAAAGCTCAGAGTCGTCACTGGGTAGGGCCTGGGTCCCCGAGGCCAAAGAAGTTCAAGACGCAACCATCTGCTGGCAAGGTGATGGCCATAGTATTTTGGGATGCAAAAGGCGTTATTATGTTGGACTTTTTACCTAAGAGAAGTTCAATAACTGGAGTGTACTATGCAAACTTGTTAGACCAGCTGAGAATCGCCATCCGTGAAAAAGGCCGAGGTAAACTCTCTAAATGTGTTTTGCTGCAACTGGACAACGCGAGAGTCCACACTTGCAAAGTTGCAATGAATGCTGTAGAGCGAAACGGGTATGAATTAGCACCACATCCTGCCTATTCGCCTGACCAAGCTCCCAGCGATTTCTTCCTATTCCCAAACTTGAAAAAGGATATTCGTGGACTTCACTTCCGTTCTGATGAAGAAGTCGTGACGGCAGTTGAGGAGTGGATCAATGGAAAGGACCCTGACTTTTTCAGTTCTAGGCTGATGGCACTTGAACACCGTTGGTCTAAGTGCATACACTATAGGGCAATTACATCGAAAAAGAAGAGGTGGATCTCAACCGAAAATAAGTTAGGCTGGTTACTTATTGACTCACCCTCGTAAACTGGTCAAGAAAAAAAAATGTGATGGGCCTAGGTCCGGGCCCAAACTGATCCTAACTGGCACAAAAACAGTCGGATTAATTACTGAAATAAAAACTCAAGAATACCATGTAAATCTGCATCTTCTTTTTAATATTTTTTTGATAAGCATGGTCCCGCACTTGGGGGAACGGTGAGAAAAATAATCTTTTTTTTTTTTTTTTTTTTTTTTTTTTTTTTTTGTGGTTTTCTCAAAAACTGAGTTAAATGACGAACGTGTAGTTAGTGTGTGGTGGTTGACAAAACACGGACCACTTACAGACACGGACCCATGGACTTACGGACCTCTTGACAATACACGGACTGCATAACAAAATGCGGACCAATTATTCACGGATCTCTTGACAAACCACGGACCTACAATTCACGGACGCCAAACCACGGACCTATTATTCACGGACTTGATAAAGCACGGACCGTTATTTAAATTACGGACGCCACTTATGATATATGAAAAAAACAACAACAACAAAAAAAAAAAAAAAAAAAAAAAGAAAACTAGGAGTAATATCAAAATCGGACTAACGTGACGTCACGGACCAATTAGCGGTTAAGTTTACTGTATTTTGCAATTAATACTGACTATTCACGGACCACAGACACGGAATTTTTATTGGTCCGTAAGTCCGTGAATGGTCCGCGTTTTGTCACCTGGCAACATGTGACTGATTTGACTGAGTTCGCGTTTAACGACACGTCAACCCTTGTGGGTCATTTTGTGTCGTCTCCCAGAGAAAGGGAGAAGAGAGATAGGAGATAGTAAAGGAGATGAAAGAGAGGGACATGGGAGAAAGGAAAATGAATGAAAGTGAAGAAACCAAAAAAATAAAAGCATTCCCCTCTACCTTTACCTGATGCAAGGGTAGCAGGCCTTGCCCAGCTATAAGCCAATATCGGTTACACGATACCTTTGCCTCACCCCACCACCCCACCGGGCAACATGTTTATTCCGTGTTTGGAACACCTATCAGAAAATTCATGTTGGATCTTGAAGTGTTTCTTTCTTCTTTTTTAAAAGTCCTTATCCAACAATGAGCAAATAAAATGATTGTCTACGGCAGACGGATAATTATTTCTAAAAATGTGGATTGCCACCGACAACGGCTATTTTGTGAACTTTCGGAATCAAAGGGAAGTAATCAACTAGAGATAAAACGAAATCGGACGTAAACGAATTCAATGTAAACCGCGGTTGGCGGAACACTCCTCATCGGTGAAGTGAAATCAACGTCGGATTCATTGTAAATATACCCGAATTTACTTTAATACGTCTATTAGATACTCCTGATACCCAGTTATTGCATTTAAGTACATAAAAATAGAGTAAAATCGGTAAAATACAACAAATTTTGGTATAACTCCCGCCCCCCAAATTTCCCTACCCCAACCCCCTCTTCCCCCGTCCCCTGCCCTCTCTTCCCCCGTCCCCCGCCCCCTTTAGCCCCGTCCCCCGCCCCTTTACCCCCGTCCCCCGCCCCCTTATCCCCGTACCCCCGGCCCCCCTGTCCACCCTCTCAGAAAAAGTATCAATGCAGAGAAAATGCTCGGATGAGACTTTGCGCAAGCGTGTGATGAACTTGAATCTGCGCATTTTGAACATGCTCGAAGACACATTTTCACTTTGTGATGCCCATTTTAGATGTGTATATTTGATCTAACCGCTATTTGATCTTTGAAAGCTGATTGCTGCACTTTATACTTGACTACTATTAGTGTATCAAATGTCCTGCAAATTGATTCATATACCCAGTCTCACTATTAATGAACAGAGTTCCGGAAGTTGTTCTTCCGACGACCTTTAACCAAACTTTACTTCCTTTGTGAAGATGACCGTAGACACTTGATGCAGAACACAATGAATCGGCCTGATTGTTTCCTGCCAGGAAAGATCCAAATACAGCACCATCAGCCACAAACTGTACCTTGACATATTTATTTCCATGAAGACATAGAGTCGCTGTAAACATGTAAGTTCCGTTAACTGGTGCCGTGAATTTACCCAAGTCTTTATTATACACACCTATCTCATTCAGCATATCTCCGGAGAAAATAATTGCATCGCCAACAGATGTGTTTACGTTCTCTATCCAGGTGGCGTCAAATACGTACGATGGACATATTAAATTATCTGAAATTATAACACACAAACTCACGATATATACTACAGTATAACAGAGGTTTGTTGCAGTAAATCAACATTTCTTATAAATGAACAGTGGCACATAATTTTTCACGAACTATTGGGACAGATAGTCTTGAACAAACAGTGCAGACCCTGATTAGATGCTGCAGAACGCAGCATCTTTTAGGGTCTACACAGTTTACAACTTTCCCAGGAGTTTTTAGATATATGCAAAGGTGTACTTTAATATTGACTTGTTCATTAGGACAAGTATGGCAAGGAGTTAAGATGTCTGAAAAACTTTTGTCAGTATGGTAACAGAGTGAGAGAGAGAGAGAGAGTTGAATGAAATGTCTTATTAATAATAAGATAAAGCGTTTGTTGAATGTTGTCTGTTATTCTGTTATTATAATTATAGTCAGCAGGTTAAAGTTTAAGCCTTCGATTTCGAACTGCTCAAATGTGCTAGCACAAAGTTAGGCCCCACCCCTTTTTTGTGTTTGGTTCAATAAAAAATGTAGAACTGATCCATTTATTCAGAATTCAGTAAAACACACAATTCACCATTTGTACAGAAAGTGGAAACGAGACGTGGTTGGAGGGGAGGGGGGGGGGGTGGGGCGGCGAAAGTTGTGAAAGAGAGAGAGAGAGAGAGAGAGAGAGAGAGAGCATCACTGTAACATTTGCGGTTGAGTCGTTTAAAAAAAAAAACAAGTATCGCTTTCGTAAAATATTTTACGGGATCTAGGGCACAGGAAACCAATTCTGCCAGGACTGCTGGTTGATGCAGAAAAGTGTGGGGTAGTTATTTTATGTAAGGCAGCTTGTGATTGGTTAATAATAAAGATGAATGAAAAAATTTTATTCTCATTTGAAGAAAAAATGATTGTTTTTTTTTTTTATTTTCTGATCGTTACAAAGAAATAAATGTTTCTGTTTGTGTCTGCTGGAGCCAAAAAATGAAATAGTGAAATTTCAAAACTTCAAGGACCTCTGTAACATAGGTAATCTGCCTATATTTTTTGCGGGTTGTCCCAGCTTCCATGATGTTTCCATACCATTTTGTTTGGTATTTTAGAAAGATACATATTCTATGAAGAAGCAGAAGTTAGCTATTTTGTAAATATTTGTCTTACAAAACCCGTATTTTAATTACTATGAAGGGAGGGGTAATATGTTTAGAAAAACAAAACTGATCCAGATTTGGAATCGTTTTAATGCAAGTGAATAATTATGCAAATATATTTTTGTAAAATATACAGTTATATTTGGGAATATAGCCAATTATTTGACTATAATTGATGGTATAAATTTAAGTTTTAAGTAGAAAAATATTTTATGCTCAAAACAGATAAGGTACCCTATAACAGTGCTATCTCTTATTGTGCAGTTATATGGTTTGGTGCGCCAGGTAGATTGGTTATCATAGAGATAAATAGTATGGCCCAGTTGTTCAAAACTAACGATGTCGTTAGTTAACGTATCGTTAAACTTTGATCATTAAATATAGCAAATACCTTAATAGTTTTGCTGAACAAATGTGAGTAGTTGCAAAAGCTACCCGCATTTTTCAGCAAAAATAACTGTGAATTAAATATTGTACTTACTAGAACAGTTAACATTTTGATCACTAACAAGCTTGTTAAGCTAACGATGCTTTGAACAACTGGACCCAGTGTGTTGCCGTTTTTCTACAAATTATTAAGTTTTGCAATCTCATTAGATGTACACGATCCTGCCAATAAAAATGTGGTTAGGTAAACTGGCCGCGCTCGACATGACCCCAATGGGTTGACTGGGCCGTAAAACCTCAACACAAACAAAAGATGTAAAAGACAATATTAATAACAAGACATAAATAAACGTCTAAGTACTGGCGCAAACTTTGGACATGTTTACTTAGAGATATGGCACAAGGGTATACTATTTTAAAAGTTTAATAAATTTTCAATGTAACAGGTAAAAAAGAACAACAATGTGATTCTTTAATGTATGCTTTTATTAAGCTTTGTGAAATTTCTTGATTGAAATGAAAATAAACTAGACATTAATCTGTTTACAACATAGTTTGTTACAAGATGGTTTTATATACAGCATGGTTCAAAGACGGATTCGAAAAACGTATAGATTATATCAAAACTGACGGTTAATGGTTATTTTTATAACATCTACATATTTTTGTTTGGATATAACAAGATTGTTTAAATAATACAGCTTATGCTTTGGATTCCAAAATTTTTGTTTATAAGCAGATTGTAATGTATAACATTTTTTTTATAAAACCTATCGCCTGACAAGGTAATTCGCCTGAAGTTGGCTTTAGTGCAATGTAAAAATGCCCAAAATTATAAAGGACCATAACTCATGAAGTACTTTTCAGAATTTATTCAAAAGTTAATCAGGTCATTTACTCATCAATACCAATCTATTCACCAGGTTTCAAGGCCCTAGCTTCAATAGCTTTTGAGATATTTTGCTGACAAAATTTCATCCATATTTTTTCAAAGGGCCATAACTCAGGAAAGGGGCATAATCCTGATAAGGAAAAAATAAATGTCAGCTATTTTTTCATGGAGAATCCATATATGAAATTACAAAACCCTAGCATGCACGGTTCAGAAGTTATGCTATGCATCAAAAAGCGTAACGGACGGACGGACGGACGGACGGACGCACGCACAACGTCCCAGAAGCAATATGCCCCTCGAACTTCTTCGAAGTTGGGGGCATAATAAGATCCCAGGTCATTTTTGTCACTGACTACTAAACTGGAGACCTATTATGTGTTCCACATCTAACTTGTGGGTTCCACTTCACTAACAATATATATACAGAATATGCACAGGTATCTTGTGTTGTATAGTTGCCTTTGCACATTATTGAATCAGGCTTTATATCTGTGAGGTACTGAGTGGAGGCTGCGTTTCTGTAACTAACGTCAGGCAGATGACTAAATATATGGACAGATTACTTACAGGGTATACTAAAATAAATATGCCAGGACATAGCAGTTAGATAACTCAATTGAAAACAGTTGTAATTCTTTCCATGCTTAAAACTGCTACACTGAGAGTGAAAAAATAGTTTTGTTTTATCTCTAGGGTATCATCACAACCCACTCCTACCTGCTCCCGCCCCCGCACTTGCCTTAGGTAGTCGCTTACATATTACTATGGAGCTCTACGAGGAAAATAATTAGTTCCCTGTACCCTAGCTCTACTGGTAAGGTTTAACAAGGCGTATTCGTTAGTTTTCAGGGAGTATTTGTTAGCAACATGCTAAAATAACCATGAAATTATCTTTCTAAGTCTTATTGACGGTAAAACTAAATTTGCCGAAATATAACCTATATATATAAAAAAAAAATCAAACATTAACCCATTGTAGACTGAATGAATTCCACCACAATATATATTGAAAGATTCTTATTTCGATTTTAGGTATGTCAGGCGATGTGATTTAGATATTCCTAGAGAAAAGTGGCTGAATAATTTGCAAACAGTGTAGACCCTGATCAGACGCCGCGTTCTGCGGCGTTTGATCTGGGTCTTCACTGATTGCCACTTACCCTTTTAGGGGTCTCCAGACTACAATGGGTTAAAATTATACTGTGCAAGGAATAATAAATCGGTGTAGTTTATTGTCACGCTTCCTAATATGGGAACCAAAGCAACAGATTAATGTATGTCACATTTTTTCATATTATAACCTAGTCATTGTTTTGCCTCTTCAGAGTGTGCAGGGTGGGTGTCTTGTATGCGCTGCTCCTCCTCGTTTTCAAACTTTGCGAGCTTTTCTGAGGATATACAAGAGGCTTGGCCCGCTGTGATTCAACTATTGGTTTTCATTTACTCTGCCACACAGTAGAATTAGCCAGGAGTACTCGTCTTAGTTGAACACAGTGATGAATTTGATTTTTATGTTTTCGCTTTGATACATTGACTGAGTTGGGAGCCTTTTCGCGAACCGAAATGTTTATGTTTTTCTGTATTAAGAGTTACATCGGGACCCAGGGTGAAGTTGGCTGGCCGTAAAAGTGCTTTAAACCCCCGGTGGTTTATTCTACTGACCGTTCTAAGGCGGTGATCCCGTGCTAGTCTTACTCTTTTTTGCTTTGTGGTTTATTCTACGAGGCGATTGTTTTATGTCTTGCCTTGTGTGCGTGTGTGCGTGTGTGGTGTGTGTGTGTGTGTGTGTGTTTCAGTCCTTTTAGCATTGCGATTACCTCGCTTGGGGAAGAGAGAGCTGGTCTTGGTGCTTTTCGTACATTAGTTCGATTTGCGCTTGTTTGGTTTTGTCTGTTTCCTCTTCCTCTTTGTGTCTGGGAAGGGCTGCGGTTTGTGATTGTGGCACTCCCTGGACTTTTCTCTTAGCTTTTTTTAGATATAATTCTTAGACTTATTCCTACTTGAAACTTTTATAGTTGTATACAGAAGCATTTGTTTTTTATTTGACAAATCTGCACAGCCAGGAATATTTGTGTATTTTTTGTTTTTAACCAAACCTTAAAACCTTAAATTTGTAAATTTGACAACACCAAATTAAAAGTAAACAACTTATGACTACCGAACAGTCTTACTCGAATTGTTGTTTAAAGAGACTGCTGGATGCACTTGGCAGATTGTCCGTCATATTTTACCAGGGAGAGAACTTTTGTGATCTATTGTTTGCCTTTCCCTACAAACAGCCTCTTCTGAAAAGTGGTCGTCTCAGACTCTACAAGGAAAACATTGCTGCCTATGGGAGCAACGCCTTTCCTTGTAGAGTAGACGCATTTTCAGAAGGGAACAAAAATTTTGACAGAGATTCCCTCCCTCCTCCCCACCCCGAAAGTATATCAGTTCCCCTTTATATAGCCCAAGTACCATTTTCAGTATAAAGTTCTCGCCCTTGGAAGAAATACAAACAAATTACCTTCGACAAATGCCTTTAACCTTGCCTGTTCTTCCTTTGCCTGGCGCTTAATCTCAGTAAGCTCGCCCTTCATTGTTTCAATATCTTCTTTTACACGTGTAGAGATCTGTCTGAATTCCTTCATTATAAGCTCATTAGAATGTTCCATTCTTACCAATTTTTCAAGTACTTTTTCCTCAAAATCATATTTGGAACATCTCGGTTCTCTTTGTGTTCTACAAATTGCCGCTGCTATTAGGATTATGAAGAGATTGTATAAAATTCTGTTTGCCATATTATTCCTCCCTCTCTAGTTTGCTGCTACTTCAACAATTTCTTGAAACTAAATGTGATGTATGCTGTATGAAAACTATAAAATGTACTCTCAAAGTTGGTTTCTACTTTAGCAAAGGGATGATCAAAAAGTATCTAGCATGACCATTCACTTGTATCTCAAAATTCCTATCTTTAAAAGCAGGTACTCTTATGTAAGTTGTATGGCCAAAACAATTTTACAATGGGCACTAGTCTTAAAGGAAAGAATTTGTCCCCAAAGGGAGCAAATTCTTTTTCTTTTTTTTTTTTTTTTTTTTTTTTTTGAGAGCAACCCCTAAGATAAAAGAGGAAACTTTTATGTTAGGTGATCTCTCGTAATTGCAAATATTTCCTTCCGTATATGCATAATGTGCATATAGAGCTATGGACGTAAAAGTGTAATGCATTGTTCAGAATACACATGTAGAAAATGAAATTGCATTTTGGGGTGTGCTATAATTTGACACTTTACTTTTGAAACTAAGTTTCAGTTCGACTGGACGTGTCTTTAGATTAAGTTTCATAGCAAACGACGTGTCCGTAAGCTTATGAATTGTATTTTAGGCCATTAAACTAGACTGCGTTTAGTAAAGCAGAACACTCACATTAGTTTTTCAGCGAAATAGTTTGCATCTTCTGAATGATTCAATGTAAATCTGTCTCATATGACGTTAAATTAGTGATTAAAAGTCATTCTCGTTTATGAGACTTGCTGTCAGATCGAATAAATTATATCAATAATTATTAATTTTATATAAGATCGAGTAAATGATATGAAAGCAGTTAAACATTTTCATATTTATTCGTCCACCCAAAACAGTCACAACTGAAGGGAAAATTTACAAAAGGTTCTGGAATGTCAGCGAAGGCTTTGCTTTACTTAGGACAACCCTGTTCTTATAATCTATGGTCTTCCCATTATGTATAAATTGAGCAAAATGTTGTTTTTACACCAGACACAAAGAACATTGACTTGTGCTAAAGAAATACCAAACAAATATAAACAAATATAAACCAGGCCTCTTCGTAAAACTTTAACCAGTGGGTTGGAGCTTGACGATATGTCTTTGGCTTGACCAGCCGTGGTTCAACTATTGGTTTTCATTTACTCTGGCATACATTAGAATTAGCCAGAAGTTCTCGTCTTTGTTTATTATAGTGATTAATTTGATTTTTATGTTTTCGCTTTGATGCATTGACTGAGTTGTGAGCCTCTATGCAAACCGAATTTTTATGTATTTCTGTATTAAGAGTAGCATCGGGACCCAGGATGACGTTAGCTAGCTGTAAAAGTGCTTTAAACCCCCCGGTGGTTTGCTCTACCGACCGTTCTAAGGCGGTGGTCCCGGTGTTAGTCTTACCCTTTGTTGCTTTGTAGTTCATTCTTCGAGGCGACTTGTTGTATGTCTTTCCGTGTGTCATTTTGTTCTTGCGTTTTTCAGTCCTTTTAGTATTGCGATTACCTCGCTTGGGGAAGAGAGAGCTAATCTTGGTGCTTTTCGTGCGTTTGTTCGGTTTGTGCTTGTTTAGATTTGTCGGTTTCCTCTTCCTCTTGGGGTCTGGGAAGGGCTGCGGTTTGTGATTGTGGCACTCCCTGGACTTTTCTCTTACCTTTTTTGAAAGAAACCGCAGAATGTCATATAATGCGAGTATTGTTTACACCTGCAAAGCCAGTCTCTAAAGAGTTCAGTTATTATGAGAGCACATTGAGGGCATACATTTCTTGGATTTGGACTTGAGATATATGTAGCAGATAAAGTAATCTTAAAATGCGTATGTCGTAGACATAACTTCTTGCATGTAAAGGTATAACCCTAGAAACCACTAGTTTTTCTATGGATAATCGAACTTCAATGGCTTGATTATCTGTTGGACATGGAAATTTGTTCTAGACATGGGTACTTCGAACCACTGTGGGTTAATCATAGCCAGGAGGCAAATAGGGATACTTTAGGGATGTCATTTCGATACTCTATAATAATAATGGTATGTTGAGTGTACTCATCTCAATGAGGCAATTCTAATGAGTACACATAAGATACATTTTCATGATGAAATGAGACAAAATACCCTAATTATCTCTGAATATTTGTTTTCTTGAGCTATCATAAGAATTTCCCAGGGATTCAAAATACGATTTCGAAACAACCACGGTAATGAGCCATTGGCGTTTGAGATTGGTTTTACTGTAATTGGAGGAAACCTCGGTAATCTTTTTTCCCGATGAGTTTCCGTTAGGTCACGTGAAATATCATAAGGAATCTATCTTCTTCAATATTTTATGTTTAACACTGGTCCTGCTGATCCCGGATTTATCCTGCCTTTGTAAACATTGTAGATCCAGAGCCTGGTCTGGATCTGCACTGTTTGCCATTTAGTATGAGAATTTGTATCAACATCCTAGGTTAAGTAATCTGATTGGCCGAAAAATTAGAAGTGGGCCAGGCATCTTTCTTCAGCATAACAAGGGTTAAGGAGAATGGATATAACTCCAGGGGAGGGCAGGCAGCTCTGTCAACTTTTTAGCATTCTATGAGTATTCCATACACTTATCTGAAATAGGAATCCTTTGGAAACACAGAACAACATATATAACATGGCAGACCTGGTGATTTTTCAGTCTATACATGAGGCATAATGAATAAATAACATATCTTACCCTCTCCTAATGTAAGAGCTCAGTCTTCCCAAAAGACTTTAACCACCCTCTTGGCGTATTTAGCAGATGCTTTTTTTTATTTTTTCCCCCAGCAAAGAGCCTTTGACATATAATGCAGATTGTCTCCTCATCAATTTTTTCCAAGAAAATAGACTTCAATATCTTATGCAAATTGTTTCCTTATTTTTCCCAAAAAAAGACTTTGACACTTCACGCATATTGTATCCTACAGACAATTTACATGAAGTGAAAGTCTATTTTCTAGGTAAAAATAAGAAAACTGATTCAAAATGTCGCCTGCTGACTTACTTTGCATGCTAGGCGTTCATTACGGAAACGGCTCCGTGTATAAACTACCCCGAATTTGCACCTTACATATAGGGAAAAGGGTGCATATCAGGGGTACGAGTTAGCGAAGAAATAGTGCGCTTTATCAAGTACAATGTAAGCGTGGGAAATTGATATTCGGTCCCGAAATAAGTATGTTTTTATTTTTAATGATGAAATTGACCTTTAGATAATACAAATATATACTAGAAAATACGTTTTAAATACCCAAATCCCCGTGTGTGTTTCTTTTAAATTACTCCGCCAGTCCGGCGATCTCCGTAACTCTCCGAGGTCACTGGACAATTCGGCCTATAACAAAATCGGCCCATGACAAAATCGGCCCATAACCTTTTCGGCCCATACAAAATCGGCCCATAGCAATATCGGCCCACGGGATAATTGATGGTATAATTGCTTTGTTTGCATATAATTGGTATGTTTGTACGGCCAAATCAGTAGCCTGTTTCTAAAAGACAAACTTACTAATTAAAGTGAATGGTCGATTAACTTTTAACTGTAATTGTTATTTTTCATTTTATGAGGTCGAAAAAGAGATAAAATGAAAAAAAAAAATAATAATAATAATAATAATAGAAATTAATATAATCAGTATTTAATATAATTTTTTCAATTAATTAAAATCATATAAGCTGAAAATGCTATCTTTAGTATTTTGAAAATGCTTATCGGTTTCTTTTCTTTGATCGTTCTATTGTACACTGCTTTTCTTATTTCTTATGGAATACGATATGTGCATATCTATTAGTTTTCACTGAGAAGAAAATCTTCAATTTTGTACGTTGTTGAGCAGAAATAAGAAACATAAACGTGGTTTAAAAATGCATCCTTATATTCTATGTTTTAGAGCAGAAATAAGAAACGTCTTAAATTAAAACCTTTATTTTATTGTCAGCGGTGAAATCAATGTATATCTGATGAAAATAAAAGTGGTATCAATCACTGGTGAATTGATATCGTATCATTTCACTAGTGACTGATACGATTTATATTTTCACTCCTCGCTTTGGACGACTTCGGTTTTCTTCTTTGTTTCAGAAGTGGATGTTACCTCCACTTCAGATTTTTGAACACCTCTAACTTCTTTGTTTCTGAACTAAACTATCAAGTGTCGGTATGCATTTTCTTAGTTAGAATGTAAGGAATATTTTGGTATCAAAATTATTTTGATTCACCAAAACTTATTGTTTTTGTCTCTCCAGCGGTTCACATGTAAAGCACTGAGAAACATCCATGACGTACAAATGTATCGTTTTGGTGTTAGACGGAAAGACGAGCATTTATATTCAAAGATGATGCCGAAAAAATATCACTCTAGAAAGAGTGACAGTTGACATTAGTTGGCAGTGAACACGTCGGCTTTTGTTTGTGAGTGGCACTGGCACTATTAGAACAGGGATGCCCCTGATTGGAACTGCTTGAGTAGTACGTGATGTTGCCACTAATTACGGTATCAGGTCAAAACGGCCCCAAGTCAAAACGTCCCCAAGTCAAAACGGCCCCAAATTGGTCAAAACGGCCCCAACTGCAGTTGCAAATTGGTCAAAACGGCCCCCCAAAACGGCTCCAAAAATGGCCTCAAATTCGATTTAGGATTTAAGTAAAAAGTAATGTATTTAAATGCATTTTTCAGCGCTAATCAATTTCAACTGAATAAATCTTGTCTATATTAACTTTTTTTATAGGGAAAATAGTCGAAAACGGGGTCATTTTTGGACGCGGATTGATTCATAATAGCTGTTAAGGCAAATAAAAAAAATGCACAAATCACATTTTATTATTCACTATTCAAATTGCAGTAACATAAATAACATAAGTAATATAAATAACAAGATTCCGTTTTTGTTTAACACTATAGAGTTGCAGTATGTGAGTATTCCAGTATCCAGACTTGATTATGAGATATGATGGCTAAGCAAATGTCACTAATTAAAAATATAGATATTGGTTATTTCGCGTTAAAAAGCAAAGAAAGCTTGACAATAACAAGGAAGTTTGAAAATATCTTCAATTTGGTCCCGTTTCACACTTCTGTGATTATTGTTATAGACTAATACAGTCCTGGGTATGACATAAAACTGTATCCATCTGTGACACTCAATATGAGTGTGGGAATGTGAGGCTGCCCTCTATCACAGTTGCCTCCCCACCTTCAGGGTTACGAGGCTGCCACAACCTGGGTGGCAGAGCTAGGCAGCAATCATTTACAGACCGATGGCTTGGTGTTCTAGCTATTGTGATTTGGCGGACGATCCTTTCTTTATAAGGACAACGGCAAAGCACACTGCCCGAGTGTGGGAAGGGCGTGCATGCTCAGATGCCGTAAAAGAACTGAGTAGGGATGTCAGCTAGGACAGGCGATCCCATAAAAACAGTTGTTCCAAAATCTTACATGACAAGCAGAAGAAAAGGTACACAGTTAGGCGGTGCCAACAGACAGCAACGTTCTGTTGGTAACGTCTCCGGCTTGGCCTCCTGTCAGGTGTGGGAGGCAGGGTCGGGCCATTGTACATAGCGAATCAAGCAAGCACCTGAGGAAATTCAGGGTGGGAACACTCAATGTGAACACCCTGAGAAGAAGAGTTTGCGAGGTAGTGGAAACACTATCCCGCAGGAAGGTGGATGTCTGCTGCATTCAGGAGACCAGATACCGTGGTGGCAACTGTCGCACAATCAAGGGCAAGGACACCAGGTACAAGCTCTACTGGTCAGGAAATGACAATGGCACTGCTGGTGTAGGAGTGTTTGTCGCAGAAGAGTGGACAGAGAAAGTTTTTGAGGTTCAGAGAGTCTCCGACAGAATCATTTTAGTGAAACTCATAGACGGCCAAAGTGTGGTTACCCCTTTTTGTCTGTGTATGCCCCACAGAGTTCAGGCGAGTTTCCATGGGCCGTCTGTTGCACTGGAGTGGGCAGCAACAGCATCTTCTTTTTTTTTTTCATTATTACTTTCACTAACCATCTTCTTGTATTTACGCTGATATGTGGCCCTATACAAGCCTCATTATCATTTATGGGCCGAAATTGCTATATGGACCGATTTTGATATGGGCCGATTTTGTCATGGGCCGATTTTGTTATGGGCCGAATTGACCCGGAACCCTCTCCGACTGTCTCCGAGTGCGCACTGCTATTTGGACAATTCATTACAAAAAATATCCATTGCATTTTCGTTTTGTTAACCAAATTGAAAACATATTTTGTAAAGCAAAATCAATATTTTATAAAACGTCGGTAAACCTACTCTAACTACGCAAAGTTTCTTAGTTCAGCGCCCTTACCCGTTTTACTGACACTGAGCTGACTAGTTCTGACTCCAGCTCTACTTTCTTCATGCCAAATGAAAGAACAGCTAGTACAATTTTTAAATTCTTTGGTATGACTTGGCCGGGGATCTAACCTGAGGGTTAACTGTGTGGTATAACCATAACTAAAACAAACAAATTCTGGCTGGCTGGCTGGAGAGAGAGAGCGAGAGAGAGGTACACCTGAAACACAAAAATGGACGAGAGAGAGAGAGATTCTGCAACAAAAGGAAATGAACTTCTTGTTCAGACAATCCCCAAATTAGATCCGGTGCAGTACCCTAAGAAGAGGTGTTCCATTATTGGCAGAATTTTCTTAACATCAACAAGCTGGCTGGAACGAAGAAGAGGACCGTCGAAAATAAAACATACAAAATGTAAGTTTACTGATTATCGTCGTTTTTAAGTGTTTACGCTTTACTTTTATGTTTGACAACATTTTTGTCTTTAAGTCAATTACAGTAACATCTCTTATTAATACGGTCTTATTCATTTATAGAAAATCAGAAACGAATCGCCTTCTGACACCTTTACTCGTCACACACCAGTTATCGGACAAGCTACAGATTGCATGCATATCATGTTGTTATCATAGTAGAGAAGCTGTTATTCTGTAGCTTATGAATTGAAATAGCAGGGACCAGTTATATAAATTCTGTAGAATACCAGACATCTGATAAAAATTTGGTCTTGCAAAAATTTTTAAATAAAATTTCAAGAGACTTTTCCACTGAGCATCAAAATATCTGCAAAAACTGGAGATTTGGCATATGCATGAGCAATTTAACTATATTCAATAAAAAGAAATGCACATGTTGATGAAATGGAAATACTTGATGGCAAGATATTCTAAAAGACGGTATGGGTACCCAGCGTGCAAAGTTAGGTCTCGGAATGTTACCTGGCTACTATTTACATTTAAATCATTTGTCGAATCATTGCCAGGCAGACTTTGAAACACTTGCACAAAATCTGGTCTGGTAGCTGAGTAATAGTGCTGGCCTCTTATGCTAGAAATTTTACTTAAGGAGTGATCATCAGCGGATTGGGCGGGCCCCTGTAGCCTAGAGGATAAATGAACTGACTCTTAATCCATGAGGTTTCTCACCGCTGTGGTTCAAGCCTCACTCGGGTCACATGGGAAAGCCAAGTTCTGCTTACAGATGGCCAGGTGGTTTTCCACCTGTTCTCCTGTTTTCGCCCACCTCTGATGTACTATCAGGTCGATATAAGTGAAATATTCTTGAAAGGGCTGTAAAACCCAAATAAAAAAAAAAAATCAGCGGATTGGACCTGGCTGTACAGTGCAGTCAGTAGTACATTAGACTGCAGACCTCTAGGGCCGCAAGTTTGAATCCTAGCTTGGCAGCATTCTTTCGTGGAGATTTGATCATGGAATATTTTCTATGGTAATTCTCTCCCTTCCGGTGATTCAAGAAGGTCAGTTGTCAGTTTCTAGCCAAAGAATGTGCACACTACTGGTTAACCGCTTAGAGGACTTAGCCTGCCCTGTAAAAGTGTGGTTAGGTAAACTGACTGTGCTGATTATGACCACATTGGATTGACTGAGCCGTTGAAACTTCAAGCATTTGAGCATGACCCTTTCATATGTTATACTTTATTGTACGTATTTTGTCAGACTGGTCTGAGCAAACAGTGTAGATCCAGATAAGATGCTGCAAATGCTGCATCTCAACAGGATCTACACATTGTTGCCACTCACCCAGCTATTTTAGACACAACAGTGGATAGTAACTTGGACTTGTTCAAATTTTAGATAAAGTATGTACATGGTAAGGAGCTGAGGTGTCTGAATACTAAGGATAAATACGGTAAAGTAACAAACACAGGTCAAACCATCGATAATTAGCAACCCTCTTTAATCATTTTTGTAGAATTTATCAATCATTTAATAGATTATCTGATTAATCGAGCCGGCCTTAACTAAGAGTGACCTCAAAATATATGTAGGTCTATTTGACATGTATTTCATGGTCCAGTGATTTTGCCTTATATCTTGAAGTCTGTTTGATAGAGAAATGTCATAACTTGGAATTATTAGTTCCATGTGACACGAAGAGTTACCTCAAAATATATGTAGGTCAATGTGACCTATAATTCATGGACCAGTGATTATGCCTTATAATCGAAGACTATTTGACAGAGAAATGTCATACCTAAGATATTAGTTCCATGTGACAGGAAGAGTTTCCTTTATATATATGTAGGTCATTGTGACCCATATTTCATGGTCCAGTGATTATGCATTATATCTCGATGAGCCAACCTCGGTGACTCAGTTGGATGCGCATCCGACTGGTGGTCAGGAGGTTGTGGGTTCGACCCCCGTGGCCGGCAAGATTCTTTCGTGGAGATTCATCATGAAGTATTTTCTAGGGCCGCAAGTTTGAATCCTAGCTTGGCAGCATACCTTTTCTAGAGATTGGTCACGAAATTATTTCTACCATCATTCTCAGGGGTCTGCTAATTCGAGGAGGGCAATTGAGCGCTCCTGACTTCGGATAATGAGGTTTAAATCCCTCCTGAGGTCAATATTTATTTCATGAGTGTATTAGCCGGCCTCGGTGGCTCAATTGGATGCCCGTCCAACTGGTGATCGGGAGGTTGCGGGTTTGACCCCGTCCGGGTTGGCAACATTCTTTCGTGGAGATTTGATCATGAAATATTTTCTACGGTTATTCTCTCCCTTCCGCTGATTCAAGAAGGGCAGTTGTCAGTTTCTGGCGAAAGAATGTGCACAATACTGGTTAACGGCTTAGAGGACTAAGTCTGCCCAGTAAACATATGATTAGGTAAAACTGACCGCATTTGACATGACCCTATTGTGTTGACTGTGCCGTAAAACCGCAACACAAACCAATATATCTTGATGACTATTTGATGGAGAAATGTCCTTCATTGGATATTAGTTCCATGCGACATGAAGAGTGACCTCAAAATATAATTAGGTCAGTGTGACCTATATTTCATGGCCCAGTGATTATGCCTCACATCTCGAAGACTTTTTGTTAGAGAAATGTCATACGTTTGAAATTAGTTTCATGTGACACTAAGAGCCTCAATTTGACCTATATTTCATGGTCCAGTGATATTGCCTTACATCTCAAAGACTATTTGATAGAGAAATGTCATAACTTGGATATTATCCATGTGACACCTTGAGAGTGACCTCAAAATTGATGCAGGTCAGTGTAACCTATATTTCATAGACCAGAGATAATGCCTTATATAACTTGATAACTTGAAGACTATTTTATAGAGAAATGTCATGCCTTAGTAGTTCCAAATGACACGAAGAGTGACCTCAAATATATATGTAGGTCAGTGTGACCCATATTTCATGGTCCAGTGAATATGCCTTATGTCTCAATGACTATTTGATAAGAGAAATGTCATACCTTGAATATTGTGACACAAAGGCTGGCCTTAAAATATGTGCATGTCAGTGTGACCTATATTTCATGGTCCAGCGATTTTTCCTTATATTTCGAAGACTATTTGATGGAGAAATATCATACCATAAATATTAGTTCCATGTGACAGTAAGAGTAACCTGAAATATATGTAGGTCATTGTAACCTACATTTCACAGTCCAGTGATATTACCTTATATCGAAGACTATTTGATAGAGAAATGTCATACCTAGATTTTAACGTGAAAACATAGCTAGACAAGGCACAAACAGGTGATCTATGCTGTCATCGGATAGCTCTTGTTTTTTCACTTTGCAAAAATGTTCGTTAGTTAATCATAATCTGATAATAAACATTTTTGGACAATGATAAAATTGGTTTGAATAATTGTTAATAACTTTGAAGTACTTTGAACTTTGATCTTATATTCATTATACGCCCATTTGAGTCTTTGAATTTTTTTTTTTTTCCCAATTAATTCCACTTAAGGTTTACGTCCTGAGCACTGAATTATACAGGTGTTACATCTTATTACTTGCAACAGGCGTATAAGGCTCAGTTTTCGGAGCTCTTGTTTATATATGTTTTGGTAATTACCGTATTCGACCTAATTACCGCACATACCCCTATAAGAGCACAGTCAAGCAATTTCATAGGATTCAGACAAGTCGAGGCAATTCAAATGAGTACCCACAACATAAGCTTTGTAAACTTGTCGAGGTAATTCAAATGAGTACCCACAATATATGCTTTGATACAGAAAATCAGAACACATATCACATAAGCATCATTAAATACGCCCCTTAGGAAGTCCTTTGCTCATATTCCTTAGGCAGATATTTTCCCAAAAAACTTAAGGGCACAGTGCGGTAATTAGGTTGAATATGGTAGTATAATTTTAAGATGATACAGAAAAATGCACTGCTATTTATGATTTCGGCCAGCGCACAAACCTTAGACCTCTCTGACTCGCAAAGACTCACATCAGTCTGTACATCCATCCTATATAGCAAGGGTTCTCTTTTTTGCCTCTTTGGATAGCCCTAAGACTGTAGAAGGCACAGTCAGCAAAGATTGATCAGTGCAGATGTGCTGACTGATCTCGGTCTTCACTGGTCGCACAGTGTTTTGTCATGATACCAAGTCATTTTCAGCTTTCACCTTTGATATAAAGTCATTTTCAGCTTAAACTATCAAAAAGATACAAAGTCATTTTACCAATATAAAAGAAATAGATGAATGAAAAACGATATATGACAAATGAAAGGTCACTTCCGAAACATACCTTTTGCATTAACCATATTTTGGGGTGGGCAATTTTTTTATTAATGCCCTCTTTTAGGTTAAGAGGGGTGGGTAAATGCCTGGGTGTGTAAATGTCCAATTGGTAAATGTCCAGATGGGCAAATGCCCCAATTTAGCAGAATGAAGGTTAATCTTGAAAATAAACAAAGATTAAATGAATGTTTTAGATTCTCTAAGATAAATTTTAGAAAAAATATCATATTCAATGAAATGCCATTTAGAATTATCCATTAGAGGAAATGTCATTTAAACAAAATGTCTTTTAGATGAAATGCCATGTGTCCTTATAATTGAATGTTGATTCTGAAAAGAGATACAAATGAAATAACTGAAAATATAAATTTTGTGTAGAATACATTCACTGTTGTGATTTTGTTAAATTTAATAGTCTGTTTATCTTGTCAAGGTATTTACAGGAAGTTATTTGGTCATAAATGGAAGGGTATTGAAAGTTTTATGGTACCCAAATAGACAAAGGGATTAGTTAAAAATGGAATTTCTTATCAGGACAGAAGCTAGGTGATTTGTAGCTCCAGATAAGAGGCAATGTCCAGATAAGCTCCAAATGAATAGAATTATACTGCTGAGGCAAGTCTAATGAGTACCCACAGCAAGCTCATAAAACAGTTTTAAAAAACAACAAAAAAAAAAAAAAAAAAAAAAAAACATAAAAAAACCCACTTGATTTACTTTCTTTAGAAAGTAAATCAATTGGGGTTTTTTATGTTTTTTTTTTTTTTGTTTTTTTTTTTTTGTATGAGAAAAAAATATGAAACAAACCAAAATAAAATTTGTCTTATCTGGAGTACACCAGGTCTGGTGTGAAGGCCATAAATTGGCAGATAATAATAATAATAATAATAATAATAATAATAATAATAAAAGATCAGAGCTCCAAATAAGGTGCTATATTCCAACAGAAACAGGTATATGTACTTATTTCAGATTTAAATGAAAAATAGTTAAAACACTGATATGGCCAAATAAAAATGTGTGTGTTAAGGTTTGAAAAAAAAAAAAAAAAAAAAAAAAAATAGGTAGGTAGGAAGTTAGGGATTGTTACTTTGTTTTGGTTACTGGTCACTCGTACCCTAGTCCACTTGTACCTTAGTCTTCTTGTACCTATTTTTGGTTATAGCAGGCCTCGGTGGCTCAGTTGGAAGCGCCGTCCGACTGGAGATCAGGAGGTCGCGGGTCCAACTCCCGCCGAGGTTGCAACATTCTTTCGTGGAGATTGATCATGAAATATTTTCTACGGTAAGTCTCTCCCTTCGCTGATTCAAGAAGGGCAGTTGTCAGTTTCTGGCGAAAGAATGTGCACAATACTGGTTAACCGCTTAGAGGACTAAGCCTGCCCAGTAAACGTGTGGTTAGGTAAACTGACCTCGCTCGACATGACCCCTTGGGTTGACTGGGCCGTAAAACCTCAACACAACAACCTATTTTTGGTTAACTCATACCCATTGTCTCGTCAGCTCATACCACCCAAGTCAAGTCGTACCTAGTTTGGTTAACTTGTACTTTGTTAAAAAAAAAAAGATAGTGAACAGACAGACAGATAGATAGATAGATAGATTCACTTATTTTATTTAATATCATAATGACATAAGAGACTGCTATATGAGTGGTAAACAATGTAGACTCTGATCAGATGCTGTGTTCAGTACAATACAGGAAACACTTCCCAAGAGAGTTGTAAATCCGAAAAACAAATAAATGAAAAAGCAAAGGTTTAACCCATTGTAGCCTGGAGACCCAAAAAAGGGTAAAAGGCAAACCCAGACCCAGATCAGACACCAAAGAACTCAGCATCTGATCATGGTCTACATTGTTTGCAAATATATTAGCATTTTTCTCTAAAGAATGTCTAAATCTCATAGCTGGACTTTAGATACTTCCAATATATAGTGTGGGGGGATTTATTAAGTCTGCAGTGGGTTAAACTTTTGTTAGTTTTTCTGTATTTTAACACTTTGCATGCTTGGTAAAAGTTTAAGCAGAATACATTTTGAAATTTTTTTTTTTGTTTTATTTTTTCCTAGAGAATATGATTAAGCACTGCATGCAAATTGAATCTGCATGAAGTGTCGGATCTATTTTTGAGGGAAAAAAATAATGTCAGTTTGTCATCTGCTGAATCTGCCCATGGCTTGGTAAGTTTTAAAGTCATTACATGGTATTCAATGACTGTAAGCAAACAATGAACACAGCTCCAGATGTAGTTTTTTTCAATCAGGAGTTTTAAAATTTTCTAAGCACAAGTTGATCAAAAGTAGGTACGAGTTGACTAAGGTACGAGTTGACCAGTGAAAAACCTTTTGTTTTACATTTTTTTTTTATGTAGAATTATACCATAATTATATATATATCAAATATATTTGGACTTTGTACCATGATTTACAGAATATTTTATCGTCTGTAAATATTACTGATAGAATGGTAAATAATAGTGTAGATCCAGATCCTGTAGGAGCAGTTTGATGAAGTTCTCCACTGTTTGCACAGAAATGCTTTTCTGATTATTTTGCAAGTAAATAATGCCCACAGACTTATAATGGGAAAGTGGTTAAATTACATTTTCTCTATAGCAAGTGAAGTGATGTGAACCATATTTGGTAGTTGTGATCATTTTGATGATTATCTATCCAGTTTATGTATTTTATAATTAGTGGCCATTTTGTTTGGTTACCGTGGCAACTTTGAATTTTTTAAATAAGGATTTTCTTAAATGACTACTCCTCCAAAACCACTGACTTTTCCTGAACACCATAATATCTGCCCTGTCTAATACCCATGTTTACCTTTACATTAACATGCTGATGTAAAATATGCTTTTCTAATCTTTGGCATTTCTATTCCATAAAAATGGAAAAGGTGAGGACATACAGATTGATCAGTCCCTTCGAAAAGATTTGTGCAATGTCAAATACTAAGAAAAACAATATAAACACAAACGTAAACTAAAAAATAATTTAATTGCAAAATTTCACCTAACAAGGGAGCCTTTATGCAAGTAGAATAATTATTTTGCATTTTTTACAACATTTGAACATGGAGTGAAGATTTTGTATCAGTAAAATTGATTTACCCAAACTCGCCCTCCCACCCCAGGTAGATTTTTACTACTGACCATTTTAGGACAAAGGTTCTGGCAGTGTTCTTTCTATGTGTGGGCCAAGCTTCACAAAGCAGTCAATAGCACAACTGACTGCAGATCCAGGAGTTGTATGTTCAAATCCCAGCTTGGCCCCATAACTTTTGTGGAGATGTATTGGACATGAATGACTTCCATAGTTGTTCCCCTCTCCCCCCCCCCCCCCCCCCTCCCTTCCCCTGCTTCAAGAACCTTGGCAGTTGTCAGTTCCTGGTGAAAGTCTGCACACAAAGTACTGATTTCTGCTTTGAGGTCTAAGTCTGCCCCTAAAAAGTATAGGTATGTTAATTGACCGTCTCTAATAATGGTCTTATCTACAGAGTGCTAAAGTTTTAAGTGTATGAGACAGAATACATACGAGGGATGTTCGAAATGAATTGCTTATTTCTATCTGGAGACTTCAAATTTCAAGTTAGCCCAAAAGTACTCATTTCATGCCCTCGAAGTACTCCCCGTGGCTAGAAATGCAAAATTTTAGCCGATGTATCCACTTCTTGAAGGCGTCACGGTACGCTGATTTGGGCACAGTAATAAGGTACTGATGAATGTCAGATCCAAGTGCCTGTCGGGACTGGTATTTCCGCCCAGCAAGGAATGCTTTCAATTTCGGAAACAAAAAGAAATCACATGAGGCAAGGTCTGGGGAATACGGGGGGTGAGGCAAAACAGTTACTTTTTCTTTCTTCAAAAACGCTGTAACTATTGCGGAGGTATGAGCTGGGGCATTGTCATGTAGAAGACGGACATGTTTAAAACCAGTGGCAGGGCGTCGTTTCTGATAATACTTTTTCAGTTTCTTCAGTACTACGTCTTTGTAGTACTGTCCGGTGATGCTTTTGCCCTTTTTCACTGGCACTTTTATTGCGACTCCTTCACCAGAGAAGAAGATTGCATACAAAACCTTCTTTGTACTCGAAGAACGATTGGCAATTATTGGGCGTTTGCTGTGTTTAGTGGCCCAGATCTTATTGCTAACCTTTCTGACGGGCTCAAAATAATGGACCCAGGTTTCATCACCTGTGACGACATTGGCAAACTGTTTTTTTGTCATATTTTGGAAACATTTGAAGCAGCTTTTTGGCCACTTTAACCCGTTGCCTCTTTTGCTCGTCAGTCAACAGATGTGGCACCCATCTAGCAGAAATCTTTCTGACTTTCAAATGCTTCTTCAAAATAAGGTGAACCGTTGATAGTGATATGCCTACCTTTCGTGCAATATCACGAACTGTAAATCTGGCATCTCCTTCAATGATTTCCTTTATTTTGGAAACGATTTCTTTACGAGATGCAGATTTTGGCCTACCTGATTTCGGTGCATTTTTGATGGACTCTACACCAGACTCAAATTTCTTTTTCCACCGCCGAACTGTGTCATAAGACATACAAGAAGGTCCAAAAGCAGTAGAAATTTCGGTCATCAGCTTCTTCAAAGAATAACCAAGTTTTGAGCGAGCTTTGATGTAAGCCCGTATTTCATCTTTTTTATCGACGCTTCTACTAACCATTTTTACTGCAGTGGTCAGTGACTGCGTGTATTCAAATGGCAAATTTTATGTCTTACACTTAGTCTAAGATGTAGATTTATACACCATTGTGTAGATATTGAATAGCCCTATACAGGTATGTATTGGTTTTTATCGTGCCCCACGTGGATATCGAGCTAGAGGACAATAAGCAATTCATTTCGAACATCCCTCGTACTGTATTTGTTCTAAAATGAGCCCCATATCGATTAAACATCCCTCCTACTTTTCTAGGAGAAATGCATTATTAAACGCATGCAAAATCGAGTTTATACCATCAAAATATCTTATTTTTGTCTCCAATTTTTCCCCCAATTTGGACTCAATACTGTCATTTTAGCAATATGAATAATGAATTGCAACACCTTGGGGCTTATATTTGAATAAATATGGTAAAATATATGACAGAAAAAAAGCTGACATACCTTGACTTTCAAGCAGGATATCATGGGTTCGATTCCCAAAGCTGACATACCTTAACTTTCAAGCGGGTTATCATGGGTTCGAATCCCAAAGCTGACATACCTTGACTTTCAAACGGGATATCATGGGTTCGAATCCCGCTTGGGTCAAGATAATTTTCAGAGCATTAGTATGCCTATCTTTTACTCCACATGCCCTGCGTCAAGTATTAAATGGACAGGGCGGTGCTTGGTGACAGACAGCAGCACCAGGTGTGCATGAGTGATCCATGAAAGCAAGGCTCTATACAAATACATATACATAACAGTCACCGCTGCCTCTATGTGCCTCGCAATGTGTCCCCTCGTGCAAAGTAAGCGTGATAGGAAAATAAGGGCTGTGAGCTATAGGCATGAATCCAAATATTTAGGTTATACAAAGTAGGGTAATGAAGAACTGTTATTGTATTTTCCTGTTATTTCAGGCATTAAAACAGCAGCATGACATGATGTAGGTCTTACCTTGGATTTGGTTTGATTTTGAAAGTGAAGAATTCAAAGGCAGCAAAAAGCATTCGTCCTCTTGAAACAGACATGGAAAAAGAATAGTCTTGACTTAAGAAGGATGCAAAGAATAATGGAATGTTACTGAAAGGATCCGCTTTTATTGATGTGTGTTTTCCTGATAGCATGTTTCAGATTTTAAATTAAGTTCTTACAGCTAGCATGCAAACAGGAACTATTAACACAGCCCCAGATAAGGCATTTTTTCAGTCAAAAAAGTACTGATATATTTTTCTTATTTCTCCACAAAAACATATGTTGTGGTACTCATTAGAAGGCCCTTGCCAAGGGGCTTCTAATGCGAGCCACAACATATGTTTTGTGGAGAAATAAGAAAAATAATATGGGGGTATTCCCTCTTATCTGGAGCTATGTATTAACATAACAGAAAGTGACTATTAGCCCTTTTCATGCTGAATAAATTAAGATGCCATGCCCACTTCTAATTTCTAGCCAATCAGATAACTTGATCCAGGTTTTTGATAGAAATTCACATATATAATGACAAACAGTGCAGATCCAGATCAGTTGGCTTCTGTTTGCTAAGACAGGGTATGTCGTGTTCAGCAAGAGAAAGGTTAAACAACAATATTCTGAGCTATGAGAAAGGATATCAAGAACTGAAATAAAAGAGGAATTTAAAGTTAGCAAATTTATGCTTGCTATCAATCATCATGTTGAAACAAAATTACCAAGATTAAATATTTCTCTGATTTTAGATTTTGTTTCAGCGTTATTGTATTGTACTTTTGATCAGTTTGATGACCTTTAATTGATGCCAAGATTACTTTAGTTTATTTCATTCAAAGTCAGTATTGTTTGTTTGTGTTGAGGTTTTACGGCCCAGTCAACCCAATGGGGTCATGTCGAGCGTGGTCAGTTTACCTAACCACACGTTTACTGGGCAGGCTTAGTCCTCTAAGCGGTTAACCAGTACTGTGCACATTCTTTCGCCAGAAATCAAAGTCAGTATCAAAGAGCACTTCTAAATAGAAAACAACCTAATGTCATAACTGTAGTAGACCAAAATCAGCTTGTGCACCCACAGTCCAATTGGGGTTTATGTTGTTTGTTAACAGTGTTTAAGATATATGAGCATTATGTTAACAACTAGTGTAGACACAAATCAGACTGCACAGATGTGCATATTAATCTGAGTCTATGTGACTGATTGTGTATGCCATAACCTTGGCTCTAAATTGGAAAGACACAAGCAGTAACTGCTAAGGTATAATTTCCATTTTATAAGTCAAAACAGTTTTTAGTATCAAATTCAGTGAAATCATACAGAGAAATCTTTTGTGAGTGCCCTACAGATGAGTCACAGAAGTAGACTTAAGGTTTAACCACCATCCGTCTGCCTGTGCTTAGTAATACAACCCCGCCCCCACCCCCCACCCCTCCCTCTTCACAAACTGTGTTTGTGCAGGGTGGGGGGATACAGTTTTCACGTACGTCCATCCATAACATTTTGGTTTCTGCTTCTTATCTTGCTAGATAATTTAAGGAATCTTTTCATATTTTGCATAAATGTTGATATTGACAAGATGTTGCTATTACACAAAATAGAGGGCATATGGATTAATTCCTGCATTAATTTCCCTTTGTAATTCTTGAAAAGGCTTTTTGGTTACTGCTTCTTCACTGTATCCAATTTCACTGAACACTCTTACAGACACTTTATTTGTATTTTAATATGATATAAAAATGCCACTGAAAAAAGGCCATTGTATCTAAAATGCCTTACCACACACTTTGTTTGCCTGTATGGATGAATAGCCTAAATGTTTGTGTATAGGAGAAAACTGAGTAGCAGAGAAATATCAAGTACATGTGATTAAAGTTGCTTCATTTCTAAGAACAAAGATTCCCTTCCGCTGATTCAAGAAGGGCAGTTGTCAGTTTCTGGCGAAAGAATGTGCACAATACTGGTTAACCGCTTAGAGGACTAAGCCTGCCCAGTAAATGTGTGGTTAGGTAAACTGACCGCGCTCAACATGACCCCATTGGGTTGACTGGGCCGTAAAACTTCAACACAAACAAAATAAGAACAAAGACAACTAGAATCTTTGGAAGTGTTCTGTAATAGCTAGGTTGTTTAAAAATCCTATAAAAAGACAGCTTCATACGTACAATAGATGCGATCTTTCCAGTAGCTGTATTTTTGCCCAAATAGATTTTGTACATTTACAGGGTAAAACTCCAGTAAATTCACCAAGTACATATGTCAGTAAATCTACCAGTTTAAGTTCCACAACATTCTCCATGTTTGCACAAACAGACAGTTTGAACACTAAATGCTCCTAGCATTATGCTGAAGGATGGGACATAGGACCTACATATAACTCTGTCTGTCTTTGAATGTAATAACCAAGGTCGAAGAAAATCCTTTAGTAAGCCATGATCTTCCTGATAGGGAATTTACAAAGTGCTAAGTCTACTTGTATAAGGAGGTTTAGAAGATTAATTATAAAGGGTATTAGAATTAACTGGAAATGTGTCCAAAGTGCCCCCATCTTCGGTACCTCCATAAAACTGCAACGAGATTGCAGTATGAATCAGTTAAATCCTCATACCAAATTTCAAGTTCCTACAATAATAGAAAAGCTCAAGTTTATATACCTCTTTCAATAATCTTAACTTTGCAAAAGAAACCTGAAGTCAGTTGTCTTGAATTATGGGTCATTGTGTCCTGATTCTTGTATATTCCAGTTGTACTCATAGATATAAATCCTCATACCAAGTTTCAGTTGCTACTATCATAGGAACCCCGAGTTCTACCTCTTACAAAACTCTTAACCTAAGTCTAACATATGTACAGATAGACTGACTGATGGAATAACATGCACAATCTGAACACTATAAGTGCCTGGCATCATGCCTATGGTGGGGTTATAACAATATAAGTGAAGATACCCATGAAAAGCTAAACTCATGAAGTACAGCCTTCCCCAGGCACCAAAATAAGGAGCGATGAGGAAGAAACAATACAAAATACAAATTGCCACAGATGCACAAAGAAGAACTGCAACAGAGACCCCCCCCCCCACCCCCCCCCGCCCCCCCCCCCCCCCCCCCCTGCCCCATCTCCCTCAACATCCCCTGGAATTGTCAATAGATAAATTACTGGGGGCATAATGAACCAGTTTTATTTGAATGAAACCTCACCTTTAATTCTGATGCAGCTGCAAATTACATTGTAACAAATATGTTCCGCCCATAACAGCATAAAGGGGTCCTTTACCTCATCACAGTGAAACATACATGTATACTCACAAACACTGATAAACAAAGAAAGGGGCTCAATGGTGATCTGAAGCCAGAACACAAGAAAACTACAAACAGGACTCCTTAACCCCAGTCCTGCTGAACCCAGATATGTCCTGCTTTTGCAAACAGTGTAGATCAAGGTCAGTTGGCTTCTGAAGAAGCCAGTTGATCTGGAGCTGCACTGTTTGCCATTTAGTATGTGAATTTATATCAACAATATGGATCAAGTAATCTAATTGGCTGAAAATCAGAAATGGGCATGGCATCTAAATTTATTCAGCAGGACAAGGGTTAAGAAACTGAAATCCCAAATTTTACAAACTGAATATTCACAGAAATTTATCATTTAAATTCTTTCAAATCATGTAAAATTTCTTTATAGAGTGATACATCTTTTTTATTTGAAACTATGTTTGGAAATAATGGTATAACATTTTAATTTGGGTAGGTTAAGGTCTAAGGAAACTAAGAGTAGATGTATTTTTTATGTTTTATTTCCTAGAACTTCTCCATATAAAAATGGCATTGGTGAAAGCAAAATCTTAGGCAAATCTGAGCTTTCTTAAAGTCTGTGCACACATACACAATACCATAATTATGTAGGCACAAGAAACCACTTATATGTCTTGCATTTTGTTGTCTGAGCTGTTTAAGGCCTATGCTTAATGCATTTAGAGGTGGTGTATTGATTTTATGTATGTTGTGCTTCATTCACCATGTTTGGGTCATAGGTCATACTAAAGTATGAGTTTACATAATGCTCTCTAGACTTCTAAAGTTTAGAACTGTGAAGAAGCCTTACCTCTGTTCAGATCAACATCAAGATTTTTCAGACGCTTTAAGATTTCTTCGAAATAAAAAGTTATGCAGGCTCTTCTCTTTTACTTGATTAGGATGACTGGGCCTAGCCAGCTTTACAATGCTTGCCCAATGAGGAGTATATACTTATGTTTTTACTGGCAGATTCAGTGCTTGGGATAACAGTAATAATTTAGTGTTATTGGCTACCAGTTTCCATAAAAAGCATACATCTATATTGTGAATACTCATTTAGACAGTTCTGTCCAGTACCCACAGCTTGCTTCTATAATCAGACAAAGTCTGACAAAGTGCATTTAATGCACACCAACAACATAAGTTTCTGTACAGAAAAAAGAAACAAATATCCCTCAAATTATCTAGAACTATGGCTACTCTCTTTATCCCTTAATGCATAGTAAATTAGTAAACTACTCCATTATATGATTTAGGCCAGTCCTTTATCAGTAGCCTCTGTGGTGTAGTGGTAAAGCTCCTTTCCTTCTAAACCAGGGATTATGAATTAATTCCCACTACGCAGACTTCTTTATTCTTTTGGCTGGGACTTTAAACAGAGGTCATTCCATGTGACCAAGCTGTTGGTGTGATGTAAAACAAGAAGTAGTACTGGGGTTGTCTGACATCATAATGTTCATTATTTTTTATTTTATGTAAGCAGTGTATGCCATGATTAAATGCCATGCTTGCTAAGTCTTATCACTGTTTGTCAAAGTTTGTTTAGATATAAAACAATAGCTTGTTGGATTAAGGCATATTGGGATAAAATTCTTGCCCAGCTAGGTTACATGAGAAATAGTCAATGTCAACATTGTACACTGAATCAACAGACATGAATCTTAAAATACAAATCAAACCTGCATGCAACCTCTTCAGTATTAAAAGGAGTAAGTTACATGAAGCATGTTCTATTTTTTTACTTCCAGTTTTATGGCCCTAACAAGATTATTTAACTTATTTTGAGCCAATCCAAGCTATTAAGTCAAGGAAGCTTGAGTATCTGGAGGAAAAAACATCTGGGCACCTGCAAGCTAAAATGTCCTTAAGAATGTATCATTTATATGCAAAAATATTCTTTTTTGTGAGAACCCAGCTTATATACAGCATTCACTATTATGTGTGTTGGGGAGTGTGTGGGTGTGGGTGTTAAAACAATATGGATGCAATATTTATACAGTTGAAAAATAATTATGTTGAGTAATAACAATTCATGTATCTGACATAAATGTTCTACAAAGAATAAGTTTGATAGCTCAGATTCATTACATTACAGATTGAACAGACTTTTCAATGTTACTTAATATGACTTCAGAGTTTTTAAAACACAAAAAGTAATTATAATTTAATATTATGATCTGTAGAAAACTATGTTGCAGTGTATAGTTGTATCAAGTAACCTATTTGAAAAACCAGTCACAAACACTATCATTGATGCTTTACTTCAAGTATTATCCCTTTATCAGTTTATCGAATAGAATTATATTCCAAATAAAAATCTGAAAGGCTGCCTTTCAAAACAAAGAACACAAAAAAGAATGAAAATCAGAGACTTTGTTCTATTAAGTCTCTTCATAAGCAGCAAGGTAGTTTGCAAGGCTTCATAATTGATTGTGTTCAACCCTTGTGGGTCATTTTGTGTCGTCTCCCAGAGAAAGGGAGAAAAGAGATAGAAGAGATAGTAGAAGAGATGAAAGACAGGGACAGGGAAGAAAGAGGAACAGGAAGTGAAAGTGAAGAAACAGATAAAATAAAAAACATTCCCCCTCTACCCTTACCTGCTACAAGGATAGCAGGCCTTGCCCAACTGTAAGCCAATATCAGTTGGACGCCCCGGTGACGTGAGATACACAACACCTTGGCACCACCCAACCATCCCCAACAAGGCTTCATAAGCATCCTAGCACTGGCTTAAGCATTTTTCAATTTTCAAAGCAACCAGAATGGGCTCAATGATCCAAAAGGAAATAAAAACATAATCTGCACTTTGATGAATCACAGGGAGACATGTTACAAATGCCAAACAGCACTTAACACCAGCTGCAGTTAAGTAAAATAATAATCTAAAAGCTTGCCTTTGGAAACCAAGAGCGCACAAAAAAATTAAGAGATGCAGTTTTATTAAGTCTCTTCATATGCATATTCAAAATTCAGGATGTTTTCGTGCAAGCTCATTTGTTTCTTTGTGTTGAGGTTTTAATGGCCCAGTCAACCCAATGGAGTACTGTCGAGTGCGGTCAGTTTATCTAACCACACATTTACTGGGCAGGCTTAGTCCTCTAAACTGTTAACCAGTATTGTGCACATTCTTTCCCCAGAAAATGACAATTGCCCTTCTTGAATCAGCAGAAGGGAGAGAATGGTTGTAGAAAGTGTTTTATGATTAATCTCTAAGAAAGAATGTTCCCTGTGCTGACCTGGTGGGGTCCGAACCCACAACCTTCCGATACCAGTATTAAGAATAACAATGCAGTAAGCTTGACCATATTTAACTTGAGAATTGAACAGAAAGGCTGGTCAGAGCAATCAGTATAGCTCCAAATAGGAATGTGGCATCTTAGCAAGAGACTGTTTGCCACACATCCAGCTATTTTGAGACATACAGATTACTAAAGAAATAGACTGGATCAAATTTTAGAGCAAGTATGAATAGGAGTTGCGGTATTGAAATATCTAAGGTAAATACAGTGTGAACTGTTACTGTAATGTTGCCAAAACAGTCCAAGTAACATTCATAATATCATTGTGGTGACGAAACAGAGTCAACAAAACTATATCTGTAAATCATTATTGCATATTATTAATATTAGTTGGTTTAGAATGTTTTTTGTAACATTCTGTAATATATATTACATTTTATTATTAATATTTCTAAATGAAATAATAGTGATATACCTTGGAGTCCACAACTTTACATTTTTATGATATTATACAACAGCATTTTAAAACAAATTGTATTATTATAAGTATGTTGTAGTGACAGAACTTTGCTACCTGGGAAAATATCTGTAATAAAACTAGCAACTAAAAATAGTTGTAAACACTGTGCCTTCAAATGCCACTATTAAATGCCAAAGTTGAAAAGGGGCATAACTAGCACAAAAATCTGCTTTTTTGAGTGATTGTGAGTCTGCTCCTCGCCTCACCAAGTTTCAAGACCCTAGCTCAAGTAGTTATTGAGATATCTTGATGACAAAGTGTGACAAATGGATGGGCAAACTAACAGATGAATGAACAACCAAAAGCAATATGCCCCACCAAGTTTTTTGAAGGTGGGGGCATTAATATAGAAAATTATCATCGTTTCAAACTCAATTCACTTTTAGCAACATGTTGTAACTTAAGTTAGCATAGTTTTGCGCAAGGTTCATTTACACTAAAAGTCTAGGCTTAGTGAGTGCAATACTATTACAACTTTAGTTATCATAGTTTTGCACTCAGTTCATTTACACTCAGTAAGGTAAGTTAGGTGAGTGCAATACTATGATAACTTGAGTTACCATAGTATTGCGCTCAGCTATAAAAGTGACAAAAAATTTTATAATCAAATATCTCAAAAAATATTTAGCCATTTGCTCTTATCGTTTTGTGTGTAGATGTATGAATGGTTAATGACAATTTTAAGCCAAAAACACATTTTTTGACAAAAATTGAGTTACAATAGTATTGCGCTCAGGGGACGAAATGTTGATTTTTTTCCCCCAAACATATCAATGTTTTAGACTGTAGCCAGTCTATGCTGACGACAAAGTCAAAGAGACAATGGGACGTAATTCTAAGACTAATAATCCGAGTTGTCCGGGTTTTGAACTTGTTCAATATTTCATCCATGTACATCTTAACTGCAAGTTTCATGAAGATCCCATCAAAACTGAATGTGTTATTCTGGTGCAAATGTCAAACAGAGGTGTTTTTAGCAATCTAGAGAATGTAACTCTAAGATAAATTATCCGATCTGGCCTCTGCAAGTTTCAGGAAGATCCGATCAAAACTGAATGAGTTAAGCTGATACCAAAGTCAAACAGAGTTTTTTTTTTCTGCAATCAAGAGGACGTAACTCTTAGAGTGATGATCCGATCTGGCTAGTTTTTTTTTTTTTTTTTTTTTTTTTTTTTTTTTTAACTCGTTCGAGATTTCATCCATATCTACCTTATCTGCAAGTTTTCAGCTTCCAATCAAAACTGAAGGTGTTATGGCGATGACAAGCTTTATCACATTTTCTGATTGGGAGCTTGTGGTTGCCATAGCAACCAAAGTTTTCATTAGAGTTCCATAAAACATGTCATCGATGTCCCACCAGAGACACGCTATAAATAAGAAATGATTGAGATCAGCCCGCAGACTGTGGAGATATAACTGGTCAAATGTGTGGAAGGACGGACGGACGACGGACAAACGGACGAAAGATGGCCTACCATCCTGTAAGCTCCCCTGGGGCCTTCTGCCGAGGTGAACTAAAAACCTGTCATTCGAGTTGTAGTGCAGGTTGTTTTCATTTTAAGAAAAAAGTTTCCACAGAAATAACACAAAGACAAAATAGAAATAAATGAATAATAAATCAAAATAAAAAAGATGAGAGCGACTAGCTCAAATGTTACGAAAGTATTCATTCAGATTCTATCCTGTAGAGTAGACCGCTTTTCAGAAGGGAGGCAAAATAGACTGACAGTTACCTCCCCTGAAACTGTATTCATTCTATTTAACACTTTCATTAAGCTAACGAAGTTTTCAATAACTGGGTTCATCTCCATTGATATTAGTTCAATATGCCTCTGACACACTTTTCCAACAGAATCATGAAAATTAAGGGGTGTGGTGTGTGTGTGTGATTGTGTGGGAGGGGGTGGGGGCGGGGGTTGATGTGTGTGTGTGTGTGTGTGTGTGTGTGTGTGTGTGTGTGTGTAGTTGGGGCGGGGTGAAGAATCTTCCAGTCATATCACAAAATAAAGATTATGAGGAAAAAAAATGTGCGAGAATAGCGAAGGCCTAGAGCCGCCATGTCTAATCAGAGTCTTCGCTATTCGCCTGGTTATTGCAGAATCTTTTTGCCCAATGCAAAATCCCTGATCAGGATGATCTAATCCGCTGTCTGATCGTGATATGTGCAAAGATCCCTTAAGGCGTCAAGAGGCTTATTTGTTCTAAGAAAACAAAAGTACCGGTAAATCGACAACGCCACAAACATCGTTTTGATACCGTCGCGACCGAAACGACGTCGTTAAAGCGCTCTGTGTTTCTTGTTATAAGACCAAAGTAGCCTGGTTACACCGGCTATGAGTTTAGCAGTTAGACGGGAACCAGTCTAGACACAGGGTAACTTGTACTGTTTTTTTACAGTCTTGTCTGGGTTTCTGACAGTCTCTTCCAGTGTAGCTGGAACTAGTTAGTATATACGAGCGAGTATTTGTGCGAGCTTCTCTGGGCAATCGCAGGGACTAATACATCATGAAAACATGCCTGTATAATTTTGACCCCCTTAAACCCCACTTTTATATAGCAAAACTGGGGTTTACAGGGGTATACATTATATTTTTTCTGATTTCTGCTCAAAAACATAGATTTTGGTTACTCGTTAGAGTCCACAACCTATGTTTTGAGCAGAAATCAGAAAATATCAAAAAGTTTTGTCTGAAAAATTTCATTTTTTGGTGGTAAAGTATTCATAATATTTGAATAGGCATGTTTTCGTAATGAAAGCATTTCGTATATTGTGACCTTGAAGCGCTACTCGAATAACCCACAAAAGTACAATTCACCTGTCTGTTGATTTCTGAATGTAAGACGACAGCTATTAGTTGTCACTTTGCATGCTGGGTACAAGTTTCAGCAGACGACATTTTGAAATATTTTTCTTACTTTCCTAGAAAAAAGAATTTGACACTTCATGCAAATTTTCTCCTAAGGAAACCATTTGCATGAAGTGTCATATCCTAATTTTTAAGAAAAATACCAAAAACAGCATCAGTTTGTCGTCAGCTCAATTTGCCCATAGCATGGTTAGTGTCATTATGTGTATTTTTCAATATTGTAAAACACAGGGAATTCCCCTCAATCTTTCAGGAAGTGAGCCGTTGAAAATACAGTCTTGCTTGGGTCTCGTCTGCTTTGTTCGGAACTCGCCTGTGATCATCATGAAAATACAATAAAACATCAATGACTGGAACACCGATAGCTTGTTTACCGTGCCCCAAGGAAATTCTTCCGCTAGATCAATAAAACAAATATTAAGTTGCATTTAAGTTTTTTTTTTGTTTTGTTTTGTTTTTGTCTTATTTTATCAAGAAAATGTACCTTGTGTGTACTCATAAGAACCACCTCGATTCGCTTCATCGAGACGATTCTAATGGAAACTCACAATATGCTATTATTTTATAAAAGATCGAAAAGGCATCCATAACATATCTGTTGGTCTCCTGACCTTGTGGTATGATTAACCCTCAGTGGCTCGAACTTCCCATATCTAGAACAGATTTCCGTGGTCCCAAAGATGTTCGAGCCATTGTAGTCCGCCTGTAGTAGTACTAGTCAAGCCATGGCCCAGCTTAGTATAATAAATAGTCATAGTTGCTGATCAGTAGAAGGCTTTATACTTATCTTCGGTTCTAAATATCTAAAATACAGTTGATGGACCACAAACCACATCAGTATAGAGAATGCATCTTTAGTACCATTTAAGTTGTACCTTACGCAATTTATTAAATGACTGATATATTTTGCAGTCAGTACTAAATAACTAAATGCAGTTGACGGGCCATAAAGTATTGATTCCCCAACCCCTGCCACCGATACTGACCTTTCTAAACAGGTGGTTCCAGTGTTGTTTGTTCTTTTTGTGACCTTGTGTCTACTCGCTGTGGAGAGTTTTTCGTGTTTTATTCTGCTCGTTGTCTTATTGTTTTGTGGATCCTGTCTAGCAATATGATCATCTTACCCAGTAAACACACAACGTCATAGTAACGTTGTTTCGACGTCATGACGTCGCAGTGACGTCGAATCAACGTTCATACGATGTTATGTGCTTGCTGGGTTGACGGGAAAGAAAGAGCTGGTTGCTTCGCATATCTTTGGCTTTTGGCTTGTGTACTGTATATCTTGGTTTGTTTGCTCATCTTGGTGTCATTGGTAGGTTATGTTCTGTGATTGTGGTTCTTCCTAGACATCTTCAGTACTATTTTACAGCCTCTTTAATGAAGATTTCATTTGTTTAGGTCGGCAGTGTGAATGCACGCGTGCAGGTGTTAGCTTTGTTTAAGTAGCTTGCCCATGCACAGGAACCAATTACATTGTTCTGAAAATTGTATTTAGCAGACGGGAGTCAGATTTTAACTGCCTTAAAATATAGAGCTCAACATTGCATGTTGAATTGTCTCCTAAGGAGAAAATTCAAGTGCAGTTATGAGCCCTGTGTTTTGTGCGAAATCTATGAAGATATTTCAATAGCTCGTCTGCTAAATACACTTTCCAGAAGGCGATGACCTAAATGCCGTTGCGTATTAGAAATTCGCATCTCCATTACTTATCCCAGGGCTCACTGAATGGGTTTGAAGTAGGTCTGGTACATGTTATAAATAAATAAATAAATAAATAAATAAATAAAATAAAATAAAATGACGGTGACCACAATGTACTTCGTTTACAAGTCGAAATTTTCCACTGGGACAAAGGATCCACTGGTATTGTCATGGAAGGCCACTTTTAACGCTTAGCAACCTGGGTAAAAAATCAACAGACGACATTTTGAAATAGTTTTCTTAGCTTCACCAGGATATAGACTTTGATATCTCATTAGGAGCCAATCTGCAGGAAACACAAAAGCCTATTTTCTAAAAAAACAACAAAAAGAAATACAAAAGCCTATTTTCTAAAAAAAAAAAAAAAAAAAAAGTATGAAATTACTACAATTTGGCGACTGCTAAAACTGCGCTGAGCATGTACAGGTTTGAGGATTGCTCGAGAAATAATGCGAACAGCGAATATCTAGATCAGCCTGTCCAGCACGCATTCTGGTATGCATCTTAGCAGTTTGCACGTGGAATGATTTTTCAGGTTTAACCTCAGTTTGTCATGAATGAGCTCGGCGAAGACTTAGATCAGCCTGTGCATCCGCGCAATCTGAACAGCCTTTGTAAGGCACAGTAGCCAAAGATCCAAAGATCTTCATGCGGACAGCGAAGAATGGTTGATCAGACTGTGTAGATCGTGCAAGTTTGTATGACTGAAATGCTATGAAGACTGATCAGATGCGTGGATCGTGCAGTCTTGTAGGACTGAAATGCTATGAAGATTGATCAGATGCGTGGATCGTGCAGTCTTGTAGGACTGAAATGCTATGAAGACTGATCAGACTTCGTGGATCGTGCAATCTTGTATGACTGAAATGCTATGAAGACTGATCAGACTGCGCGGATCGTGCAATCTTGTATGACTGAAATGCTATGAAGATTGATCAGACTGCGTGGACCGTGCAATCTTGTATGACTGAAATGCTATGAAGACTGATCAGACTGCGTGGATTGTGCAATCTTGTATGACTGAAATGCTATGAAGACTGATCAGACTGCGTGGATCGTGCAATCTTGTAGGACTGAAATGCTATGAAGACTGATCAGACTGCGCGGATTGTGCAATCTTGTAGGACTGAAATGCTATGAAGACTGATCAGACTGCGTGGATCGTGCAATCTTGTATGACTGAAATGCTATGAAGATTGATCAGACTGCGTGGATCGTGCAGTCTTGTATGACTGAAATGCTATGAAGACTGATCAGACTGCGTGGATCGTGCAGTCTTGTAGGACTGAAATGCTATGAAGACTGATCAGACTGCATGGATCGTGCAATCTTGTATGACTGAAATGCTATGAAGACTGATCAGACTGCGCGGATCGTGCAATCTTGTAGGACTGAAATGCTATGAAGACTGATCAGACTGCGTGGATCGTGCAATCTTGTATGACTGAAATGCTATGAAGATTGACCAGACTGCTGGATCGTGCAATCTTGTATGACTGAAATGCTATGAAGACTGATCAGATTGCATGGATCGTGCAATCTTGTATGACTGAAATGCTATGAAGATTGATCAGACTGCGTGGATCGTGCAATCTTGTATGACTGAAATGCTATGAAGACTGATCAGACTGCGTGGATCGTGCAGTCTTGTATGACTGAAATGCTATGAAGACTGATCAGACTGCGCGGATCGTGCAATCTTGTATGACTGAAATGCTATGAAGACTGATCAGACTGCGTGGATCGTGCAATCTTGTATGACTGAAATGCTATGAAGATTGACCAGACTGCTGGATCGTGCAATCTTGTATGACTGAAATGCTATGAAGACTGATCAGACTGCGTGGATCGTGCAGTCTTGTAGGACTGAAATGCTATGAAGACTGATCAGATTGCATGGATCGTGCAATCTTGTATGACTGAAATGCTATGAAGAATGATCAGACCGCGCGGATCGTGCAGTCTTGTAGGACTGAAATGCTATGAAGACTGATCAGACTACGTGGTCGTGCAGTCTTGTAGGACTGAAATGCTATGAAAACTTATCAGACTGCATGGATCGTGCAGTCTTGTAGGACTGAAATATTATGGAGACTGATCAGACTGCGCGGATTGTGCAGTCTTGTAGGATTGAAATGCTATGAAGACTGATCAGACTGCGTGGATCGTGCAATCTTTTAGGAATGAAATGCTATGCCTCGGTTTATTTATTTTCTTTTTTTTGCGACTGTTACCTAAAAATTAAGGAAGTCGGTTTCGGTAATTATGATGATACATTACAAAATACGACATGTACGCCCAGATCAGCTTGTGCAGTTTGAGTCTGGCCTTCTCTGTTCATCATCTTATTCTATATAAGTATTCAGTAATTCTTTAAGCGGACGAGGAAGACTTCAAACGTGCATGCCGAGCTGTTCTTTCTCTCTTCGCTTATCCAACAAGGTCCTTTTTATATCTCGCCATACGATTATGGTTTCACGTTGGCTGTCTGTGTAGCCGTCCGTCCGTCCGTCTATCGTACGCCCGACCGTCCGTATTTTCTTTTACGGGTGACAACTTGAGTAAATATGAATGGATTTTCACCAAACTTGGTATGAGCATTGATATTGTGGAGATCTAATTTCGGATTGCTAATTGGCAAATTTTGTCGAATTTGACAAATCTGCCCGCGACACGTCCGTATTTTTGTTTCCGGAGATAACTTCAAAAAAGTGTCAATGGATTTTTACGAAGCTTGCCATGTGCATTGATATTGTGGAGATCTATAGGATTGCTAATGGGCAAATTTCATCATTTTCTGGCAGAGTTATCTGCCCGCTACACGTACGTATTTTCGTTTCAGGACGATAACTTGACTAAATCTCAATGGATTTTCACCAACTTTTATGTGTGAATTGGTATTGTGCAGATCTGGTTAGGGATTGGTGATGGGCAAATTTCGTCAATTTGTGACAGAGTTATTTGCCCACGACATGATAATGACGTGGTATTATCGTTTCAAGTTTTTATTTGTCATGTCATGCTGCGTCCATTTTTCTTCCTTTCCTTTAGGAATATATTTTAACGCATTCGAAAAAAACGAAAGTACAAAGAGAAAGTTTTAAACAAACAGGTATTGCATATTTTCAATCAAAGAAAAAAAAACACACAAAAAAAAACAAAAAAAAACAACAAAGTACCTTAGATAAACAGAAAATAAACACACGTCAGCAGATACTTGTATAACTTTTACCACTCTATGGGCAAACTCAAGCAGACGACAAAATGATATTTTTTCTCTTATTTCTTCCCATAGAATAGGCTTAGACATTTCATTCATATTGTCTCATTAGGAGATAATTTGCACGAAATATCAAAGCCTAATTTCTGAGAAAGATAAGAAGCATATTTCCAAATGTCGTCTGCTCATAATTTTTAACCAGCATGCTAAGCGAAAATGACGTTTTTGTCCATATAGTATGTTCCCTCACCTGTACAAGGTAATAAAAGACCGCATGACTAACTTCAAGTAAAGGTATTTCAACGTTTATGACATAAAATGTTTTTTCTCGCCCAGTGTTAGAGCATACATGTATTATTATATGTAGCACTCTGGGTAAAATTTCATCAGACGACATCTTGAAATATTTTTTCTTATATTTCCCAGAAAATGGGATTTGACATTTCATGCAAATGCCTCCACTTGACTTAAAGGGAATGTAGTTTTATAGACTGTTTGTATTCATTGATTCTGTAAACGGATAACGCCGGGCCAAATCAGCCTGCGCATTCGAATTCACGCATGCTGATCTGGGCCAGCGTTGTCCTCAAATTGCATAAAGGCCCTTTTTCGTGCGTTGCGCATCAGTTATATATATATATATATATATATATATATATATATATATATATATATATATATATATATAAAACACATGAGATCGATTTTTTCCCCGGTTTGTTCAGATTATTTTCCTTGACATACACTCAGATAATTTATATTCTGTGTGATAAAGCGAAGGCCTAGGGCCGCCATATCTGATCAGAGTCTCCGCTATTTTTGGTTATTGCAGAACCTTTTTGCCAATTACGTAAACCCTGATCAGGCTACTCTAATTCGCAAGCAGGCTTATCTGGGCTTCACTAGTAGTATCTGTGCAAAGATCCCTTAAGGTGTCAACAGGATTATTTGTTCTAAGATAAAATAACGATAATTCGACAACGCCTCAAAAACATTTTTTCGACATCGCCGCGACCGAAACAGCGTCGTTAAAGTGCTCTGCGTTTGTTGTGATAAGTCCCAGACGGCTATGAGTTAAGCAGTTAGACGGGAGCCAGTCTAGGCACAGGGTAGTTTGTACAGTTTTATATAGTCTCGTCTGGATTTCCGATAGTCGCTTCCAGTGTAGTTAAAACTAGTACGTATTTACGAGTGAGCATTTGTGCGGACTTCTCTGGGCATTCACAGGGCTCAATAAAATCATTTCATATATTGTGTCCTTGAAGCGCTAATCACACACTAACACAATTACCCAAGTTATCCCGAGGCATTCTCAGGGACCAGTGAAAAACGTTCCATATATTGTGACCTTGAAGCGCAAATCAAAAAACGCCCTAAAGTACAATCTACCTGTCTGTTGATTTCTGATTGTAGAGACGACGGCTGTCATTTATCACTTTGCTTGCTAGGTACAAGTTTCAGCAGACGACATTTTGAAATATTTTTCTTACTTTCCTAGAAAAAAAGCATTGGACACTTTATGCAAATTTTCTCCGAAGAAGACAATTTGAATGAAGTGCCATATCCTAATTTTTAAGAAAAATACGAAAAACAGCATCAGTTTGTCGTCAGCTGAATTTGCCCATAGCATGGTTAGTGTCATTATTTGTGTTTTTCCATATTGTAAAACATAGGGAATTCCCCCAAATCTTTCAGGAAGTAAGCCGCTGAAAAGTCAGCCTTGCTTGAGTCTCGTCTGCTTTGTTCGGAACTCGCCTGTGATCATCATGAAAATACAGTAAACCATCAATGACTCGAACACCGATAGCTTGTTTACCTTGGTGATTCGAACTCGGTTTCGATTCCCAAGGAAATTCTTCCGGTAGCTCAAGAAAACAAATTTAAGTTGCAGTTAAGTATTTTTTTTTTTTTTTTTTTTGTCTCATTTTATCATGAAAATGTACTTTGTTTGTACTCATAAGAATCACGTCGATTCGCTTCATCGAAACGATTCTAATGGAAACTCTCAATATGTTATTATTTTATAAAAGATCGAAAAGGCATCCATAACATATCTATTGGCCTCCTGACCTGGTGCTATGATTAATCCTCAGTGGCTCGAACTACCCATGTCTAGAACAGATTTCCGTGGTCCCAAAGGTGTTCGAGCCATTGTAGTCCACCTGTAGTAGTACTAGTCAAGCCATGACCCAGCTTGGTATAATAAACAGTCATAGTTGCTGATCAGTAGACGGCTTTATACTTACCTTCTGTTCTAAATAACTTAAATACAGTTGACGGACCACAAACTACATCAGTAAAGAGAATACCTCATTAGTACCATTTAAGGTTGTACCTTACGCAATTTATTTAACGAATGATATGTTTATATCGGTACTAAATAACTAAATGCAGTTGACGGGCCATAAAGTACTGATACCCCAAACCCCCGCTACCGGTACTGACCTTTCTAAACGGGTGGTCCCAGTGTTGTTTGTTCTTTGTATGACGTTGTGTCTACTCGCTGTGGAGAGTTTTTCGTGTTTTATTCTGCTCGTTGTCTTATTGTTGTATGGATCCTGTCTAGCAATATGATCATCTTGCCCAGTAAACACACAACGTCATAGTAACGTTGTTTCGACGTCATGACGTCGCAACGACGTCGAAACAACGTTATTACGATGTTATGTGTTTGCTGGGTTGATGGGTATGAGAGAGCTGGTTGCTTCGAATTTCTCGGGCTTTTGGCTTGTGTACTGTCTATCTTGGCTTGTTTGCTCATCTTGGTGTCATTGGTAGGCTATGTTCTGTGATTGTGGTTCTTCCTAGACATCTTCAATACTATTTTACAGCCCCTTTAAGGAAGATTTCATTTGTTTAGGTCGGCAGTGTGAATGCTCGCGTGCAGGTGTTAGCTTTGTTTAGGTGGCTCGCCCATGCACAGGAACCAATTACATTGTTCTGAAAGTTGTATTTAGCAGACGGCAGTCAGATTTTAACTGCCTTAAAATATAGAGCTCAACATTGCATGTTGAATTGTCTCCTAAGGAGATAATTCACATGTAGTTTTGAGCCCCGTGTTTTGTGCAAAATCTATAAAGATATTTCAATAGCTCGTCTGCTAAATACACTTTCCAGAATGAGATGGACTAAATGCCGTTGCATATTAGAAATTCGCATCTCCATTACTCATCCCAGGGCTCACGGCATGATCATGTAATAAATAATAAAAAAAATGTTGAGTGGTGACCAAAACGTTACAGTTGGGCAAGGCCTGCTATCCTTGTAGTGGGTAAGGGTAGAGGGGGAATGTTTTTATTTCTTCTGTTTCTTCACTTTCATTCCTGTTCCTCTTTCTTCCCTGTCCCTCTCTTTCATCTCCTCTACTCTCTCTTCTATCTCTTTTCTCCCTTTCTCTGGGAGACGACACAAAATGACCCTCAAGGGTTGACGTGTCGTTAAACCCCAACACAATCAAATTCATTATTTTCCCAAAAATATAGACTTTAATATCTCATTAGGATTCAATTTGCAAGAAATATAAAAGCCTATTTTCTGGGAAAAAAGTATGAAATTACTATTTGTCGTCTGCTGAAACTGCGCTGAGCATGTATACGTTTGAGGAATGCTCGAGAAATCGAGAAATAATGTTAACTGCGAATATATAGACTAGCCTGTCCAGTACGTATTCTGGTATGCATCTTAGCAATTTGCACGTGGAATTATTATTATTTCTTTTTTTTTGTGTGGTGGGGGGGTGGGGGGAGGGGTGTGGGGGTGGGCAGGGGGGTTACCACAATTTGTTACATGAATGAGCCCAGGGAATATTCAGATCAGCCTGTGCATCCACGCAATCTGAACACTTTGTAAGGCACGGGTAGCCAAGGATCCAAACATCTTCATGCGGACAGCGAAGACTGATCAGACTGCGCGGATCGTGCAATCTTGTAGGACTGAAATACTATGCCTCGGCTTATTTATTTCAAGTTCTTTTTTTCTGAAAGTTACTTAAGGAAGTCGGTTAAGGTAATTATGACCGTAATATCAAACATTGCAAAATACGACATGTACGTCCATTAAAAACTCAGATCAGCTTGTGCAGTTTGAATCTGGGCCTTCTCTATTCATCATCATATTGTATATAAGTATTCAGTGATTCTTTAAGCGGACGAAGAAGACTTCAAACGTGCATGCCAAGCTGTTCTTTCGGTGTTTGCTTATGCAACAAGGTCCTTTTTTCATACCTCGCCACACGATTATGTTTTCACGTTGGCTGTCTGTGTAGCCGTCCGTCCGTCCGGCCGTCTGTCGTGCATCCTTCCATATTTTCGTTTTCGGGTGATAACTTGAGTAAATATAAATGGATTTTCACCAAACTTGGTACGAACATTGATATTGTGGAGGTCTAATTTCGGATTGCTAATGGGCAAATTTCGTCATTTTTTGACAAAGTTTTCTGCCCGCGACACGTCCGTATTTATATTTACGGAGATAACTTCAGTAAATATCAATGGATTTTCTCGAAGCTTGCCCTGTGCATTCATATTGTGGAGGTCTAATTTCGGATTGCTAATGGGCAAATTTCGTGAAGTTTTGATCTGCATCTGCACTGTTTGTCATTATACTCGTATATGTGAATTTCTATCAAAAACCTGGATCAAGTAATCTGATTGGCTAGAAATTAGAAATGGGCATGGCATCTTAATTTATTCAGCATGACAAAGGTTAATAGTCACTTTCTGTCATAAGTTAATATATAGCTCCAGATAAGAGGGGGTATCCCCATATTATTTTTCTTATTTCTCCTTGCGAACAGTGAGGGCTTGGGCGAGGCTATGCAGTCAAGCCGAAGCCTTTGTTTGCATATGCGATAAGTACCATTATCACATGACCTGGCTTGTTGGTTTTCTTGGACCCAAAGTAATACAGAACAAAAGTATTATAGAACAAAAGTATATCGAGTTCAATTCTTTATGGGCCTGGTCCAGAGCTCAGCCTCAGTCAGATGTCTGTTCAACTGAACATGATCAGGAGGATGCGGATTCTGTCCTTTGCATGGTCCAGCAACATCCCCTTGTGGAAAAGATTCAGAGAGGTCATGTTTTAATTTACGGACATTCTCTTCTAATTGGCTGATACGAGTTGGGCAGCTGTCAAGAGGATGGCCCTAAATAGCTCTTAAATTGTGATCCTTAGGGAACAAGGACACTAAAGACCAGGAAAAGGGGGGTTAGCCTTTCACCAGCTGTCCCGACATGGCACTAGCTGTTTACTAGGACTAGTTTCAAAGCTGTATTGCTAATAATAAACCTAGGATTCTTGACTTCTCTCGCCTTCCATCACGCACACACAGTCAGAACTAAACTCCCAAATTGATAATATATCGTTAAAACGTTGAAAATCGTGTTCCATTACGAAGTAGATATAAAATTGAAGAAATTCAGCTGAAATTCCGAGTAAATGATCTAGACGTACGGTTAATAGTACGTACGAATTAAACGCTCACAATAAAACTTCAACACGTTTTTTCCCTTTATATTTGAAACATCCATTTGGTAATTATGAGAAAAAAATACGCTCATTAATGTGGATTAAATAAAGAATTATTTATGAGCGTATTAAATCAACATTAAAAGTATTCCGCGATAATAAGAAATATCGGGATAGATTGAAATCGATCGTTTTGTTCCGGATTCTTCCGTATTGAACCGTAGGGTCACGGAAAGTCCCGATTCTCAGAAAGTAGTCCGGTTTCATGAGGAAATTCAACACGGAGCTGTTTCCGTAATGTTAAAATGTTAACACCTTTTGGGAGTAGGGGTTGCACACAAGAACATAACAACAGCTGCTTTGATAACAATATAGGGGTGGTTGGGTGGTGTGAAGGTGTCGAGTATCTTACGTCCCCGGGACGTCCAACTGATATTGGCTTACAGCTGAGCAAGGCCTGCTATCCTTGTAGCAGGTAAGGTAGAGGGGGAATGTTTTTATTTCTTCTGTTTCTTCCCTTTCATTCCTGTTCCTCTTTCTTCCCTGTCCCTCTCTTTCATCTCCTCTACTATTTCTATCTCTTTTCTCCCTTTCTCTGGGAGAGGACACAAAATGACTCACAAGGGTTGATGTGTCGTTTAAATACCAACACAATAAATTTGATAACAATATAATCTGAAACAGTCTTTGGCATAGTCACCTGTTTTGGATAATAATTAATAATACAGTTTTCACCAGTACTGCCACGGGACACACCTTTTTATGACTTCCGTTTCGATATATTGCTTCCGAAATCCCTTCTGAAAACAAAGTTCTGCTATGATGTATAATATTTATGCTAGCTGCTTGTCACTCTGCGCATGTCTTCCGTTACTATACTTGAGGGAACAGAATGATTTATAAATTTTAATAGAAACTACACTGTAGTTTCACTTATTTAAACAGTCATGTCCTGTTTATTTCTACAAAATGCCTTAATCAATGGACTACTCATATTCCTGGCCAGTGTGTTCTATGAACACTGTAGTATTTAACGCTAACCATATTGACTGAAAATTTCAGCAGACAACATTTTGAAATATTTGTCTTATTTTTCCTAGAAAATAGGTTTTAACATTTCATGCAGATTGTCTCCTTTGGAGACTATTTGCATGAAATATCAATTAAAGCCTTTTTTCTATGCAAACTAAGAAAAATATCATCAATTTGTCGTCTGCTGAATTTGCAAAATTGTGATAAAAGGTTAAATGGAGCTTGCCAAGAGAGTGGGAAAGGTTAAATGGAATGGCAAAATCTCAAATCCTAGGCTGTAGGCTATTACATTAAGATTGTTTTTCAATAATCAGTAAATGTTTTCTTCGCCCTAAATTCCTAACATATTTCAATAAGTCTTCCACCATGCCTAAATCCAGTACACGATATTTCAAGGAAACCAGATGCTCAGGAATGTTACATGCTTTATAAATGGGGCATTCAATAAATTATGCTTTCTATTATTAATCTTGTAATGCCTTGCTGACATACCAACTGCCAGTTTTTTTTTCATCAAACCACACTGAACATCCAAGGACACAGCCTGCGTTTCCTGGTTCCATACTTCCGAATAGATTCCCTTTCCCATCAGGCATCTGCCTGAGGAACACGCGGTCCGAAATCCTTGTTACAGTCCCGTCACTGGACACATTTAAGGAGGGTTTACAGAGGATGGCTTCCGAATAGAGTGTACAGACTGTTTCTAAACTTTTTATCCACTTTTAACCCGTAACTATCATGCCTCACGAAGACTTGTAGAGTTTTCCACAGTGCGATGATTCTCCAGAGTGGGTCCTACACATGCTCAGAAGAAGAATTACGAATACTGTGTTGAGTTTTCTGTTATTTCGCCTTAGCCTGCCTTTGGTCTGTTCCCCGCCTTTGGTTTGATCCTCTACTTTGGTCTGTTCTCCACCTTTGGTCTGTTCCACACCTTTGGTCTGTTACCCTACTTTGGTCTGTTCCCCGCCTTTGGTCTGTTCCTCACCATTGATCTGTTACCTGCCTTTGGTCTGTTTTTTCATCTTTGGTCGATTCTCCATCTTTGGAATGTTCCCTGCCTTTGGTCTGTTCCCCACCTTTAGTATGTTCCTCATCTTTTGTCAGTTCCCCGCCTTTTATCTGTTCACAGCCTTTTGTCTGTTCCCCGCCTTTGGTCTGTTCCATGCCTTTGGTCTGCTCCCTGCCTTTGGTCTGCTCCCCACCTTTGGTCTGTTGTCCTATTTTGTTTTGTTCCTCTTCTTTGGTCGATTCTCCATCTTGGGTCTGTTCCCTGCCTTTGGTCTGTTTCCCGACTTTGGTAGATTCCCCGTCTTTGGTCTGTTCTCTGCCTTTGATTTGTTCCCCGCCTTTGGTCAGTTCCCCTACTTTGTTCTGTTCCCCGTCTTTGGTCGATTCTCCATCTTGGATCTGTTCCCTGCCTTTGTTCTGTACTCTGCCTTTGGTCTGTTTACTTGCCTTTGGTTTGTTTCCCGTCTATGGTAGATTTCCCGTCTTTGGTCTGCTCCCTGCCTTTGGTCTGTTCCGCACCTTTGGTCTGTCCCCCTACTTTGTTCTGTTCCCCGTCTTTGGTCGATTTTCCATCTTGGGTATGTTCCCTGCCTCTGGTCTGTTCCCTGCCTTTGGCCTGTTTTCTTTGGTAGATTCCCCGTCTTTGGTCTGTTCCCTGCCTTTGAATTGTCCCCCGCAGTTCCCCACCTTTGGTCCTTTGCCCGCCTTAAGCATGTTCCCCATCTTTGGTCTGTTGCCCGCCTTTGGTCTGTTCCCCATCTTTGGTCTGTTCCCTGCCTTAGGTCTGTTCCCCGTCTTTGGTATGTTCCCCGTCTTCTGTCTGTTGCCCTCCTTTGGTCTGTTCCCTGTCTTTGGTCTTTTCCCTGCCTTTGTCTCCACCCGTCCCTAGTTCTACAGATACACAGTTCGTAGCTCGGCTATCTAAGGCTGGAACACTTGTCCTTTCCTCTTATTCTAAATTGGAAAACTGATTGTATAACTAGCATTTTTTCTAGCAACTTAAGTGTTTCCAAAGAGTTTTGTTTTCAGTAAATGCAATAAAAACGTTCAAACGGGATTTTGGTCAAGATACTAGAAGCGTCTGCATGGCGGAGTGGTTGCGCTCCCAACTTTGTATCATGAGGTGCCGTGTTTAAATCCCACTGTTGGCAGAATTCAGCTCATGACTGCACTGCATTTTTTGTACTTTTTCTAACTTTAAGAAACACACCACTATTAGTTTTTTGCATGCTGAGGCATAATCGTGAATAAGCTGTTTTGACACTTTTTCTTACAGTCTGTTGTTACATATTTAATATGGATACTCTTGGTAGATTTCTACGTTTACCAAGGGAGACAACTTCTCTGGTGTCCTGTTGGCTTTTCTCTACACTAAACCGCTTCTCAAAAATGAGTCGACTCTAAAAGGAAACAATAAGCTCCCTTTCCTTTTCGAGTTGGTCCATTTTCAAAAGGGAGCAAGAACAATGTTGTCTGAGTTGTCTCCCCCTGGAAATGTATCAATCCCCTAGAAGAATTTCATCTCTGTAAAATATAGTTCTGATATTCTACCTTGTTATCAAAGACACACTGGAATTTAAAAGCAAAATGACAAAAATGCACCGGCATTGTCTGATTTTGTTTAAACAATGCCTTGTTATGCATGTGATGCCAAAGCCAGTATATACCTTGGTCAGAATCATCCATGTTTTCTGTGATTTCAATCTTCAAATGTCTTAATAAGACCTTTTACACATTTCAAACATCTGGCTTCAGACCTGTTTTGGATTTGTTCTATGTTTCCGTATGGTCCTCATGGTCCTCATTTCAGAACAAGTATCCTGTGTAGAGGCCTTAAAACATATTTCAATAGAATGCTGACTACATTAGATTCCCGGTCTAATTTGGACAATTGGACTCACACAGTATATATATAATGTCGTAGTCCAAATAGGAATTTAGCCAGATCCGGAATCAGGCTAGGCCAAATATGAATTCTTATTTGGTCTAGGCAGATTCCGGATCTGGCTAATATTTTGTTTAGCCAGGTTCTGGATACTTGTGTATTGACTTCTTTCTCTTAAGATGTTGGCAGCACTGTGACCATCTAAAAAATGATTTGTTTGCTGTTTGGTGTTGTAGGAAGCAAAAGGAGAAACAGCATATGCAATTCCCTTCTGAGAAAAAAGAAATAAATTTCTTTTTCATGAACAGCCATAAAATTGTTTGGGTAGGTAGTTAACTTTTACTTGGTCAGTAGGGTGACAACAAAGAAAATATTTTAAGATTGGCCTCATTTTTTTAAAAGATAAATAAGATAGGATTTATCATTTTTATAAGAACAAATTCAGCAAACAAAGTTATCTTCTATCATTAACTATTGTTATTATCTACTCAATTAAGACAAAGAATATTGATATTGATATTTCTCTCTTTTTTCTTATTTCTGCTCTAAAACATAGATTTTTTGCTTCAGATCATCTATGTTTTAGAGCAGAAATAAGAAAACTGAAAAACATTCCCAGATCACCCAACCTTAGTTTCCTATATAAAGGAGGATTAATTGGGACTTCAGTGCATAAAATTGGTAACTTAATGGCAAATCTTAATTTATCCATTGATATGTACAGTATTTACAGTAATGAAGTTACTGAAAGAACTCTTCCTCAGCCTCATGATGAAAGTCAAATCATTTTATACATTGTTTCTCCTTTTGCTTCCTGCAACACCAAACAGCAAATAAATTATTTTTTAAGGATGGCCACAGTGCTACCAATATCTTAAGAGCAAGAAGTAAATACACAAGTATGAAAACAATAAATTAGTAAATAAACCAAAACCATGAGCAAATAAATATGATCCATAACCAAAATCTGGCCCCTAACATCAAATGGGAAAGAAGTAAAGGTATCCAGCCATGCATTATTCATAGAACAACAAGATTCCTATTTGGCCTGACCAGCTTAGCCAGATCCAGAATCTGCTTAGCCAAATAGGAATTCTTATTTGGACTAAACAGAGTTTAGCCAGATCCGGAATCTGGCTAAACTAAATGTTATATTTAGCCAGATCTGGAATCTGCCTAGGCCAAATAAGAATTCCTATTTGGCCTAGCCAGATTCCGGATCTGGCTAAATTCCTGTTTGGTCTACGACATTATATATATATATATATATATATATATATATATATATATATATATATATATATATATATATATATATATATATATATATATATATATATATATATAGCTCTGCTTAAAGCTACATGGGTAGAGTGGATGGGAATGCTGCAGTTTAGCACCATCACTCATGAATAAACTCAGTGAAACCGTGTCTGCTATTTTGATTTATCCCCCGTCCCCCTCCCCCCGCACGCACACACACACACACACACACACACTCCAAGGATCCCCATTTCAGAGTATTTTGTGTTCAGATGTTTTCATGTATTCACAAGTCAGCAATCTAGCAATTTCAAACAGCTCGTCAAATTGTGATTGTTTGTTCCTTCTGAAATGCCTACTATATTGGCTTTCTCAAACAGTATCAAACTTAAAACAGTATAAAACAGCTTATCTGTTTACTGCAGCGATCTTAGTTGTTGTTGTTGTTGTTGTTGTATCCTGCTCTGACATCTGGCCTGCCTAGTTGATTAATTACCTTCGTTGATTTCATTTATATATTTTGTATCATTTTAATCCTTGTCATACTGAATCAATTAAGATGACACGCCCACTTTAAATTGTCAGCCAATCAGATTACTTGATCCAGGTTGTTGATATAAATTCACATACTAAACAGTGCAGATCCAGATTAGTTGGCTTCTGCTCTGGATCTACACTTTTTGCAAAGGCAGGGTATATAAGATTCCAGCAGGACAAGGGTCAATCCACCTAAAATCAGTTATATAGGTGATATTGGATAGTTAAGGCCTGCTGCGCGGCCAATTTTAATCGAATCGACGAACTCAGTTTGTACCATCTTGAAACATACACAGATTTTATGTCATTATATTAAATATTTTGTATCGAAGCCACTTAGTGGTGGTTTCTATTGAACAGCCCTTGTAATTGTATATTGTTCAGTTTGGCCTTTGATATGCTTTGATGGAAATGTTTTAAAGAATAACGCTAAGAAGTTTTCATATTTACTGTTTGCTGGAACACTACGTCATTTTCTGGTATCTGGCCAAGTTCAGACAGAATAATGAATTCTTACCGAAATGTTGACCATTTTACTGTACATGATGGACAGTGCTTCTGACTTTGGATTACGAGGTCTTGGGTTTGAATCCTGCTAGAGGCAGAATTCCTCTCAAGACTGTGCGGTCCTTCGTTGCGCACGCAGAGCCTTTCATTATCATCCTTCTAGCGTCTCGATATGACTGAAATTAAGTTGCGGAATTTACTGATATGCAAACGCTGAAGAATCATTCATAAGCTTAATAAAGCCCAAAAGTCTTAATGTTAAGTTTTCTCGTGATTCGCCGGTGTTTACACATCCGGATAAAATCCACAAAATCAAAGCACTGAGAGTGCTGATGGAGCGATTGTTTGTGAACTTTGGATAGTGTAAGGCAAATGTTGCATCTGGTTGGCAGTTTAAATCAGGCTTAAAGAATACAGTAGTTTAAGTCGGGATTTTTCTAACTCAATTTGCTTCTGAATTCCAAGGTCTCGCATTTGTAAACCTGTCTGTGTAATGAGAACAAGAGACAAAGCAGAGGAATCAAGTATTTCCTTATCCATCAAATACTGAACCAGAATATTTTCTATTTCATGTTTTGCATGGACTTACTGACGGCAATTAAGTCATTGTGAGGAGCAATGTCCAACAATGACCTTTCGGCCAACTTTAACAGCTCCTGCGAAGGCGCAGCTATGAAAATATGAAGGTCAAATGACGTGATTGCTTTTTGCTAGGTTTATCAAGTTAGTTTATCAATCTAAGATTCTATATATTTACATTTTCTCAAAAGTCAATACTTGTTGTTTGTTTGTTTTTTTTTTTTTTTTTTTTTTTTGTTTTTTTGTTTTTTTGTTTGTTTGTTTTTTTATTGTTTAGCTCAAAAGTGTTTTAGCACAAGAAAATGTTCGATTAAAACTTGAAAATGAGTGTTGTCTCTTGCAAAATCTTTCTCTAGAATGTTCTTTGATACTTTATTAGGGTAAAGATTTTAATCTGACTATAGGGAGATCTAGGTGCAGTCCACGTGGTATATATCACGTGATCATTCCAAACCGCTTCATTTGAAGGCATACGTATAAACAAATATCTTCGCGGCAAAAGTCAACCAGAGATTCGAGATCGATAAGTTTTCACCATGCTGGCAAAGAAGAAGGCATATTCTGCAGTTAAAACAAACCAACGTGGTGCTAGTAAAAGGAGATATATGTAATTATGTATCAGTCAGTATGATGTATATCCCAGATGCACATACTATACCTTCTCTTAGATCCATTATATCTATCTGTATGTAGTGTACGAGTACGCATGATGCATACTCCAGGTACACATACTATACATTCCCAGAGGATCACTGAATCTTTCAGTGTGTTGTGTACTCTGAGTCAGTATAATGTATACTCGATGTACACATAGTATACCTTCCACATGGGCCAATGTATCTATCTGTGTGTTGTGTACTGTGGGTCAGTATAATGTGTATCTATCTGTGTGTATGTAGGTCAGAATGATGCATACTCCAGGTGCACATAGTACAACTACCTCAGGGGTATCTGTGTGTATTGTGTACTCTGAGTCAGTATGATGTATACTCCAGGCCCATCTAGTAAGAAAGCCAAACGAAAGCCAAAGTATCTTTCTGTGTGCGAAGTGCTCTGAGTCAAAATGATGTTTTCTCCAGGTACATACCCCAAATATATAGGATACCCCAAGTATATATACTAAACCTCGCATGCTATACCCCTTTGGGCCAATGTGTCCATCAGTGTGTAGTGTAGCCTACTCTGAGTCAGTATGATGTATACCTCAGTTGCACATACTATACCTTCCCCTGGTTCCACTGTATCTGTGTGAAGTGTACTCTGAGTATGTATAATGCATACTTCAGGTACACATACCATGCAATCCCCGAGGATCACCGAATCTTTATGTGTTGTCTACTCTGAGTCAGTATGATGTATATCCCAGCTACACATATACTGAACCAAAAAAGAAACTTTCGCAAAGTAGGTCTTAAACTTATAAGGTTAAATACAACATGTAGAAAAATGTGTATATGTAGTAGTTTACACTGACGTCCTATTTTTGGAAATCGGTCAGATAATCATCTCATGTCGAACGATACCGTCTGTTTTGACAAAACCTCCATTTTCACACGCACGCACGGGGTGGACATATCTGGTTTACATGTGTTAACTTTTTTCACTGCAAATTATTGCATTTGACGACTACAGTCATAAAAATACCTAAACACTTTTATATCGATACAATTTGGGCAAAATTTCGATGCCTCGTATTGCGGAACATTTAAGAGAGAGAGCCGTTGGGATGGCTGGAGGCAGGAGCTTCAACGGAAGATGTTGCTGCGCAAGTTGGATCACCTGTGCAGGCAGTTAGAAGTCTGAGACGGCGGTTTGTGCAGACCGGAAGCACGGAAGATCTTCCACGTAGCGGTAGACCACGTGTGACCACGCCGGCGCAAGACCGCTATATTTTGAACCAACATTTACGAAATCGTTTTTTAACTGCGACAGCTACAGCGTCTGTCACCGCAGGTACTCATAACCCCAGGATTTCCGCTCAAACGATACGAAATCGTTTGGCTGAGAACAATGTACGTGCACGTCATCCCTACGTCGGAACAGTATTAACGGATCGTCATCGCCGTGACAGGCTTCAGTGGGCTGATAGACACATCAACTGGACAAGGCAAGACTGGCGGACGATTCTTTTTTCAGATGAATCCAGGTTTGCATTGTCCAATAGTGATGGTCGGATCAGGGTCTACCGACGTAGGAATGAACGTTACGCTGACTGTTGCGTTCTTCAGCGGGATCGTTTTGGCGGTGGGGGTTCCGTGATGGTCTGGGCCGGAATAAAATATGGGTACCCAATTAGTGGTCATTGATGGCAATTTGAACGCTCAAACGTATAGAGACCGTGTCCTTGCCCCACACGTTGTTCCTCTCTTACAAAATCAAGGCGTTATTTCTGTGTTTCAGCAAGACAACGCCAGACCTCACCTCGCCCGTGACATTATCCAGTTCTTGCGAAACAACAATATTGACTTCATAGAAGACTGGCCCTCAAAAAGCCCGGATCTAAATCCCATCGAGCACCTTTGGGGTAATCTTGACACACGTGTACGGCAACGTCAAAATCCGCCTGGTAACGTCAATGAGCTCCGTGACGCTTTGCTAGAAGAGTGGAATAATATACCTCAGGCCCAAATTAATAATCTCATCCACTCAATGCGTCGTCGCTGCCAAGCTGTTAGCAATGCTCGCGGTGGGCATACTCGTTACTAAAGTCCAAAAAAATTGAATCGACACCTACCTCAAATGAAATAGAAAAATCCAATGAAATTGATAATTTTCAGACTGTAAATGAACTTTGATGATTTGATTTTAAATTATTGTGCAATAACAAATACGAATAAAAACTGATAATACATACACATATGCGGAAACAGTCCCATTGAAGTCTGGGGAAAGTTTCTTTTTTGGTTCAGTATATAGTATACCTTCCTCGAGAGCTATTGTATCTGTGTCAAGATCGAGGGTCAATGTATCTATCTGTGTGTAATGTACTCTGAGTCAATATGATATATACCCAGATACACATAGTATTCCTAGAGACCATTTTAACAGTGTGGAGAGTACTGTGGGTACGCATGATGTATACTTCAGGTACACATAGTATATCTTTCATAAGGGCCATTGTATTTATCTTTGTGCTGTGTACTGTAGGTCAGTATGATGTGTACCCCAGGTATACATAGTATGCCTACCTCGGGGTTCATTTTATCTGTGTATTGTGTATGATTATGATGGATACCCCAGGTTCACATAGTATACCTCATCCGAGGGTCAATGTATCCAGCTGTGTGTGGAGTGATCTGAGCCAGTATGCTGAGTTCTCCAGGTACACATAGGATACCCCAGGTATATATTAAACATTCCCCGTTGGCTACTGAAATGTTGTGTGTTGTGTGTATGATGTATACACCAGGTACACACAGTATTCTTTCCTCCAGGGCCATTTTATATATGTCAAGGTCCAGATTCAATGTATCAATCTGTGTGTTGTGTACTCTGAGTCAATATGATGTATACCCAAGATATGCATAATATTCCTCGATGCCCATTAACAGCTTGGGGAGTACTGCAGATCAATATGACGTATAGTCCAGGTACATAAGGTATATCTTCCACGAGGGCTATTGTATCGATCTGTATGCTATGTAGATGTACATTCGAGGTACACATAATATACCTACCTTGGGTTCATTGTGTGTTGTTTACTCCCAGTAGACAATGCATCTTTCTGTGTGTGGATTGCTCTGTCAATTTGGTGTATACTCAAGGTACACATACTATAAATATCAAAAAGATTGTCCTTGGAAACAAAGAACACACTCTACAGATTAGAAATTATACCTTCCTCTAGGTTCACTGTATCTTTCAGTGTGTTGTGTACCCTAAGTTCAAATGATATATACCCTAGGCTCACATACTACTGTACTACTCCCAAGGGCCAATGCATATATGTGTAGTGTACTCGAAGTCAAAATTATGTTTACCTCAGATATCTATACCTCGTATGCTATCCCTTTCGGGTCAATGTATCTCACAGTATTTAGTGTACTCTGAGTCAGTATGATGTATAACCCATGTGCCCGTACTATACCTTCCCCTAGGGCCATTATATCTATATGTGTGTTGTGTACTCGGAGTACGCAAAATGCTTACCCCATGTACACATTCTATACATTCCCCGAGGGACACTGAATCTTTCAGTGTGCTGTAAGTCTATATAATGTATACTCCAGGTACAGATACTATACCACCCCCTACGACCAATCCATCTAACTGTGTGCTGTGCAATTTGAGTTTGTATAATGTATATCCCAGGCACACATAATTACTTTCCTTGAAGGTCTATGTATATATCTGTGTGGAGTGTCGTCAGTATTACCCCGGGGACGTAAATTTATTCTACCCCTAGGGTTACTAGTAGTATCTATCAGAATGTTTAATGTACTCTTGGCCAGTGTGATGTATGCCCCAGGAACACATGCTATGTCACTTTATCTATCAGTGCGTCATTGAATCAGTGTGATATATACTCCAGAAACCACACACTACCTTCTCCTAGGGTCACTGTAGCCCAGTGTGGTATGGGCTCTTAAGTAGATATGATTTATACCCTAGGTATTTTCACATTCTCCCCGGCCTAATGTATCTATCTGTGTGTTGTGTATGCTTAGTAAGTATGATCTGTATAGATCTGCACCCCAGATACACATAGTATACCTTCATGAGAATCAAATGTATCTAACACTGTGGAGTAAATGTATCTAACATTGTGGCGTGTAGTCTAAGTCAGTATTACGTATACCCCAGGCACGCATACTATTTCTTCCCTTAGAGTCATTATATATATCAGTGTGTTGTGTACTCTGAGTCAGTTAGATGTCTATCCCAGATACACATGCTATATATCTATATATGTGTGTTGTGTACTCTGGGTCAGTGCGATGTATACCCAACATAATGTACCTTCCCCCAAGGCAACGGTATCTATCTGTGTACTCTCTTTCAGTATGATGTATACGCCCAGGTACATATAGTATACCATTCCTTAGGGCCAATGTATCTTATGTTGTGCACACTGAGTCAGCATGTTATATTCTACAAGTAGATACAGTATATTTTCCCCTCAGGTCAATGTACCTATCAGTGTTGAGGCTACACTGAGTCAGTTGTTTATAAGAATCACCCCAAAAATGATTTCTAATCTTATAATGCCAACTTGATTATGTTTAACATTGAAAACTTGTGTAAAATGGCATATTTTTGAAATCTACACAAAACAAATTCTTTCGAGATACTTCCTTAGTGTTTTTTTTTTTTTTTTTTTTTTTTTTTTTTTTTTTTTTTTTTTTTTTTGTTTTTTGGGGTTTTTTTCCCAAGGGTAAATGCCATTTTTAATTTGCTCTCGACCAATCAAACTGTGCTAAATTAGAGTAAGACTGTTGAGTTGGAATTAATGACTTGTAATAATTGAAAAAAAAAAATAAAACAAACCCTGACGTTTCCATTATGCGTTGCTCCTGAATGTATGCACGGTACCAATACTTAAACCCAGTTTCAGGAATAACACACACACAGTCAGATATCGAACACATTTCATATTTGGCTATCCAAAATGTGCCCAGTGAAGATTCTGATCAGACTGCGCGAATGCTGAGGCTGATTTGAATCTTCTCTGGGCGCACATATCCGAATGTACATTTTCTAACCTCGACTGGGCCATAACACTCAAATTCAAATTAATTCACTACGTAGGTATATATAGACTATCAAGTAGGACGCGACTGACAGCCGAGTAGTTATATTACAGAGATCAGAAAAATGTTTTATATATATGTGTTTCGCATAAGACATTCCTTATGTTTTGGTATGAAATGTTAATCTGCTGCGTAACTGAACAAGTTGCCAAAAACTATTCAAAGAACGGTTGATTGGTTCCCACAAGTCAGAGGTTGAATTTTAAATGCTATTAATACTATATTTTGTAATTTATGATTGGTTAGGGTGTGAGTTTCTTCACAAGAACCGCAAAGGTAGTAAAGTAAACTCATATTGCTATTCAAAGGTCTGAAAGGAAATGCAAGTATACTTTGTGACGATCTTCAACCCCCAAATAGGCGCAATAGGAATCAGCATCCAATGGCGTATTTCGTGTCATATGCTAGAACTGACATTTATAAGTACAGTTTCTTCCCAGACACCATTAGGGATTGGAATGCACTCTCCCTGCATCTGTAATCTCCTCTGCTGAAAGTTCTGAGGACCCTGTCGCTAGATTCACATCATTTGTGAGATCTAGAGACTAGTCTTTGCAATCGTTGGCCCTGGTGAATGAATGTCTGTTGATGGGTCACCAGTAAAATATTCTGATTCTGATTCTGGTTGAATTTTAAATGAAATTACACTGTATTTTATAATTTAGCAGGACTAGGGTTAACAATGATGCGATCTAGTATTCCGTATCACGTCAAATGGATTCTCGTAGATCACATGAGCACAAGAGATGCTTGCACCGAGTGTGATCCAGAGATACGGGAATATATATCAGACGTGGTACAGAGATAGGGAAATATACATCACATGTGGTACAGACCATCAGATCACATTATTATAGTGATAATGTGTTAATTTTATACCTTGAAAGTTAACTATTCTTTTGTATGTTTTTTCTGAGAAAATAATGCTTGACAGTTCATGTGAACTGACTTCATTGTGTTTGCTGTTTTTCAGAGAAAATGTTTGTTATTTCATGTGATCATCTGCTATGACATGCCAAGCCTAATTTTCCTCGTAAAGCCTAATTTTTCTCGAAGAAAGAAAAAATGTCTACTCTATTTTTCAATGTTGCTAGTATGGCCGTTTGGAGCATTTGAACACATATATGTATGTTGCTTTGGATTAATGGCGTCAAGGTTAAAAAAGCTTCGTTTGGGAGTGTGTGAATAGACATGGATGGGCAAAATAGAGACTCTCAACTGATCTGGCTTTTCGGATCAGGTTGTTTGGGTCAGTTTCAAGTGTAACCGTATATTATTTTAAAATTGTCACCAAAATGTGAGTTTTTTACATTTTGGTGACCGTTTTAAAATAGTCTGCTGAAACTTCAAACCAATTAATAAAATTTTTACTGTACAGCCTGTATTAATTCTGTCACATACTTTAAATTGCATAGAAAAAAAAATGGCCCAAGAATACACTGCAGCAATTTTCTGGTTAACTTATCGATTGAATAAATAGACTCATCTGTCAGTAAGCGAGTGTTTACCGGGAGAAATAAATGACATAACCAACCTTTAGTAGAAGTGCACAACCGGCTTTGAATAGTATGCAGTTTGTTTTTCGTATTTGCACGTTTGCTTCGGCTTAACCTCGGTCATTGTAAAGTAGCAGTCGGTAAGCGCATTGGCTGGATCTGGTCAATATCAGTCTGAATGCGAAAATTTATTAATTTTCCTGATGGTTCAAGAATTATGGCTATTTTCATTAAATTACTAAGGGAAAAAATGATATTGACTTTGTAAATGAAAAGAAGGCGTTTGGCAATTTCCTTAGTTAGATATTGTCAATATTAATGTGCATACAAAAATGTGTCAAAATATTTCATATGGTTCAAGACTTACGGCCATTTTAATATCTTTAGATTATTTTAGTATCGGTTTAGACTCGTTCTACGAAAAATAATACTTGGCAAGTCCATTTAGCTAGAGCTTGTAGGCGTTCATTTCTGTGCGATAAATAATCAAAACATTTCTAACAGTTGAAGAGTTTTGACCATTTTCACTAATTGACAACAGAAAAGAATTTTGGTTTCGCTATGCCTCGGTCAATGAAAAGTGGCATTTAGCCATTCTTTTCACTAGATCTTTTCAATAGCAATGTGTCTTCAAAATTTTAATAAAATACCCCATATGGGTGAAGACCTATATAGACAGTACTATTTCCATGATCACATTTTACCTCGCCGTAGCCTCGGACAATGAACATTTCATTTGGCAAGCCCATTGGCTAGATCTTTTCAGAATCAATTTGTGTGTGAAAAAAAAATCAAAACAATTAAACTGTTGAAGAATTATATATGTCCATTTTCGCAAAGTGGTGACAGAGGAAAGGACGGAAGACGGACGGACGGACGGACAAACGGGCTCACAAATCGATTGTAAGGCACACTCCAAAGTTTGATCTTACATTCGGTAGATCGAATTTTCTGCAGGTGGTGCAATTTTACGCTCCATTCGGTCGGTTACATATTATTGTTTAATTTCTCCAGATGAATTATAACATACACATCACACATTTTAACAGTCTTTTTATAATTTACCTTTATTGAAAAAGTATTTACAGAAATTTTACATCAAAATTTTGTACTGGCTGGGCAAGTCCCTAACTAATTTTCAATTTTGACGGATGGCCATCCTTTAAAGTGATCCTAGTTCTGATAAATAAATACAGGGTTACAAATATCAATGTCTATCTGATGACCAGTAAGTAAGTCTTGTCTAATAGCAAGGAGAAATCAATATAAGTTAGCCAAAAACGTGTCTTCGGGCATATGCGGGCAACGAAGGCCCAGATCAGCCTGCATATCCACACAGTCTGATAAAGGCATTCACTGTCCGCTAACAGAATTACTGGACACTAGAGATTGTATCAGTTGAGAGCAAATGCCCGGAAGAGACTTTGCGCAAGCGTGTCATGAACTTAAATCTGCGCATTTTGCACATGCTCGAAGACACATTTTCACTTTGCGCGGCCCATTTTAGTTGTGTATATTTGATCTGACCGCTGTGTGATTATGGAAGGCTGATAGCTGTACTTTATTGTGGACTACTACTAGTTTATCAAATGTCCTGCAAAGTGACTCATATACCCAATCTCATTATTATAGAATAGAGTTCCAGAGGTGCTTTCTACGACCTTTAACCAAACTTTACTTCCTTTGTGAAGATGACAGTAGATACTTGATGCAGAACACAATGAATTAGCCTGATTATTTCCTGCCAGAAAAGATCCTAATACAGCATCATCAGCCACAAACTGTACCTTGACATGTTGACTTCCATGAACACATAGAGTCGCTGTAAACATGTACGTGCCGTTAACTGGTGCCGTGAATTTACCCAAGTCTTTATTGTACACACCTTTCTCATTCAGCATATCTCTGGAGAAAATAATTGCATCGCCAACAGATGGGTTTAGGTTCTCTATCCAGGTGGCGTCAAATACGTACGATGGACTTATTAAACTATCTGAAATTGTAAACCACAAACTCACGATATATACTATAGTAAAACTGAGGTTTGCTGCTGCAAATCTACATTTCTTATAAATGAACAGCGGAACATAATTTTTCCCGAACTATTGGGACAGACAGTCTTGAACAAACAGTGCAGACCCAGATTAGATGCTGCAGAATGCATCATCTTTTTAGGGTCTACATAGTTTACAACTTTTCCAGGAGTTTTAGATATATGCAAAGGTGTACTTTAATTGACTTGTTCATAAGGAAAACTATGGCAAAGAGTTAAGATGTCTAAAAAAAACTTTTGTCAATATGGTAACAGAGAGAGAGAGAGAGAGAGAGAGAGAGAGAGAGAGAGAGAGAGTTGAATGAAATGTCTAATTAATAATAATAATAAGCATTTATTGAATGTTGTCTGTTATTATTCATAGTCAGCAGGTTAAAGTATTAGCCTTCGATTTCGAACGGCTCAAATGTTCTAGTGAAAAGTAGAACTGATTCATTTAGAACTGATTACTTTATTCAGAATTCAGGTAAACCCCAAATTCACCATTTGTACAGAAAGTGGAAACGAGGGGCCGGGGTGGGAGGGGGCGGTGCAGTCGAAAGTCTTGACATTCTATCGATATTACTACTAAGTTTGCAGTGAGTATTAAAGAAAAGCAAGACAGACTTCCTACGTTATATTGGTTACCGAAACTTCATGAACGACCTTATAAAGCACGTTTCATTGCTAATTCTAGTTCATGTACGACTACTAATTTGTCCAAACTGCTAAATTCATGCCTTACTGCAGTTAAAAGAACATTGGATTAGATACTATGATACTGTTTACGAAAGGGACGGAATTAACTATTTTTGGTCAATTAAAAATTCTAATGAGGTTCTCAATAAATTTAAATCTAAAAACTTTCAGGCTTCTAAATTGTTCATATGATTTTTCTACACTGTATACTACGTTATCTCATGGTCGTGTCAAAAAGTCTGTGGTGCCTGTTGTGTCGCTCAATTAATAACCCAAATTCATAAATAACGATTTAATCAGCCATTACTCTAACATTATCCTACTGACCTGACGTTGGAAACGTCACTTGGAAACGACGTTATCTATAATTAGAAAATCTATAAATATCACAATATCACATTTCTCCCTTGTTTTAAAAGAAGTGACCTTCTACGAAAATTTAGTATGGATTTAAAGTTGTGTTTAAAAGAAATCATTTGGTAAGAAATTTAAGTATAAATTTAAAGTTATATGAAACACTTGAAGACTGCTTATAGTATGCTTTGATTAAAGTTCTGTCTCTCTGTTTTTGAAGCCTACAATATAGTCTTTTAGTTTAGCAGGTGGTCTTCGTGTTCGTTGTGGTAATTGCCTTCTTGGAGGTTCTGGTCGTTTGTTGCGTTGTCGTCCTGTTTCGACATCGTGTTGTTGGTTCCCATTCTCTTCCTCATTGGAGCCATCTTGTCACGCTTCCTCTTCTCTCTCCTCATCTCATACCTCATGTGTCGGCGTTTCCTCTGTTGTGTTGTGTGTTCTGTTGTTTTGTATTGTGTTTCTATCCGTCGGTTCGCGTCTGGATGAGCGCAGCAATCGTTCTCGCCAGTCTCTATTCCTGGCCCCGTACAAAAGCTTGAACTTTGAAGCATCTCTGCGCATGGTACGTCCATCTGATTTCCGTTTTGCCTCTATTGTCGATCCGCTTATCCCGGTAATGCTATAGAACTCTTTCTCAAAAGCCGAGGACCATTTATTTTGCTTTCGTTTCTTCAGCAGGACTCTATCACCAATCTTGAATCGATGATTCTCAACTTTTGGATGTCTGTGTTGATTATCCCAGTTCTGTTTGTACTCTCTGTCTCTTTTAGTTATCTCTCTTTCCATTTCGTGGTAATTTCTACTGCTGGAAGAAGTGTCGTAATCAAGCTAAGTTCTCACATTCCTTTTCATAAGGGCTTCATATGGACAATATCCTGTAGCTGGATGAGGTGTTGACCGGTAACCCATTAGCATGTACTGTAGTGCAGAGTTGCTTGATCTCCCTTCGCCGTGAGCTATCTGTTCTGTTTTATTCAGCACCTTCATAAAGCTTTCGGCTTCTCCGTTTGCCCGGGGTGCTCTGGGGTTACTCGGTGATGCTGAAACCCCATTTCTTCCGCAAAGTTACTGAAATCTTTGGAGTTGAATAGTGGACCATTGTCTGATTCGAGTCTTTCAGTGCATCGCGAATACTTTTCTCAGTCTATCACATGTAGCCCTGCATGAGGTTGCTGTCATCTGCTCGACTACTGGAAACCTTGTCCGTATATCGATGATCACCAAATTGTAGTGACCATCTGGGTACGGTCCATCGAAATCAACGGACAGTGTATGCCAAGCTGCTTCTTGTATGTCTGATGGTTTAATAGGTTCCTGTCTATGTTCGTCAGTGCATATCTGACACTGGTAGCATCTTGATATGGCGTCTTCAACCATGCTGTTGAGTCTTGGGAACCAATACTTGGCTCGGAGCATTTGTTTTGTTTTCGTCATTCCGAAATGTCCCATGCTGTGGGCAGCTGTTATGACATGTGTCTGTAATTTCTCTGGAATTACAATCTGTCTACAACGTAGAAGCAACCCTTTTGCCTTAGACAGTTCATGCCTAATCAGGAAGTATGGCTTTATTTCCGACCTGTCCTTGTGCTTTTCCCAGTCATTTTGCTTCATTATTTTCAAGATGTCTTGAAGAACTGGATCTGATGATGTTGCTTCTTTGATGTTTTTCATGATTACTCTATGTTCGTTGCTGACTATCATGTTTATCGTTTTCTCTGTGTCGTCTCTCTCAGTTTCCGGCAGTGGATGTCGTAACAGATAGTCCAGTGGATCTGCTGAGTCCTTGCCTGGTTCATACACAAGCTCATAGTCAACGTCTTGCATATCCATGATCCATTTCTCTATTCTGGGAGGGAGTTTTGAACAGGATTTATTGAACATAGGGAGCAGCGGTTTATGCGAGTCATGATTGTAAACTTTGGAGCTCCTAGCAGGTACATGCTGAACCTTGATTTCGCCCATTTCACAGCCAATGCATCCTTTTCCGTTTGACTATATCGTTTTTCAGCGGTAGTCATTGACCTGCTTATATAGTGAACAGGCTGTAGTCCTTTTGCCCTTCTCTGAAATAACCCAGCAGACAATCCCTCATGGAAGCTAGCTTCTGTACGTACAACTATTGGTTTTCTTGGATCGAAAAACGCCATGGTGTCATCGCTCGTTATGCTGTCTTTCAACTTTTTAAAAGCTGCATCTTCTTCAGGACCCCATGAGAAGGGAACGTCTTGACTGGTTAGTCTTCTCAGTGGCGCTGTCAGGACTGAGTAGCAAGGGATAAACTTTGCTAGGTATCCGATCATGCCAAGAAACCTTTTCACCTCATCTCTCGACCCTGGTGGCTTGCATTCTTTCACCGCAATGACTTTCTCTTGTGTCGGTTTCAGCCCTTCGTTTGTAAATCTGTAGCCGTAGAATTCAAGCTCACGAACTCCAAAAAGGCATTTCTCCTTATTGAGTGTAATACCAAAGTCTCTTGCTCGCTGTAGAACTGTCTCTAATGTTTTATTGTGTTCAGCTAACGTCTTGCCGCCTATCAGGATATTATCTCTTTGGTTCAGACAGTGAGGTATTTCTCCGAAGATTCTATACATTGCTTCGTCAAATAAATCTTGCGATGACTTTGCGCCGAATATTAATCTTTTCGGTCTCATGTTACTCCATGGTGTACTAAAATTAGCGACAATTCTCGAGTCAGGGTGAAGGACCAGTTGACGATAGCCTTGCTTCAAGTCCATTTTTGAGAAAACCTTGCAGTCATGAAACTTACATGTGAAATCTTCTACGACAGGCGCTTGCGAAATTCTGTTTCGCTCCATGTATTTGTTTGGGACTCGTAAGTAAACACTGGCTCTGATCATTTGTGGCTCTAAGTTATCTTTACTTACTTTAGCGTATCTTGGTTTGGGCTGAACAACCAGTGGCGAGCACCAAGTGACTGGTTCACCTGGTCCAACTTTCTCAACTATCTCTTCTTTGATGCATTCGTCGAGCCATTTCCGCAACGGATCTTACAGGTAGTAGGGAACAGGGCGAGGTTTCTGTGCGACTGGTGTAGCATCTGGCTTCATGGAAAACTTAACCAGAAAGTCTTCGTTATTCTTCTTGTCGAAGATTTTTCCAATACCATTGAACACCTCCTCATGTCGTTGCAGGATGGCCTCTATATCAGACTTTGCATCGTGGTCTAATACAGATTTGACAGCTTTGCTATCTGTTCGTCGCAGCTCATTTGATTCTTTAAGACTTCCGTCCGGCCTGATCTCCAGCATGCCAAGCTCGATAAGTGTCTTTCTACCAATCAGAGGTGGTGAGTTAATCTTGCCTTTTACGACTACGAATATTGTGTCAGTCCCTCTTGTTTCGTTGCGTGCGGTTGCCTTAAACTCACCGGAAACATGCAGTTCGTCCTGGAGCGTGCTCAATCGTGTGCTACTACCACGAAGAGCTATGTTTTCATAGGATTTGCGTTTCAATGCTTTGTAATGATATTCATCCATCACATTGACGTCTGCTCCACTATTGGGTTCCATATGGACAATCGCATCATTTATAACAATGGGTACAGTTTTTTCAAAGTCACTAACCTTGTTTATTTTTATCTTCCCGACTGCTAGATGTCTCACAGTTTCATCTATGAAATGATTGGCCTGGTCTGCATCACTTCCAGAATCATCGGTCTCTGGTTCATTTGTTGCCCTTTTCACGTTTGGTCTGCTGTCCATAGATTGTTTCCCCCATGTTCTGCGTGTCTCTTTGGATGACATACAAACTGTAGAAAAATGGTTTGGTTTTCCACATTTGCTGCAAAATTTCCAATAAGCGGGACACAGTTCCTTTTGCATCGGATGCGTTTTCCATCAGCATTTGCATGTTTTGCCCGACTCCTTTTGTCTAGCGTCATTTAAGCTATTGTTTTTTACCTTTTTGCGCTTTCAAATTTTTGAAACGCTAGTTGACTCTTGCCCACTCATAGCTTCTACTTGTACGGAGGTGTCTTCGAGAACATGCATTTCCGCTAGCGTTTCTTTTAATGTCCATTTCTTATTCAGTACTTTGCGTACAAGTTCTGTATTGTCTGTCGTTTGAACAATGTGCTCTAATATTCTCTCGTCGGTATCGTGGAAATCACAGCTCTTGGATGTCTCTCGCAACCGGGCTGCATACGACACAGTACTTTCTCCAGTATGTGGCCTCATTTTTAGAAATAAATACCGGGCATAATGTTTATTTTTCTCCGGGGCAAAATAATCTGTCAACTTGCCTTTCAGTTTCGCATAAACATCTCCTTGTTCCGGATCTTGTAGACTCTTCTCAAGTCGCCTTATTTCTGTGCCACCATAGATGAGCATCGCATCTTTCTTATCAGCTGCATCGCTGATGCGGAAAAAACGCATTTCCCCCTCTAACTCCTCTATCCAATCATCCCATTTTTCCCCCATTGCTAAGTGATCTTCATCCACCGTAAACGGATTTATCCTAAAACTCCTTCCTCCCTCAGCCATTATGCAACGCTGCTTCTAAGGGTGTGCACCAAATCCCGGAACAACTAAAATACACGTCTATCCTCGTCGCCAATGTTGTGTCGCTCAATTAATAACCCAAATTCATAAATAACGATTTACTCAGCCATTACTCTAACTTTTAATAACCAAATAACTTGTTTATCTTTTGGATAATATTTTTATTAGATTTGGAACTAAACTTTATAGACAAACAATTGGTATTCCGATGGGAACTAATTGTGCTCCTCTTGTTGCAGATTTGTTTCTATTTTCTTATGAGAGAGATTTCATGAAGTCTCTCTCACGTGAAAATCAGGCTGACATTATTGAGGCTTTCAATTCAACTTCAAGATACCCTTGATGATTTATTAAATATTGACAATATTTACTTTGACCAAATGGTGGACCGGATATACCCTAAAGAACTCCAATTAAATAGAGCAAATTCTTCCGATACCGAGGCACCTTTTTTGGATTTGAATCTATGTATTTCTAATGGTACGGTTTCCACCAAAATTTATGATAAACAAGACGATTTTGAAATTGATATAGTTAATTTCCCTTTTCTGGATGGCGATGTCCCCCGGCTTACCTCATATGGGGTATACATATCCCAACTTATTAGATTCGCCAGAGCTTTTTCAAATCTTAATGACTTTAACTACCGTAATAAAGCCCGTACTGCCAAACTTCTTAGGCAGGGCTATCGTTATTGTAAACTTCGTAAGGCGTTTTCGAAATTTTATCGCAGACACAGTGCCTTGTTAGAAAAATATAGCGTCATTCTGAAAACTTTTCTGCAACAAGGTATATCGGAACCAGAATTTTACGGTGACTTAGTGTACAGATTTAGAAAAATTTTAGGTAAATCTAACTTTTCGGAGCAATTCAGAAAACTTATTAACCGTTATAAAAGAATTGGCTATAGCCTGGATATTATGCGGCAGACTGCATGCCTAGTTGTCAACCCAATCATTGTTGATGGCTATGCTTCACTCTTTAATTGCACGACGGGGGTTCGGGCCTCAGACCCAATGACGGCCTCTTCGTAAAACTTTAACCAGTGGGTTAAATAATTGGGGCTTGACGATAGGTCTTTGGCTTGGTCCGCCGTGGTTTAAGTATTGGTTTTCATTTACTCTGGCATACAGTAGAATTAGCCATGAGTACTCGTCTTTGTTTGTTATAGTGATTAATTTGATTTTTGTGTTTTCGCTTTGATGCATTGACTGAGTTGGGAGCCTTTATGTGAACCGTATTTTTATGTGTTTCTATATTAAGAGTAGCATCGGGACCCAGGGTGAAGTTAGCTAGCTGTAAAAGTGCTTTAAACCCCCCGGTGGTTTACTCTACTGACCGTTCTAAGGCGGTGGTCCCAGTGTTAGTCTTACTCTTTGTTGCTTTGTGGTTTATCCTACGAGGCGATTTGTTGTATGTCTTTCCATGTGTCATTTTGTTCTTGTGTTTTTCAGTCCTTTTAGTATTGCGATTACCTCGCTTGGGGAAGAGAGAGTTAATCTTAGTGCTTTTCGTACGTTTGTTCGATTTGTGCTTGTTTGGATTTGTCGGTTTCCTCTTCCTCTTGGGGTCTGGGAAGGGCTGCAGTTTGTGATTGTGGCACTCCCTGGACTTTTCTCTTACCTTTTTTTGAACGTCTAAGAGAGAGAGTAAAGCTTGAAGCATCACCTTATATTTGAGTTGTTTCAAATTACAAGTATCGATATCGTAAAATAGTTTACGGGATCTAGGACACAGGTAACCACTTATGCCAGGACTGCTGGTTGATGAAGAAAAGTACTGGATAGTTATTTTATGTAAGGCGGCTATGTGATTGGTTAATAATAAAGGTAAATTAAAACTTTTGATTCTAATTTGAAGAAAGACTGTTTGTCTGTTATTTCTGATTGTTTCAAAGAAATAAATGTTTCTGTTTGTGTTTGCTGGAGCCAAACGAAGAAATAGTGTAATTTCAAAACTTCAAGAACCTCTGTAACATAGGTAATCTGCCTATATTTTTGCGGGTAACCCACAGCTTCCATGATGTTTCCATACCATTTTGTTTGGTATTTTAGAAAGATACATATTCTATGAAGATACAAGTAGCCATTTTGTTAATATTGTCTTACAAAAAAGCCGTATTTTATTTACTTAAAATGGAAGAGTAACATTTTAAGAAAAAAAAACTGATTCAGATTTGGAATCGTTCTAATGCAACTGAAAAATTATGCATATCTTTATGAAATATAGTTATATTTGGACATATAGCCATTTATTTGACTAAAATTGATTGTATAAATTAACGTTTTCAGCAGAAAAATATTATAAGCTCCAAACATTTAACATAACCTATAGCAGTGCTATCACTTATTGTTCATATATATATATATATATATATATATATATATATATATATATATATATATATATATATATATATATATATATATATATATATATGGGGGGGGGAGGGTGGTTTGGAACCAGATATATTGGTTATCATAGAGATAAATATCAGTATGTTGCCATTTTTCTACAAATTATTATCCCCACGTTTTTTTTAAAGCGATGGGGATATTTTTACCACCTCCATCCGTCCGTCCGTCCATCTGTCTGTACGTTGCGCGCTATCTCCTCCTAAACCATTGGGTGAATTCTACCAAACTTGCTATATCACTTACCTTTATGGTAAAGGTGTGCGAGAGCAACATTATTTTTCTGTGCGTCCGTCCGTGAGTCTGTCGTCTGTCCTTCGTGCTATCTCCTCCTAAACACTGGGTGGACTTCAACCTAAATTTTTACATCACTTCCCTTCATGGTAAGGTTGTGCGAGAGCAAAATTCTTTTTCCATGCGCCCATCCGTCTGTGTGTCCGTAATCCGTCCATCAGTCCGTCACGCTATCTCCTCCTAAGCCACTGGGTGGAATTCAACGAGACTTGCTACATCACTTTCCCTTATGGTAAGGGTGTGCGAAAGCAACATTATTTTTCCGTGGGTCCGTTGTCCGTCCATCTGTCCATCATGCTATCTCCTCCTAAAACACTGGGCGGAATTCAACCAATCTTGCTACATCACTTCCTCTCATGGTTAGGGTGTGCGAGAGCAACATTATTTTTTTCTGTCCGTCCGTCCGGCGTCCGTCCATCTGTCCGTTAGGCTATCTTCTAAACCACTGGGCGGAATTTAACCAAACTTGCTTCATGACCTCCCCTCACAGTAAGGGAGTGGGAGAGCAAGTCCGTCCATCCGTCATGCTATTAGCAACATTAGCAAAGAGCGTAGGCGAATCATCGATTGCGCATTCTAGTTAAGTTTTGGAATCTCACTAGATGTACAAGATCCTGCCAATAAAAGTTTGGTTAGATAAACTGACCGCGCTTGACATGACCACATTGGGTTTACTGGGCCGTAAAACCTCCACAAACAAATGATGTACAAGACAATATTAATAATAATAATTTATAAGAACCCAGGTCATTTTTTCAAAGTAAAATAAGAAAATAAAAGTACATCTGACTACTTAACTGGATACCTATTGTGTTACCCACATCTAACTTGTAGGTTCCACTTTATTGACTATTTAAAATATATGCACAGATATCTCAAGTTGTGTTATGTAGTTGCCTTGCAAAGACACAGTTTGACTCAGGCTTAATATATCTCTAAGGTACTGAGTGGAGGCTGTGTTTCGGTAACAAAAGTCAGGCAAATGACTAAATACATGGACGGATTACTAACAGGGTATACTAAAATGAATATGCCAGGACATAGCAGTTAGATAGTTCAATTTAAAACAGTGTGTTGTAATTCTTTCCATGCTTAAAACTGCTACACTGAGAGTGAAAATACATTTTTTTTTATTTTAGGGTTTCGTCACAACCCCATCTCTTACCTACCCCCGCCCCTGCCCTTGTCTCAGATAGTCATTTACATATACAGTGTAAAATATGCATACCTAAATCCCACTAAAAGCTGTTGCAGCAAAGGGGTGGGGGAACAGTGCTTTATAAAAACGTTTCCATTTTCCGTGTCAGAATCAGAATCAGAATATGTTACTGGTAACACACCAATAGACATTCATTCTCAAGGGCCAACGATTGCAAAGACTAGTCTCTAGATCTCACAAGTGATGTGAATCTAGCGACAGGGTCTTCAGAACTTTCAGCAGAGGAGATTATATCCCTAATGGTGTCTGGAAAGAAACTGTACTTATAAATGTCAGTTCTAGCATATAGCACATGAAAAGCCATTGGATGCTGATTCCTACTCCTATTTGGGGGTTGAAGGTCGTCACAAGATAGTCGTACCTTTCAGACCTTTGAATAGCAAATATGAGTTTACTACCTCTGCGTCTCTTGTGAAGAGACTCCCACCTTAACTGTTCAAGAATGCTAGTCATACTTCCAGTTTCAAAGTTGTAGTTTTTAGTCACAAACCTAGCTGCACGATCTGAACCTTTTCTAATTCTTCCTGGACAACTATTCCATGAGGGTCCCAAACAGGGCTAGAATACTCTAGGATTAGTCGCACCAACCCCTTGTATGCCGTCTCCTTAACATCTTGGGGACATGACGATAGATTACGTCTTAAGAAACCAAGAGTTCTGTTTGCTTTTGTGCAAACATTGCTTACATAAGTATTCCATTTCAAATCCTTAGGAATTGTCACAACATATTATCCACATTTTCGAGGACTGTTCCTTCTAAGGAGTAAACTGCATTGATCTTTTTGATCCGCTTCCTAGTAAGCTGCATAATGTTACATCTCACGGGGTGAAATTTCATACCCCATTTCCTGGCCCATTTGCCCAGTTGATCAATATCCTTATGGAGTACCGTGCATCACAACAGCAAAAATGGATAGTTTAGCCCAAAGTTTGGGTCAAACTACAATTCGTTTAGAAGAGTTGTTTTCATGACAGTAATTATGCATTATTTGAGATCCTCTGCAATACCCTGAAAAGAACTCTTAACCACAAAAAAGGGTGGAATTACTATAGAGCTCCATTAGGAAAATAATAAGTTCCCTGTACCCTAGCTCAACCAGTAAGGTAACAGAAATGAATTTAACAAGGCGTATTTGTTAGTTTACAGGGTGTATTTGTTAGCAACATGCTAAAATAACCATAAAATTATCTTTCTTTAAAAGTTTTATTGACGATAAAACTAAATTTGCCGAAATATAACTGGTATACATGAATAATTCGGGGGATTATAAAAGCCGGGAGTAAAGGTCGGAAGTCGGGACCAAAAGTCGGGAGTAAATTTGGACAACCAAATAATAACACTAAACTTGCACCCATCGGGATGAAATTTGGAACAGATATAAAATATAGACTCTTCTTCAAAATGCATATAAGATTTTATATTATTACCAAATATTTTTCACGTTATAGTATGAAATATACGACTATGTCGCTCATTTTGGGGACGGGACCAACTTATGCGGTATTGTCGATGTCAAGCATTTTGCAAATTATAGTCAGCCTGGGGATTCCACAAGAAATATTCTATACATTATCAATTAAAAACGTGTCACAGATCAGAAAAATGTAAAAATAAAGTTATTTTATCGCACCGTCTAGTAAATAATTGACCCAGGAGTAGATCGGGACTAAATTTCGGCTTTTGCGGTAATGAAGATGTCAAGCATTTTGCAAATTATGATCATTTGGGGGATTTCACAAGAAACATTGTATGCAATATCAATTAAAAACATGTTACAAATCAGACAAAAAAACTCAAAAAATAAATTCCACTTACTTTCCTTGGCTGTGTGCTAGCATCAAAGGTTCTGACATTTTCTAAGATGATGACATAGGCAGCATTTAAGAAAATGGATACAGTGATGGAACTTTGTTTGTTTTTATACCAATTCCATACAAATTAAAAGCAACAATTATTAGTGTCATTGTGAACACTTCGCATATTATTAATATTAAATTGGTTTTGAAATAAATAATAAAACAAGGCCTATTTAACCGATTTGGTGACCATATATCATATTAAAGACAGTCAATTTTAATCAGTGCATTTGATTAGAAAACTCAGTGGAAATGGAGAATTGAAAGGTCATTAAGTGAGTGAATAGTTATGATTAATTACATTTAAGTACTTTCATCAATATGATCAATGATTCTTGTGGCTTTCTGAAGCTTCTTACAGCATAGACGTAGGAGCAGGGGAGGGTGAATGGGAGAGGGGTGTAGAGTCCTGATATGATAAATAAATAAATAAATAAATAAATGAATAGATAAAACAAAATAAAATAAAAGAAAATGTGAAAGACAAAACAAAATCATCCAATAAACAATTAAAATTGAAGAAAAGACATAAAAAGTACTTTGTTACAATTTGATTTCGGTCCCTGATTAGTCCCGAGCTGGTCCCGGGGAAATATTTACTAGACGGTTCGATGAAATACTTATATATATATATATATATATATATATATATATATATATATATATATATATATATATATATATATATATATATTTCTGATCTGTGAGATGCTTTTGATTTATATTGCATACAATATTTCTTCTGGAATCTCCCAACTGACCATAATTTGCAAAATGCTTGACATCGACAATACCGCAAAAGCCGAAATTTAGTCCCGACCTACTCCCGGGTCAATTATTTACTAGACGGTGCGATGAAATAACTTTATTTTTTACATTTTTCTGATCCGTGACATGTTTTTAATTGATAATGATTAAAATAATTCGTATGGAATCCCAAAACTGACTATAATTTGCAAAATGCTTGACATCGTCAATACCGCAAAAGTTGGTCTCGACCCCAAAATGAGCGACCTAGTCGTACATTTCGTACTATAACATGAAAAATATTTGAAACTGATATAAAATCTTATATGCATTTTAAAAAAGAGCCTATTTTCTACTTATATTCAAAATTTCATCCTGATAGGTCAAGTTTATTGTTACTATTTGATTGTCCAAATTTACTCCCGAATTTTGGTCCCGACTCCCGACCTTTACTCCCGGCTTTTATAATCACCCTTAACTCATTGTAGACGGAATGAACTCCTCCAAACTATACATTGGATGGATCTAATTTCTTACTCGAATTGTTGTTTAAAGAGACTGGATGCTCTTGGCAGATTATCTGTCATACTTTACCAGGGAGACAACTTTTATTATCTACTATTTGCCTTTCCCTAAGCCTAGCCTCTTCTGAAAAATGGTTTCAGGCTCTACAAGGAAAACATTGCTGCCTATGGGAGCAACGCCTTTCCTTGCAGAGTACATGTATTTTTTAAATGGACAAAAACAATTTTGGCAAAGTTGCCTTCCCTCCCTTCTTCCCACCCCGAAAATATATCAATTCCCCTTTACGATGCTCACGTACCATTTTCAGTATAAACTTCTTGTTCTTGGAAGAAATGCAAATAAATTACCTTCGATAAATGTCTTTAACCTTGTCTGTTCTTTCTTTACCTGGCGCTTAATCTCAGTAAGCTCGCCCTTCATTGTTTCAATATCTTCTTTTACACGTGTAGAGATCTGTCTGAATTCCTCCATTATAAGCTCATTAGAATGTTCCATTCTTACCAATTTTTCAAGTACTTTTTCCTCAAAATCATATTTGGAACATCTCGGTTCTCTTTGTGTTCTAGAAATTGCCGCTGCTACTAGGATTACGAAGAGATTGTATAAAATTCTGTTTGCCATATTATCACTCCCTCTCTAGTTTGTTGTTACTCGAACAATTTCTTGAAACTAAATGTGATGTATGCTGTATAAAGACTATAAAATATATTGTCACAGTTTGGTTTCTGGCAAAGGGATGACTAAAAAGTATTTAGCATGACTAATCACTTGTATCTCACAATTCCAATCTTTAAAAGAGAGAACTCTTATATAAGTGGCGTGGCCACAACGCATTTTTTACGTACAGCCGGGAAATTATTTAGTAAAAATCTCTTTATTATTGCTTCAAAAGTGGGCACTAGTCTTAAAGGAAAGAATTTGCTCCCAGAGGGAGCAAAACTTCTTTTGAGAGCAACCGTTGTCATAAAGGCGGAAAACATTTAACATTAGGTGATCTCTCGGTATTGCAAATATTTCCTTCTGTACATGCATAATTTGCGTACAGAGCATTACCCCTATGGACTAAAATTGTAGTGCATTGTTCAGAATATATATGTAGAAATGAAATTGCATTTTACAGCTGCTAGTTTGACACTTTACAGTTGAAACTAAGTTTCAGTTCGATTTGACGTGTAGTTAAAGTTAAGTTTTATAGCAAACGAAGTATCCGTAAGCTAATAAATTGCATTATAGACCATTAAACTAGACTGCGTTTAGTAAAGCAGAAAACTCACGATAGTTTTTTAGCAAAATAGTCTGCATCTTCTGAACGATAAATTATTAACTCGTCTCATATGACCTTAAATTAGAGAGTAACAGTCATTCTCGGTTAGGAGACTTGACGTCAGATCAAATAAATTATATCAATAATTATCAAATTTATATAAGATCGAGTAAATGATATGATATATGTCTGCCGAAAACAGTCACAACTGAAGGAAAAAATTACAGAAGGTTCTTGAATGTCAGCGAAGGCTTTGCTTTACTTTGCGCAGCCCTGTGCTTATAATCTATGGCCTTCCCATTGTATATAAATTGATCAAAATGTTGTTTTTACGCCCGATACTAAGAACATTGACTTGTGCAAAAGAAATACCAAACAAATGTAAACAAGGCTTAAAAGATACCGCAAAATTTCATATAATACGAGTATTGTTTACGCCAGGCAAGCCTGATACGATATGAGTCTCGAAAGATGAGTTCAGTTATTATTAGGGAAAACTGAGCGCATACATTGCTTGGATTTGGACTTGAGATACGTGTTGCCATTAAAATAATCCTAAAATACATATGTTGTAGACTTATCTTCATGTTTGTAAAGGTATAGCCCACCAATTTTACTAGGTACAGTCGAACTTCAATGGCTTGAACATCTGTGGGACATGGAAATTTGTTCTAGACATGTGTACTTCGAATCACTGTGGGTTAATCATAGCGCCAGGTCAGGAGGCAAATGGGGATAATTTAGGGATGTCATTTCCTTCTTCTATAAAAATAATGGTATGTTGATTGTACTCACTGGAATCGTCACGATTCTAGTGTGTACAAATAAGGTACATTTTCATGATGAAATAAGACAAAATACCATGATTGTCTCTGAATATTTGTTTTCTTGAGCTATCGGAAGAAATTCTCAGGAACTCAAAATGCGAGTTCGAATCAGCCACGATAATAAGCCATCGGTGTTTGAGTTATTGAAGGTTTACTGTAATTGGAGGAAACTTCGATAATCATTTTTATGCCCCGCCACAAAAAGTGACGATGATATGTTGTATCCTCCCAAATTTTGAGTGTCCGTCCTTCAGCACTTCCATCATTCGTGTCCACTCCATAACTCTGGTACCGTCCAATATATTTTCACCAAACTTCACACAAATGTAAAGCAATATGAGATGCCATGCAGAACACATGAACCGTAACTCTGGTCATCCTTCTTGGGAGTATTGCCCTTAGATCATTTGACAAAGCCATTTCTACCATGTACTCGTTTCCGCTCTGTAAGTTGAAATGTGTTCCAGATATTTTGATGAAACTTCTCACAAATGTAAAGCACCATGAGACAACGTGTAGAACACAAAAATGTAACTCTGGTTAACCTTTTTTTAGAGTTGTGGCCCTTGGAACTCAGTAGATACTAAAAATGGCCATTTCTACTATGTACTTGTGTCCGCTCTGTAAGTTGAAAACCCTTCCATATATTTTGATGAAACTTCACACAATCTTAAAGCATCATAATACAAGGTGCAGAACACAAGAACTGTTACTCTGGCTAACCGACTTTTGGAGTTATGGCCCTTTGAACTTTGAAAATATTGATTTCTGTAACTTGAAAACTGTTAGAGACATTTTCTTGAAACTTTATGCAAATAAATCTCATTATGATGCAATTTGTAAAATACAAGAACCATGACTCTATATTACCTGCTTTTGGAGTTATCTCCCTCTTAACATTGTCAAAAGTGATATACGTGTGCCCTTTCTATAACTTGAAAACAGTTTCAGAGACTTTCTTGAAGCCTTGCAAAAATAAAAAGTGGCATAACATGTAGAACAAAATTAAAATGTTATGGCACTTTCTTGATGTAAGTACAGTGGCGGGGCATGGTGCAGTGCTTGCAGCGCTTTTATTTCAGATGAGTGTCCGTTAGGTCACGTGAATTATCGCAATGAGTCTATCTTGGTCAATATTTTAAGTTTTAAGGAGAATAGATATAACTCCATGGGAAGGCAGGCAGCTCTATCAAAATTGCAACATTCTGCAAGTATTCCATACACTTCTCTGAAATAGCATTTCTTTGACCGACATATTTAACACAGCAGGTCAGGTTATTTTTCAGTCTATACATGAGACATGAGGCATAATGAATAAACAACATACCTCACCATCTCCTAATGTAAGAGCTCAGTCTTCCCAAAAGACTTTCACCACCCTCTTGATAGATTCAGCAGATGACAAACTGATGATATTTTTCTTATTTTTCCCCAGCAAAGTGCCTTTGACACTTAATGCAGATTGTCTCCTCATCTAATTTTTTCTAGAAAATAGACTTCAATATTTTATGCAAATTGTATCCTTATTTTTCCCAGAAAATAAACTTTGACACTTCCTGCAAATTGTCTCCAAAGGACTACAGAGACAATTTACATGAAGTGTCAATTTTTCTAAGGAAAAATAAATAAGATTCAAACGATGTGTGCTGATTTACTCAGCTTGCTAAGCCTTAAAAATGTTAACACTATACGGGAGTAGTGGCTGCACTCAAGAGCATAATGACAGCTACTTTGATAACAATATAATCTGAACTAATCTTTGGCATAGTCACCTGTTTTGGATAATAATTAATAATAGATTTTTCGCCATTACCACCAAAAGACACAACTTTTGTGACTTCCGTTTTGGTTTACTGCTTCTGAAATCCCATAAAAAAAAGTTCTACTCTGATGTAAAATACCTGTGCTAACTGCTTGTCACTCTGTGCATGGAAACATTTTGAACACCCCTCATTAGGATGAGAAAGGTTTCAGGTTTCAGTTACTACACGCAAGCGAGAGAAAAGGGAACAGATTGATTTATACGTTTTTATAGAAACTACACTGTAGTCTTACTTATTTAAACAGTCACGTCCTATTTATTTCTACAAAATGCCTTAAATGACTGGAATAGTCATATTCCTGGTCAGTTGGTTCTTATTCAGTGTATGGTAGTATTTAACACTAAGCATGCTGGGTGAAAATTTCAGCAGACGACATTTTGAATAAACGTCAAAAAGACTGCCTTTGGAAACAAAGAACACACTACAGATCAGAAAATGGGAGTCTCGGTTTTATTGAGACTCTTCATAAGCAGTAATGAAGTTTGCAACACTGCTTACGCCCTCTAGCGTATACATGAGCAGAACTCAATGATCCAAAAGGAAACGAAATATAATCTGCACTATGGTAAAGTACGGGGAGATGTTCTACCGCCGCCACACGGCACTAATACCAGCTGCAGTGTAGTAAAATAAACGTCAAAAAGATTGCCTTTGGAAACAAAGACCACACTACAGATAAGAAAATGGGAGTCTCGGTTTTATTGAGACTCTTCATAAGCAGGAATGAAGTTTGCAACACTGCTTACGCCCTCTAGCGTACACATGAGCAGAACTCCACTTTCAAACTTTCAAAGATTCCACAATGGGCCCAATGATCCCAAAGGAAACGAAATATAATCTGCACTATGGTAAAGTACGGGGAGACGTTCTACAGCCGCCACACGGCACTAATACCAGCTGCAGTGCAGTAAAATAGACGCCAAAAAGATTGCCTTTGGAAACAAAGAACACACTACAGATCAGAAAATGCATGGGAGTCTCGGTTTACTTTTCTTACTTTTCCAAGAAAATGGGTTGTGAGTGATTAATAACAATTGGCAGTCCTATAAATTCTTATACATAATACACCTGAACTCCGTTATATCACGGAAGTCCGGGTATAACGAGGATGATCAAAGCTGCATGCGTCATCAATAAATACAGTCAGGATGTAAAAAGATAGAAGATAAAAAAAAAAAAAAAAAAAAAAAAAAACGGACGATTTTGTAATCTCCACCTCCGCAGGTTTTCCGAAATACTTATTTATACATAACTGATTTCCGTCTTCTGTGTAAGCGCGAAGACGGCGGGAAACTGAAGAGATGGAACGAAACGACTTTTATGAACCTAATCAGATCTAATAAAAAAAGGCCTGCGCCACGGGCGGTTTTGCAGTTTTCGATGTTTCAAGATCTAACCAGACTGCCTAAATTTTAAGCACTGACCAATCTTTGTCTAGCGCAAGTGCTGCATTACTTATTGGGTCCAAGCTTATTTTTACTCTGAAATCTACCTTGATTTACACTCGCGTGTTACGGCAGTCAAAAAGTAAATAAATAAATAAGACCCAGATCAGACGCCGTTGTATGCAACGTCTGGTCAGGACCTACACGGTTAATGGAAATTAATTTATCAAATCTGGGACCAACAAACCGCAAACCGTGTTGAACAAAACAAAAACAAGAGGCCAAAGTGCCACAACACGCTCACCTGAGTGAAACCGCCACTGCAGATATGCAGATGACATGCAACATTTTTTCAATTCTCTTATGACAAGGCAATGGCTTAAACAGTTTTTGTGTTATCTTGCTTACAAGGTTAAAATGTGAAATTTTCAAAACACCGTAAGTAAAAAAAAAAGTTAGATATTTTTCTGAAGTCATTTGGTTCATCTACTTAGCCTGTCCTTTAAAGTTTTTTTTTTTTTTTTTTTTTTCTATTTTTAGCTCGGGCAACCATTTTGTTCAGCAGAGCAGAACCGTTTTAGCAATTTCGGCAAACGGGCATAAGAGGAACATTGATGTGAAATTATTTTGAAATCTTGCCACTGGCCATGGAGATGTCGTTTTAAAGGTTTTTCTATTTTTAGCTCTGGTGACCATTTTGTTCAGCAGATCAGAAACATTTTGGCATTTTTTGATAAAGGGGGATAAGAGGAACATTTCTGTGAAATCATTTTGAAATCAGGACACTGGCCAAGGAGGAGATGTTTAAAGTTTTTTTTTCTATTTTTAGCTCTAGCAGCCATTTTGTTCAGCCGAGCAGAACTTTTTTAGCAATTTTGGTAAAGGGCCATAAGAGGTACACTTCTATGAAATGACTTTGAAATCAGGACACTGGCTGCGGAGATGTCTTTTAAAGGTTTTTCTATTTTTAGCTCTGGTTGCCATTTTGTTCAGCCAAGCAAAGCCATTTTAGTAATTTTGGTTGAGGGCCATTGGTGGAATACTTCTGTGCAAATATTTTGAAATCAGGCCATTGGCCAAGGACAAGATGTCGTTTGAAGGTTTTCTATTTTTATCTCTAGGGGCCATCTTGTTCAACGGAGCAGAACCATTGAGGCCATCTTGGATTTTCGATCGACACAATTTTAGCTTGTTTTGATCCAGAAGTCATCCTGTTGCTATATAAAGAGCAGTGGCGGCTCAAAGCGGTCTTAGGTTTGAAAAGAGATGTCGAAAATAAATTTTCAAGATGGCGGCTGTGGTGGCTATCTTGGATATTCTACTGGCTCATTTAGCTATTTTGTGTCTCATAAGCGCCCAAATGCTCATCATCAAGTTTCGATTCAACTGGATTATAGAGGAGAAGTCCAAAATATGAATTCTCAACATTTTTCTCATATGAATATATAGGGCCCATACAAATGCATGGGGAAGCAAATTTGACCTTGCCGTAAAAAGGACAAACGTCAACGTAGGACCATCATTTTAGCAATTTTGGTGGGTCTCCTGTCCCCGAGGATTTGTGCAAAGATAAGGCACCAGGGCTTATTTGGTTCTGGAGAAGAAGATTTTTGAAAGTTTTTATCTTATATGGGCATGGCAGCCATCTTGGTCAATGGACCGCAACCATTTTAGCAATCTTTCGTTCCCCAAACCTAAGGAGGTTCCATATAAAATTTGACCAATAATGGCCCAGAGGCTTCAGAGGAGAAGTCGTTTGAAATTCTCAACATTTTTCCCATACAAATGTATGGTGCCCATACAAATGCATAGGGAAGCAAACTTGACCTAGCCATAAAAAGGTCAAACGTTAATGTACAGCAACTCTTTTAGCGATTTTTCGTTCTCCAACCTAAGGAGGCTCCTCATGAAATTTGCGAAATATAGGCTTAGAGGCTCTAGAGGAGAAGTCGTTTGGAAATTCTCAACATTTATCCCATACAAATGTATGGTGCTCATACAAATGCATACGGAAGCAAACTTGACCTAGCCATAAAAAGGTCAAACGTTAATGTACAGCAATTATTTTAGTAACCTTGGTAGACCTCTCGTCCCCGGTGATTTGTGCAAAGATTCAGTCCCAAGGCATCCTCGATTCTGGAGAAGAAGATTTTAAAAGTTTTTACCATATATGGGCATGGCGGCCATCTTGGTCCATGGACTGCGACCATTTTAGCAATCTTTCGTTCCTCCAACCTAAGACGGCTCCACGTGAAATTAGAGCAACATTGGCCCAGAGGCTTCAGAGGAGGAGTCGTTTGCAATTCGCAACATTTTCCCATATAAATGTATGGTGCCCATATAAATGCATTGAGAAGCAAACTTGACCTCGCCGTAAAAAAGTCAAACGTCAATGTACAACAATTATTTTAGCAACTTTGGTAGACCCCTCGTCCCCAATGGTTTGTGCAAAGATTCAGCCCCGAGGAATTGTCGGTTCTGAAGAAGAAGATTTTTGAAGGTTTTTATTATATATGGGCATGGCGGCCATATTGGTCAATGGACCGCGACCATTTTAGCAATCTTTCGTTCCCCAACCTAAGGAGGCTCCTCATGAAATTTGAGAAACATAGGCCTATGAACTCCAGAAAGGAAGTCGTTTGAAAGTTTCAACATTTTCCCATACAAATGTATGGTGCCCATACAAATGCATACGGACGCAAACTTGATCTAGCCGTAAAAAGGTCAAACGTCAATGTACAATAATTATTTTAGCAACTTCGGTAGACCTCTCGTCCCCAATGGTTTGTGCAAAGATTCAGCTCCAAGGCATCCTCGGTTCTGGAGAAGAAGATTTTTTCAAGGTTTTATAATGTATTGGCATGGCGGCCATCTTGGTCAACGGACCGCGACCATTTTAGCAATCTTTCGTTCCCCCAACCTAAGGAGGCTCCATATGAAATTTGAGCAAAATTGGCTCAGCGGCTTCAGAGGAGAAGTCGTTTGAAAATGTTAACGGACGGACGGACCACGGACGAAAAGTGATCACAATAGCTCATCCTGAGCATAGATGAGCCAAAAGAAACAAAAAAAAAAAAAAAACAGAGGAAGAAAACAGTTGCGTTCAAACGGTGCATTCAATATCACTCTCAGTTGGGATTAAAACGACCTTTGGTCTTTTGGACCTGCCGACTGCACCTGGTGTTTTGCAGTCTCAATGTATTCACACGTGTCACACAAACCGATTAATTATCAGACTACCATCACTGTCACTGTTGATTCGTGTTAATCGCTTGTTTACCGCAAAAAGGAAAGTGAAGTGTTGATTTTTTGACAATGTTTGGATAATGAATTAATTTGTGTTGCGGTAGGTTGTCGTTATTCACCTGACTTCTCCAAAATACATGCCAAGTAATTAACTACCATAATATCGCATTTAAAAAGTGCGCGGACGTTATCAGTTTTGGAAGACGACCGTTTGTGATTTCTTTGACATCATTGATTCGTGAAAATTGGTTGGTTGGGGAAAAAAAAATTCAAGGCACAAACATGTTGGACCGAATTATTAGCGTTTTGGGGTGTTTGAAACCGGTCCGGGATTCTTATTTTCGGTCCAGACCGGCTATTTTCTAGTTTTCTAGAGCCCTGGTTGTGACATTTCATGCAAAACTTGTATAAAATATTAAAGCCTATTTTCTGTGCAAACTAAGAAAAATATCATCAATTTGTCGTCTGCTTAATTTTCCAAGAGAGTGCTAAAGATTAAACAGAATGGCAAAATCTCAAATCCTGCTGTATTATATTACAAAAGATCGTATTTCAATATTCCATAAATGTTTTCTCCGCCCTAAATTCCTAGCATATTTCAATAAGTCTTCCACCATGCCTAAATCTGGTATCAGGTATTTCAAGGAAACCAGATGCTCAGAAATGTTACATGTGTCATAAATGGGGCATTCAATAAAAAAACAATAAATTGTGCTTTCTATTATAAATCAGCAGAACTTGTATAAATGCCTTACTGACATACCAGCTGCCATCAAATCGCACTGAGCACCCACAGGACACAACATGCATTTCCAGGTTCCCTACTTCCGAATAGATTCCCATTCCCTGCCTCTAGGACATGCGACCGGAAGTTCTCATTATACCCCCATCCTCTGACAGTTTAGAGGGGGTGGACAGGGGGGTAGGCATTCCCCACTTCCCTCCCCCTTACCCCCACTTCCCTCCCCCTTTCCCCCCACTTCCCTCCCCCCTTTCCCCCACTTCCCTCCCCCCTTAGCCCCACATCCCTCCCCCAAGCAAACTATTCCTTCCCCTAAATCAGAATTTCTAATATCCCCAACGCTATATTTAAATTTCAAACAAGACCATGCAATATACATTCATGCAGATTTTGGCCCCAAACTACACCCCTAATTTTTTGCCCCAAAATCGGTATTTCCTTAGCATTTGCACCCCATTTACAGAATAGCTAAAGATTTGCACCCTCCATTTCAAAAGTCTGCGTAAGGGCCTGCATATGACCCATATGGAAAACAGGTATTACAAGGTGGTGGCCCTTGATCCGGTCCTAAACTGGTCAAGAAAAAAAATGTGGTGGGCCTAGGTGCGGGCCTTAACTGATCCACATTGGCACAAAAACAGTCGTATTAATTACTGAAATCAAAACTCAAGAATACCATGTGAATCTGCATGGTATTCTTAATATTTTTGATAAGCATGGTCACACACTTAGGGGTCCGTGAGAACAATAATCTTTTTCGTGGTTTCCTCAAAAACTGAGAATTAAATGTCGAACGTGTGTGTGGTGGTTGACAAAACATGGACCACTTAGGGACACGAACTCGTGGACTTACGGACCTATTGACAATACACGGACGGCATAACAAAATACGGACAAATTATTCACGGACACGGACCTACAATTCACGGACTTGACAAAGCACGGACCGTTATTTAATTACAAACGTCACTTATGATATATGAAAAACTATGAGTAATATCAAAATCAGAATAACCTTATGGATAACGCGACGTTACATTGTCATAGACAGTAACCTACATGTACGTTGAAGTAATCCAATTGTACAGATTTTTGATACCCATCCTAATGATGTAGGTCTACACTGGATTTGTTTCTCGAAATTTAATTGCGACGATGATGTTGTCATCTTGTATGATAGTGCAGGCGGTACTTACATTTTAAGTGCCGCTGAAATGGCAATTGCAAACATGATGTTTAGCCCTATGCCGAAAATCTTTGTTAGACACTTTAAATGCTCTGCACAAACGAATACAAATGACTGTGGTTTTACACCATTGCAAATATGGTCAGCATCCCCCCCACACACACACACACACATACACGCGCGCCCGAGTAATTTATTACTGATCATTCCGAGGCGGTACTTTCATTGTAGTACTTTTTGTTAAATGTTATGTAGTGTTTCACTTTCTAATGTTTTACTTTTAACAATTATATATGTTTAAGATAGTTCAGTTTATAAGTTTTGGTAAGAGAGTTGCCACCGTTTTGGGAAAAAAGTTGCCAGCTCTGCTTGCCATCTGTTTATTTTGTGGCTGCTTAATTGTATTTTTCTGTCTTTATCTTTGATGATGGGGTTAGATGTGGATCTGACTGTACCAGTTCCTGAGTTCACTTATTCACTTTGCAAAAAGTGACCGGAATTCCACTGGTTTGTATCTGCCGCATGTCGGATTCTGGCTTTATGTCCACATGTTCAAAACGTCAAAAACGGTTTCATCCAAAGTGACAAATCACACATTCAGTACGACAAGTCAAACTATCCAAAATAAAGTCAAGTGTTTAGATTACAGGTCATAAGAGACAATCAATTAAAATTATGATTTATTATTTAGTTATTTCGTAGTTTTCAATTAACTGACCATGTTATTGCTGCTACGGACCATTTACGGACCAATTTTCGAACCATAACTGACCATTCACGGACCAAGGACTTTTCACAGGCGATCTGATTGCTATAACGGACCGATGTACGATGCACCAATTACGGACTAATTACGGACTATTCACGGACGACTCAAGGACCAATTAGCAGTTAAATTTATTATATTTTGCAATTAATACAGACTATTCACGGACCACGGACACGGAATTTTTATTGGTCCATAAGTCCGTGAATGGTCCGTGTTTTGTCACCGGGCAACGTGTGACAGAGTTGATTAAGTTGGGGTTTAACGACACGTCAGTCCTTGTGTGTCATTTTGTGTCGTCTCCCAGAGAAAGGGAGAAGAGAGATAGGAGACAGTAGAGGAGATGAAAGAGAGGGACAGGGGAGAAAGGAAAATGAATGAAAGTGAAGAAACAAAAGAAATAAAACATTCCTCCTCTACCTTTACCTTCTACAAAGATAGCAGGCCTTGCCCATCTGTAAGCAAGTATCAGTTGGACGCCTCGGTGACGTAAGATACACGACACCTTTGCCTCACCCAACCACCCCACCGGACAACGTGTATATTCCGTGTTTGGAACACCTATCTGTTGGATCTTGAAGTTTTTTTGTTGTTTTTTTTTTTTGTTGTTTTTTTTTTAACAGCGCAAAACTCCATATCCAACAATGAGCAAATAAAACGATTTGTAAAATAGTGGGTTTCCTTATATACGTTACAGATTGTCTACGGCAGACGGATAATTATTTCTAAAAGTGTGGATTGCCACCGAAACAACGGTTATTTTCGGAATCAAAGGGAAGTAATCAACTAGAGATAAACCGAAATCGGACGTAAACAAAGTCAATGTAGACCACGGCTGGCGGAACACTCCTTGTCGGTGAAGTGAAATCAACGCCGGATTCATTGTTAAAATACCTGAATTTACTTCAATACGTCTGTTAGATACTTCTGATACCCAGTTATCGCATTGAAGTACATAAAAATAGAGTAAAATCAGTAAAATACAACAAATTTTGGTATAACCCCCGCCCCCAAAAATTCCCTACCCCCGTCCCCTCTCCCCCCGTCCCCGCCCCCTTTACCCCCGTCCCCCGCCCCCCCCTTATCCCCGTATCCCCGCCCCCCCTGTCCACCCTCTCAGTTTTCAGAGGATGACTTCCTATTAGACTGTAAAGACTGTTTCTAAACCTTGTATCCACTTTTGACCTGCAAGAGCACATTTAGAGTTTTTCACAGCAATGATTCTCCATAGTAGGTCCTGCACGTGCTCAGAAGAAGAGTTACGAATACTGTGTAGTGTTCTGTTATACCGCCTTTGCCCCCCTTTGGTCTGTTACCTGCCTCTGGTCTGTTCCCTGCCTTTGGTCTGTTACCGGACTTAGGTCTGTTCCCCTACTTAGGTCTGTTCCCCACCTTTTGTCTGCTACCCACCTTTGGTCTGTTCCCTGCCTTTGGTGTGTTAACCACCTTTGGTCTGTTCCCCGCCTTTGGTCTGTTCCCTACCTTTGGTCCCCGCCTTTGGAATGTTCCCCGCCCATTTGGTCTGTTGCCTGCCTTTGGTCTGTTCTCTGCTTTTGGTCTGTTACCCGCTTTGGTCAGGTCTGTTCCCTGCCATTGGTCTGTTCCCCACCTTTGGTTTGTTCCCGGTCTTTGGTCTGTTCTCTGCCTTTGGTCTGTTCCCTGCCTTTGGTTTGTTCCCCCTCTTTGGTCTGTTCCCCACCTATGGTCTGTTCCCCGCCTTTGGTCTATTCCCCGCCTTTGGTCTGTTCCCCACCGTTGGTCTGTTTTATCCGGTTGGGTCTGTTCCCTGCCTTTGGTCTTTCCTCTGCCTTTCTCTCCATCCGTCCCGAGTTTTACAGATACACAGTTTCGTAGCTGAGCTGTCTAGGGCTTGAACACCAGTATTCTCCTCGTATGCTATTGAGACACTGAAAGATTGTGTTACTAGCAGTTTTCTAGTGACGTAATGGTTCCCAAAGAATTTTGTTTTCAGCAAATGCAATTAAAACGTTCAGAGGGATTTGGTCAAGGAACTAGAAGAGTCTGCGTGGCAGAGTGGTTGGCACTCCCAACTTTGGATCATGAGGTTCTGAAATTGAATCCCACTGGTGGCATCAAGAAAACATACCTATATAATTCTGACCCCCTTAACCCCCACATTTATACAGTAAAACTGGGGTTTACTGGGGTATACATTATTTTTCTTATTTCTGCTCAAAACATAGATTGTGGGTACTCGTTAGAACTGCCTCGACGAGGCGGTTCTAACGAGTACCCACAATCTATGTTTTGAGCAGAAATATGAACAAATATCAGAATTTTTATCTGAAAATTGGTGGTGAAATTTTAAATATATCTGAATAGGCGTGTTTTCGTAACGGCATATTTCAGCTCATGACTGCACCGCACTTTATTGCATAGTCTTTCATTATCGCCCTTCCGTTGTCTCGATATGCCTTTAACCGATAAAGTGCCAATCGCAACTATTGTCGTCTGCTTTGTCATCTGCTTGTGATTTTAAAAGTCATTTTTGCAAACAGTGTGGACCCTGATCAGACTGCTCCTAGTCTGATCAGGGTCCACACTGTTTGCCTGTATGCAAAAATAGGTTTGAAAAGTCTGCAAGAATATTCAGCAGATGACATAAACAGATGACATTTTCAGATGCAGTTTTTCTTGGCACTTTAAGGGTTAATAATGTTTTAAAAGGAGCTAAAAATCACTAAGTTATCATCATCATCATCACATCAGGGAAGTAGAATACTTTTTCTCGGTTTAAGAAAGACACAACAATTAGTTTTTTGCATGCTGAGGCATAATCGTGAATAAGCTGTTTGGACACTTTTTCTTACAGTCTGTTGTTACATATTTTTTGTTACATATTTTATATGGATACTCTTGGTAGATTTCTACGTTTACCAAGGGAGACAACTTCTCTGATGTCCTGTTTGCTTTCCTCTACACACAACCGCTTCTCAAAAATGAGTTGACTCTAAAAGCAAAGAGTAAGTTCCCTTTCCTTTTAGAGTTGGTCCATTTTCAAAAAGGAGCAAAAACAATGTGGTCTGAGTTGTCTCCCCTGGAAATGTATTAATCTCCTGGAAGAATTTCATCTCTGTAAAATATAGTTCTGATATTCTACCTTGTTGTCAAAAACACACTGTAATTTAAAAGCAAAATGGCAAAAAAAGCACATATACCGGCCTTGACCGATTTTATTTAAACAAGCCTTGTTATACATGTGATGCCAAAGCAAGTATATAGGCCCCGGTGGCTCAGTTGGATGCGCCGTCCGACTGGAGACCAGGAGGTCGCGGGTTCAACCCCCGCCGAGGTCGGCAACATTCTTTCGTGGAGATTGATCATGAAATGTTTTCTACGGTCATTCTCTCCCTTCCGCTGATTCAAGAAGGGCAGTTGTCAGTTTCTGGCGAAAGAATGTGCACAATACTGGTTAACCGCTTAGAGGACTAAGCCTGCCCAGTAAATGTGTGGTTAGGTAAACTGACCGCGCTCGACATGACCCCATTGGGTTGACTGGGCCGTAAAACCTCAACGCAAGTATATGCCTAAGTCAGAATCATTCATATGTTTTTCTGTGATTTCTATCTTCAAATTTCTGAAGAAGACCTTTTACCCATTTCGAACATCTGGCTTCAAACCTAGTCTACTTATTCTGTTTTGGATTTGTTCTGTGTTTCCTAATGGTCCTCATTTCAGAAGACTTTGAAGCTTGTGTAGAGGCAGTAAAACATATTTCAATATAATGCTGACTATACATGTATTAGATTCCCAGTCTTTTTTTGGACAATTGGGCTCATACATTATATATATATATATATATATATATATATATATATATATATAAAATAGAGCGCTGCTTAAAGCTACTTGGGTGGAGTGGATGGGAATGCTGCAGTTTAGCACCATTACTCATGAATAAACTCAGTGAAACTGTGTCTGCTGTTTGCCATTTTGATTTGCCCACTCCCCCACCCCCACTCCAAGAATCCCCATTTCAGAGTATTTTGTGTTCGGATGTCAGCAATCTAGCAATTTCAGACAGCTCATCAAAATGTGATTTTTGTACCTTCTGAAATGCCTACCCTATTGGCTTTCTCAAACAGTATCAAACTAACAACAGTACAAAACACCTTTCTGTTTACTGCAGCGATGTTAGTTGTGTTGTTGTATCTTGCTCTGACATCGGCCTGTCCAGTTGATTGCCTTCATTGATTCATTTATATCATTTCTATCATTTTAACCCTTGTCATGCTGTACAAATTAAGATGCCATGCCCACTTCTAATTTTCAGCCGATCAGATTACTTAATCCAGATTGTTGCTATAAATTCACATACTTAATGGCAAACAGTGCAGATCCAGATCAGTTGGCTTCTTCAGAAGATAGAGGGTGGTAAAGGCCTGCTCCACGGCCAATTTTAATCGAATCGACTCGAACTCAGTTTTTATTATAGCCTCTTGAAACATACACAGATTTTATGTCATTGTATTAAATATTTTGTATCGAAGCCACTTAGTGGTGGTTTCTATTGAACAGCCCATGTAATTGTATGTTGTACAGTTTGGGCTTGGTCCATGGAAATATGCGTTGACGGAAATGTTTACTGTTTGCTGGAACACTATGTCATTTTTCTGGTATCTGGCCAAGTTCAGAATGAATTCTTACCGAAATATTGACCATTTACTGTGCATGATGGTCAGCGCTTCTGACTTCGGATTACGAGGTCCCGGGTTTGAATCCTGCTAGAAACGGAATTCCTCTAGTGACTGCGCAGCGCTTCATTGAGCGCACAGAGCCTTTCATTATCATCCTTCTATCGTCTCGATATGACTGAAATTATGTTGCGGAATTCACTAATGTGTAAATGCTGGTGAATCACTCACAAGCTGAATAAAGCCCAAATGTCTTCATGTTAAGTTTGTCCGTGATTCGCCCGCATTTACACATCCGGATGAAATCCACAAAAAAAAAAAAAAAATGATTTCTAAATCTTATCATTCCAACTCGGTTATGTTTGACATTGAAAATGTGAGTAAAAATGTTATATTTTAGAAATCTACACAAAACAAATTAATTCGAGATACTTCTTTAGTGTCTTTTTTTTTTTTTTTTTTTCCTCAGGGCAAATGCCATTTTTAATTTGCTCTCGACCAATCAAACTGTGCTAAATTAGAGTAAGACTGTTGAGTTGGAATAAATGACTTGTTATATTTGAAAAAAAAAAAAAAATAAAACAAACCCTGATGTTTCCATTATAGTTGCTCCTGAATGTATGTACTGTACCAATACTTAAACCCAGTTTCAGGAATAACACAGTCAGATATTAAAAACTTTACATATTTGGCTATCCAAAATGTGCCCAGTAAAGATTCAGATCAGACTGCGTGAATGCTCAGGCTGATTTGAATCTTCGCTGAGCGCACATATTCGAATGTACATTTTCTAATGTTGCTTATCATACCCAGTGGGTACATGCCGTTTATACAACGTCACATTAACGTTGATGCAACGTCATGACGTTGCATCGACGTCAATGTGACCTCGGACCCTTCCGAGGTGTGACTGTGCGTAAATGTCATATTCCCGCTGGATATGTTGTGGGTAATTATTAAGAGTGACTGGCAGAGATGCTTCTAATGAGTACCCATAATGTATGCTTTGTGGAGACCATCATGAAAACATGCCTATATAAATTTGACCCCCCTTAAACCCCACTTTTATATAGTAAAACTGGGGTTTACAGGGGTATACATTATTTTTCTTATTTCTGCTCGAAACATAGATTGTGGGTACTCATTAGAACCACCTCGCGGGTTCTAACGAGTACCCACAATCTATATTTTGAGCAGAAATATGAAAAATATCGGAGTTTTTTATCTCAAAATTTTCAGTTTCTGGAGATGAAATTTTCTATATATTGGAATAGGCGTGTTTTCGTAATGATAATAAGAAAATGTTTCTTGCTACACATATCTGGCCATTGTATTTCACCATTTATTTTGGGAAATGAGGATGGAATTAGTTATTAAGTACATAACGACAGGTTTTTTGCATAACAAAGATTGCTAAAAGTAACAAATAAATTGAAAGGCTGGTTTAAAAACTACAAAATTCTAAAACTCCCCCAAATAATGTAGACCCAGTATACCCACTTTTTACTATATTTTATGGGTGAAATATAGGACACACATTAAAGATTTGTTAACGTAATGTTAAACTGTCAGTAACTGAAATGATATAATTACATTTACCATAAAAAATCCTTCCATAGTACCTCACAATGCTATTATTATATGAAATGACATCACAAAACAGCTCTTTATCGACAAGTATTAGCTTTCACAAGAAAGCTTGGTCTGGGCTGTGCTTTTTTTTTTTTTTTTTTTTTTTTTTTTTTGTGAAAGCTGATACTTGGTTATCGAACTTATCATTGAGCAGTCTATGTTTCATAAAGTGTTTCCAGGGCAATGACTAACTCTAAGATTTCCAGGTGTCATGCCAAGAACACGCTTCAACAGAAATACTGCCGTTGAATGGTCAGGAAAGGAATTATTGTGGGATTAAATCTGGTCCTTGTCCTTAATTCCGTTACAATTCCAGCTGTGTATAATTATTCATTCTGCACAGGGATTCCCTAACTGATCAGTGGATCAACATTGAAAAACATATAAATTAAATGTTGATGTATGAGCTACTTTAGATGTAACGAAAGTCACAGGAGCATCATGTTTGTTCCAAACTCTTTTATCCCAGACTGTTGTTTTGATTGTTATATTCTCCGTAAAAAATAATGTTACGTATTCTAATACTCAAAGTTTCACTTTAAATATTTATGCTCAAAATGAGGTTCTGAACCATCTGCACAAGCATTGAGAAAAATATGTCCATGCCTATTATTAAAATATATAATCAAAGCACTGACAGTACTGGTAGATTGATTGTCTCTTAGTGTAGGCTAGGAAAATCATCATGAACGAGGACTTAGTTAGTTTTATTTAACCCTTAATTTCCTGTACTTTAAGCAAATAGTGATCCATCACGAAAACATACCTATATAATTTTGACCCCCTTAAACCCCACTTTTATATAGTAAAACTGGGGTTTACAGGGGTATACATTATTTTTCTTATTTCTGCTCATAAACACAGATTGTGGGTACTCGTTAGAACCGCCTCAATGAGGCCGTTCTAACGAGCACCACAATCTATGTTTTGAGCAGAAACATGAAAAATATCAGAATTTTTCATCTGAAAATTTTCATTTTTGGTGGTAAAATTTTCAGTATATTTGAATAGGCATGTTTTCGTAATGTAGACGCCATGTTCTGTGGCATCTGATCTTGGTCTCATGGTTTGCTTGAACTACTTCCCGCTTTCTTTACACATCACTCTGATGTCACAGTGACAAGAATAGCATGTCTATAAATAACCTTTAGACTGAATTTCGTACAAACGCTATTTGCTGGGTTAATTTTATTGATCAGCAATAGTCATATGGACAACAGCATTATAACTCAGATTTTTTACTAACAATCCAAAAATGCTCAGTTTGGGATTAGAGTTTGTGTCGGAGACAACAGGTTGTGGTCTCATATCTGTCAAAAATTGGTTGGTTCGTACAATGCACGGTTTGATCTCACTGGTCAATGATAATCACGTGGACAACAACCTAAAGGAAATATTGGTGTATGTATGTTTTGGGTCTATTGTAAACGTACGCATGCAATCTACCCAAAAATACAAATATACCACAAGGCTTTTAAAGAATTTAGCTTGTGACCACTAGTTAAATGATAACATAATTATCCCCTTTGACCAAACACTAAATTCAAATAAACTTACTGATTTGGCTACATAGGTATATATAGACTGTCAAGTAGGACGCGACTGACAGCCGAGTAGTTATATTACAGAGATCAGAAAAATGTTTTTGTCCCCCGCCTTCTAGAAGAAAAGCGGAGGGACACTGTTTTTGGCTTTCCGTGGTGCCTGGTGCATGGTATGTGGTGTGTGGTTCCGAATTGTCCCCTTAACTCCTCCAACAGTTTTTGTCCGATCCTTTTGAAACTTTACAGGTGCTTTAAGGATGGCCTGAAGATATGCATGTGTTTTTTTCAGAATCCTGAAATTATTTTTTATCACTTTCTTCACATTTTGAACTTAGACATTTTTTGAGTTCTAATATTACAGAAGTCTATAGGGAGTAGGTATCTTGTCCCCTAAACTCCTCCCACAGTTTTTGGCCAATCCGTTTGAAACTTTACATGGGCTTTCAGGATGGCCTGAAGATCTGCATGTGGATTTTTCAGAATCCTAAAATAATTTTTTATTACTTTTTCTACATTTTTTGAGTTCTAATATTACAGAAGTGTATAGGGAGCAGGTACCTTGTCCCCTTAACTTCTCCCATAGTTTTTGGCCGATCCTTTTGAAACTTTACATGGGCTTTTAGGATGGCCTGAAGATATGCATGTGGTTTTTTCGGAATCCTGAAATAATTTTTTATCACTTTTTCCACATTTTTAACTTAGACATTTTTTGAGTTCTAATTCTACAGAAGCGTATAGGGAGTAGGTACTTTGTCCCCTTAACTCCTCCCACAGGTTTTAGGCCGATCCTTTTGAAACTTTACATGGGCTTTTAGGATGGCCTGAAGATATGCATGTGGTTTTTTCGGAATCCTGAAATAATTTTTTATCACTTTTTCCACATTTTTAACTTAGACATTTTTTGAGTTCTAATTCTACAGAAGCGTATAGGGAGTAGGTACTTTGTCCCCTTAACTCCTCCCACAGGTTTTAGGCCGATCCTTTTGAAACTTTACATGGGCTTTTAGGATGGCCTGAAGATTTGCATGTGGATTTTTTAGAATCCTGAAATAATTTTTTTCACTTTCTCCGCATTTTTAACTTAGACATTTTTTGAGTTCTAATATTACAGAAGTCAAAATGAGTTCTAATATTACAGAAGTCTATAGGGAGTAGGTACCTTGTCTCCTTAACTCCTCCAACAGTTTTTGGCTGATCCTTTTGAAACTTTACTTGGGCTTTTAGGATGGCCTGAAGATATGCATGTGTTTTTTTCAGAATCCTGAAATAATTTTTTATTACTTTTTCCGCATTTTTAACTTAGACATTTTTTGAGTTCTAATACTACAGAAGCGTATAGGGAGTAGGTATCTTGTCCCCGTAACTCCTACCACAGTTTTAAGCTGATCCTTTTGAAACTTTACAGGTGCTTTAGGAATGGTTTTAAGATATGCATGTGGTTTTTTCAGAATCCTGAAATTATTTTTTATCACTGGTTTCCTGCTTCAATACTTAGGTCGGTGATACAGGACCAATGGTCCTCTGGTTAACTTACCCATTTTTAACACCTCAAATAAAAATAAGGCGGGGGACATAAATTCTCCATGGAATTTGCTTGTTAAATATATGTATTTCTCATATACATTTCATATGCTTTGGTACGTATGAAATGTTAATCTGCTATGTACCTGAACAAGATGCCAACAACTATTCAAAGAACTGTTGATTGGTTCCCATAAGTCGAATTTTGAATGAATTAATACTGTATTTTGTAATTTATGAATATAAAAACAATTTTATATCTTAGAATAGTTCTCTAGATTTTATATAAACAAATTACTACTACAGTAATATGATCTGGTGTTCTGTATCACATCAAACGGATGCTCCCAGATCACAGGAGCACAGGAGATGCTTGCGTCGAATGTGATCCAGAGATGGGGAAATATACATCAGACGTGGTACAGACCATCAGATCACATCATTATAGTAATAATGTATTAATTTTATACCTTGAAAGTTAACTTTTTATGTATTTTTCTGAGAAAATAAGGCTTGAAATTTCATGTGAACCGACTGCATTATGTTTGCTTTTTTCAAAGAAATTGTTTGTTATTTCATGTGATCATCTGCTGTGACATGCCAAGCCTAATTTTACTCGAAAAGCCAAATTTTTCTCGAAGAAAGAAAAAAATATCTACTGCATTTTTCAATGGCCATTTGGAGCATTTGAAGACATGGGACTTTACATGTATGTCACTTTGGCTTCATGACGTCAAGGTAAAAAATGGTGATGGTGTGATATGGATAAGCAAAATCGAGACTCTCAACTGATCTGGCTTTTCGGATCAGGTTGTTAGGAACAGTTTCAAGTATTATTGTTTATTATTTTAAAATTGTCATCAAAATGTAAAAAACTCACAGCTTAAAAGTTTTAAAATAGAGCCTGGTAAAACTTAAAACTCATAAATTCACTTGGATAACATTTCTACTGTTTGACCTGTATGAGTTCTATCACATAATTTAATTCAACAGAAAAAAAAAACCTGGCCTAAGAATACACTGCAGCAATTTCTGGTAAAATTATCCATTGGAAAGTGTTTACCAATATGTTGTATTTGTACACACTGTGCTTTGTATGGAGTGCCGTTTTGTTTTATTATTCATATTTTCACTTTTTTTTTGCTCCGACTTAACCGCTAGTATTGTAAAATGACATTTGTTAGCGCATTGGCTACATGTGCTCATAATCAATCTGAATGCGAAAAATTATTAAATGTTCCCAAGGGTTCAAGAATTATGGCTGTTTTTGTAAAAGGACTTAGGAAAAGAATTTAGATCTCGGCTTTGCAAATTAAAAAATAAATGTCATTTGACAATTTCTTTTGTTAGATATTGTCAATATTTTTACATTATTACACGCCCGTTTTGAAAAAAACGGACGTATTATGGCATGGCGCTGTCCATCCATCCATCAACATTCTTGTATGTTCCTCAACTCAGTAACCACTCAGGATATCCTCATGCAATTTTATAGGAATATGTATTAGGTCACGACGATGTGTTGCACACAAGAATGATTGTTCCCCCAAATCTTGTGCATAACATACCTTGATAACCAATTGGAAAATATTGATGAACCTTTATAACAGTGTGTATTTGCCCATTTTTATAAAAGTGGACATATTATAGCATGGTGCTGTCTGTCCATTCGTATGTCCATAAACATTCTTGTACACGCCATAATTCAGTTACCGTTCATGATATCTTCATGCAAATTTATAGGAATATGTATAAGGTCAGAATGACGTGTCGCATACAAGAATGATTGCTCCCCCTTTCTTAGTTTCCAAGTTATGCCCCTTTGATTTTTTTCAAACATTCTTGCATGCGCCATAACTCAGTAACCATTGGGATATCTTCATGTAATTTTATAGGAATGTGTATTAGGTCAGGACGATGTGTTGTGTACAAAAATAATTGCTCCCCCTTTCTTACTTTCCAAGTTTTGTCCCTTCGATTAATTTTTTTCTAAACATTCTTGTATTCGCTGTAACTTAGTAACCATTGGGGATATTTTCATGCAATTTTATAGGAATGTGTATTAGGTCAGGAGGACTCGTCGTGTACAAGAATAATTGCTCCCCCATTCTTACTTTCCAAGTTTTCCCCCTCAATTAATTTTTTCTAAACATTCTTGTATTCGCTGTAACTCAGAACCGTTGGGGATATCTTCATGCAATTTTATAGGAATGTGTATTAGGTCAAGACAACGAGGACGTGACACATACAAGAATGATTGCTCCCCCTTTCTTAGTTTCCAAGTTATAACCTTTGATTAATTCTTTCCAAACATTTTTGTACTAGCCAAAACTCAGTAACCATTGGGGATATCCTCATGCAATTTTATAGGAATATGTATTAGATCAGGACGACATGTCGTGTTCAAGAATGATTGCTCCTCCTTTCTAGTTACCAGTGGTCGTAGCTGTTAATTATTATTCCATAGCTACTCATATGCAAATTAAATCCATAATGCCTAAACCCTTTGAAATATTTTAATGAAATTTTGGAGGAGTGTATATCATAATGGGGCAATATATAATGAGCAAGAACCACCTCTGGCTTATTTTTGTCCTGAATTATTTGCCCTACAACTAAATTTTCTTTTCCTTCTAAAATTTCTCGACCATTTTTAATATTTTAACGCAGCTTAATGGTGGTGTGTCTATTGCCAAGGGATTACATTAGGGCCAAGAATGGTAACTTAATGTACTTATTTTATAAATTATTTCCCTTGTTTGACTTCTGCATTTCTCAACATCTGTGCCACTTCATCCTGGAAGCTTTTTTTTTTATTTATACTAACAGTATTTAATATGTTAATTGTTTTAATATAGGTGCAATCATTAATTACAGAGTTGCTATTCCTGTTTGTCAGCCTGTCCATCTTTTAGCCATACACATAGTGTATTATGCCCCGCTTGCAAAGCTCTTGTTTTAGTTGTGGCTTAGACCCGTACCGCCAAAAAAATAATACTTGGCAAGTCCATTTAGCTAGAGCTTGTTGGTGTCCATTTCTGTGCGAACAATAATCAAAATATTTCTAACACTTGAAAAGTTTTGATCATATTCACTAACTGACTACAGAAAAGAATTTTGATCTCGGCTATGCCTCGGTCAATGAAAAGGAGTATTTTGCCATTCCTTTCACTAGATCTTTTCAACAGTAATATGTATGCAAAATTTAAACAAAATACCACATATGGGTGAAACCTTTACTGTATAGACATGGTTATTTCTGTTATCACATTTTTTACCTTGATGTAGCTTCGGACAACAAAAATGCCATTTGGCATGCCCACTGGCTGAATCTTAATGATGAGCGAAAAAAAATCAAAATTTTCATAATGGTTCAGGTATTGGGGCCATTTTCACTAACTGCATGACCATAGATGAACAAAGTCACAAGTCGATTATAGGGCACACTTCGAAATTCAACCTTGCAGTCGGTCATTCGACTTTTCTGCGGGTTGCACAATTTTACGCTTCTTTCATCGGTCACATAATATTGTTTGATTTCTCCAGATAAACTATAACATGCATATCACATTTTTTTCACAATCCTTTTATAATTAAACTTTATTGAAAAAGTATAAACAGCAATTTTACATCAAAGTTTTGTTTTGTACTGACTGGCCTAAATCAACTGTCAGTTTTGATGGCTGACCACCCTTTAAGTGATCCTAGTTTTGATAAACAAATACAGGTAAGGTCAGTGTCTATCTAATGACCAGTAAGTCCCCTCTAACAGCAAAGAGAAATCGACATCATTTTTAGTTGTATATCTGTATTAAATTTGAGCCAGTGCACGGCAAAACCTACAATAATTGTGGGACCAGCAAAGACTCAGATCAGCCTGCACATCCGTGCAGTCTGATCAGAGTCTTTGCTGATCGCATGTGCATTCTACAACACCCGAGCTATCCATTTAGACAAACAAAAGCCCTTGCCATACTGGCTGGAGATGTACAGGCTGATTCGAGCCTTTGCTGGTCACACATTTCTTATTGTAGGTTTTGTCATGCGCTAGCTCATTTGATCTGACTGCTATGTGATCATGGAAGGCTGATTGACAATCCCAGTCAGCATTCTACATAAATCTATATCGGGCCGTTATCGGCCCGTCAGGGTAGCTGACGGGCCGATGACGGCCCGATGTAGATTTACGTAGAATGCTAGCTGGGATCATTGTTGCTCTTGATATTGGACTACTAGTAGCTTATCAAATGCCCTGCCAAATGATTCATATACCCAATCTCATTGTTAATGAACAGAGCTCCGGAAGTTCTTTCGACGACCTTTAACCAAACTTTACTTCCTTTGTGAAGATGTCCGTAGACACTTGATGCAGAACACAATGCACCGCCCTGATTGTTTCCTGCCAGGAAAGATCCTAATACAGCATCATCAGCCACAAACTGTACCTTGACATATTGATTTCCATAAAGACATAGAGTCCCTGTAAACATGTACGTACCGTTAACTGGTGCCGTGAATTTACCCGAATCTTTATTGTACACACCTTTCTCATTCAGCATATCCCTAGAGAAAATAATTGCATTGCCAATGGACGGACTTTGGTTTTCTATCCAGGTGGCGTCAAATACGTACGATGGACGTATTAAATTATCTGAAATTGTAAAACAAACTCACGATATATATTACTGTATAACAGGGGTTTGCTGCAGCAAATCATTATTTCTGATAAATGAACAGTGGCACATATTTTTTCCCTAACTATTGGGTCATACAATCTTGAGCAAACAGTGCAGACCCAGATATGACGGCTCGGAATGCAGCCTCTTTTTAAGGTCAAAACAGTTCACAACTTTCCTAGGAGTTTTTAGATATATGCGCAGGTGTACTTAAATTGACTTGTTCATTAGGACAAGTATCGCAAAGACTTAAGGTGTCTGAATTTTTTTGTAAATATGGTAACAGAGAGAGCACTCGCTGTTGATCAGCAATATATATCATACAATAGTCCAGGTCAATATATATTGAGTGGTAGGAATCTGGATTATTATATGATTTTTTTTTTTTTTTTTTTTTTTGCATATCAACAGCCAGAGAGAGAGAGAGAGAGAGAGAGAGAGAGAGAGAGAGAGAGAGAGAGAATGAAATGTCTGATTTTGTGTAATTGATAAGAAAAAGTATTTATTGAATGTTGTCTGCTATTATTTTTAGTCAGCCGGTTAAAGTTTAAGCTTTTGATTTCGAGCTGCTCTAATGCGCTAGTGCAGTCTCATCGGGGGAGTGGGGGGGTGGGGGGTAGCTTAGGGGTAATTTTGGTACGGGTGAGCAAGCCAGTATTTCAAAACCTACCCCATTCATATACCTGGCCTTTGAAAAACGGACCCATTCATATACTTGATCATCCAAAATGCTGACCTATTCATATACTGCTCTTTGATTTTTTGTACCCATTTTTTGCTGGTTGTTACACAAATATCACAGTAATTCATGTAATACCAAGAGGATAAGCAGCCTCAAAAAATCTCTGAGCGAAAAATATGTGCATGTACCAGGATGTCAGAAAAATGGGGCCTTTCACATAGGAATCCAGAAAAATCGGGTCATTCATATACTTTTCATGTTGAAAAAAGGGGACCAATCATATACCTGGCAGCGCTGAAAAAGGGGACTATTCGGCAGGCACATCCATACTATGCCATATATAGGAAGTTACCAAACCCCTCCGAGAGTGCAGTCAAGCCCCGCCCCTTTTATGTGTTCTGTTCAGTAAAAATATGTAGCGATTCATTTTTTTCAGAATTCAGGTAACCCACCAATTCATCATTTGTACAGAAAATGGAAATGATGGGGTGAGGGTTGGGGCTGAAAACGAAGACATTGACAGAGTTGGAGTTTGACAGAGAGAGATCATTAACGTAACATTTACGGTTGAGTAATGTAAAAGTACAAGTATAGGTATCGTCATGATCGTAAAATATTTTACTGGCTCAGGGAACCAATTGTGCCAGGACAACTGATTGGTGCAAAAATATGCAAGGAAACTCGGGTAGTTATATTAAAGCCGTGTAGCCTAATGTGGCGCATCTGCCAATGCTGCTCACTCCAGTATTTTCTCCCAAAAAATCCCAAAGTATCATTTTGTGGGCTTATGTGATGAAACATATCAAAAGGTACATGGCCATTACAATTTGCATGGGGAATCAGGAGTTTATTTCAAAATAATGAGGAAAATGTTGTTTTCACGAAAACCAAAGGACCCTTTTCCCTGAACGTGAAATTTAAAAGGTGGTTTTGTCAGTGTGAACAATGAAAATGGCACAAATATATTCTGAATTGATTAGTGATCATAGAAATGTATCTTTAATCTAAAAACATTCTTAATATCCAAGGCAACAGGCAAAATTCTAACAGGTGCACGACATTGGCAGACATTTTTTATGACACACAAACAAGGGGGTGATGAAGTTGAGGGATTATTATCTGCTAAATTTGTGCCGGCCTCGGTGGCTCAGTTGGATGCGCCGTCCGACTGGAGACCAGGAGGTCGCGGGTTCAACCCCCGCCGAGGTCGGCAACATTCTTTCGTGGAGATTGATCATGAAATATTTTCTACAGTCATTCTCTCCCTTCCGCTGATTCAAGAAGGGCAGTTGTCAGTTTCTGGTGAAAGAATGTGCACAATACTGGTTAACCGCTTAGAGGACTAAGCCTGCCAGTAAACGTGTGGTTAGGTAAACTGACCACGCTCGACATGACCCCATTGGGTTGACTGGGCCGTAAAACCTCAACACAAACAAACAAAAAATCTACTAAATTTGAAGAAGAAAAATGAAAATAAACTTGTTTTATTTATAATAAATTATTCTTCATTCTAGTACATTTAAAAATTAAAACTGGTCTAGCGAACATTTTTTGAAATTCAGCTCAAATCCTTAGGTGCGCTGAATAGGCCGACAGCAGTGTATATAAGGCGACCTTTGATTGGTTAGTAATAAAGATGAACTAAAACTTATTATTCATATTTAGAAGAAAAAAATGTTTGTGTGTAATTTCCTGATTGTTTCAAAGAAATAAATGTTTTCTTTTTAAGTTTGCTGGAGCCAAAAGAAAAAGTGCTGAAATTTCAAAATTTCAGAGACCTGATATTCAAAAATCACTTGACTCAGGTAAACTTCTCATATCTGGAAGGAAGCAAATGTGTCTCCCATTTTCAAAAAGGGAGACAGATCAGACCCAGCAAATTACCGCCCTATCTCCCTCACTTTTGTCTTATGCAAAGTGATGGAGCATATAGTCGCTTCCAACTTGACTAAACACTTGGCAAATTCCAACATCCTATTTGAGCTACAACATGTGTTCAGGGAGAAAAGGTCCTGCGAGACCCAGCTGATAACGCTAGTGGATGAAATTTCTAAAAATATGCAAATGGGGCAACAGACAGATTTAATACTTTTGGACTTCAGTAAGGCATCTGACAAGGTTGCCCACGAAAAGTTAATTTCCAAATTACATTTCTATGGAATTCGGGGAACACACTCTTTTGGATTAAGGACTTTTTGGACTCGCGATCTCAAGCAGTGGTTCTAAATGGGATTAAGTCAGACAAGATAGCTGTGTCATCTGGAGTCCCGCAGGGCTCTGTCCTTGGACCCATTCTCTTTCTGGCTTATATAAATGACCTACCGGACCAGGGGTCAAGTCCAGAGTTAGGCTTTTTGCAGATGATACAGCCATATACCTAGCTATTAGCTCTAAAGGTGAGTAAATAACATTGCAGAATGACCTTCACATCCTCGAAAAATGGGAACAACGATGGGACATGAGCTTCAACCCTTCAAAATGCCAGTTCCTGCATATCACAAGAGCTTACTGTCCCATCCAAACCAAATATATCCTCCATGACACTGTCCTTCAAACAGTCCCATCGGCCAAATATCTGGGTGTTACAATCTCAGATGACCTTTCTTGGAGCCCCCATATTGATTTGATTACCAAGAAAGCTAACCAGACTTTGGGGTTTCTTAAACGAAATATTAAGGTCCATAATCAGGACCTTAAAAAAACATCACATTTCTCGCAAATGGTAATATATAGTCCCATTTGCGAGAAATGTGATGTTTTTTAGAACCTTTTCAGAAGTCACAGAATATGATTATATTTTATCAGTAGTGTTTCTGTTGTACTAAAATACAAAAATAACTCGAGAAAAAATATAGACAAGATATTTTTTGGGGCCTGCACTGCCCTACTGACCCCAAGTATCTGTGTATATGAGTGCCACTGCCATCATTGAAAGACTTGCCCGCCCTCCTTCCTCCCCACCCCAAAAGTGTATCAATTCCCCTTTATATAGCATGATGCCCACGTACCATTTTCAGTATAAATTTCTCGTCCTTGGAAGAAATGCAAACAAATTACCTTCGACAAATGCCTTTAACCTTGCCTGTTCTTCCTTTGCCTGGCGCTGAATCTCAGTAAGCTTTCCCTTCATTGTTTCAATATCTTCTTTTACACTCGTAGAAATCTGTCTGAATTCCTCCATTATAAGCTCATTAGAGTGTTCCATTCTTATCAATTTTTCAAGTACTTTTTCCTCAAAATCATATTTGGAACATCTTGGTTCTCTTTGTGTTCTGCAAATTGCCACAAGAACTAGGATTAAGAAGAAACTGTATAAAATTCTGTTTGCCATATTTTCACTCCCTCTCTGGTTTGTTGCTACTTCAACAATGTCTTGAAACTAAATGTGATGTATGCTGTATGAAAACTATTAATGTATTCTCACATTTTGGTTTCTATTATGGCAAACACATGGCAAAGGGATGGTCAAAAAGTTTCAAGCATAAGCATTCACTTGTATTTCAAAATTCCAATCTTTAAAAGAGAGAACTCTTATGTCAGTTGCATGGCCTGAACAACTAGGTACAGCCAGGAAAATATCTAGAAAAGAAAAGACACTGAACACCTGTGGATACAGCCTTTTAAGAGCAACCCCTATGATAAAGGAGAAAAACATTTTATATTAGGTGATCTATCATAATTGCAAATATTTTTCTTACATAAATGTCTAATGTGCATATCATTACGAAAACACGCCTATTCAAATATACTGAAAATTTCACCACCAAAAACTGAAAGTTTTCAGATAAAAATTCTATTTTTTTTTCATATTTCTGCTCAAAACATAGATTGTGGGTACTCGTTAGAACCGCCTCGGCGAGGCAGTTCTAACGAGTACCCACAATCTATGTTTTTGAGCAGGAATAAGAAAAATAATGTATACCCCTGTAAACCCCAGTTTTACTATATAAAAGTGGGGTTTAAGGGGGTCAAAATTATATAGGCATGTTTTCGTGATGTAGAGCATTACACCTATGGATGTAAAAGTGTAATGCATTGTTTAAATACATATGTAGAAAATGAAATTGCATCTGGGGTTTGCCGACCTCGGTGGCGCAGTTGGATGCGCGTCCGACTGGAGACCAGGAGGTCGCAGGTTCGACCCCCGCCGAGGTCGGCAACATTCTTTCGTGGAGATTGATCATGAAATATTTTCTACGGTCATTCTCTCCCTTCCGCTGATTCAAGAAGGGCAGTTGTCAGTTTCTGGCGAAAGAATGTGCACAATACTGGTTAACCGCTTGGAGGACTAAGCCTGCCCAGTAAACGTGTGGTTAGGTAAACTGACCGCGCTCGACATGACCCCATTGGGTTGACTGGGCCGTAAAACCTCAACACAACAACATCTGGGGTTTGCTATAATTTGACACTTCACTTTTGAAACTAAGTTTCAGTTTGTTGTTAAATTAAGGTGCAAAGCAAAGGAAGTATCGGTAAGCTTACAAAGCCATTAAACTGGACTGTGTTTAGTAATGCAGAAATCTTGCGATAGTATTTTCGTGAAATAGTTCGCATCTTGTGAAGAATTAATTGTAAACCTGTCTCATATGACCTCATATTAGAGAGTTATACAGTCATTCTCGTTTATGAGACTTGACGTCAGATTGAATAAATTATATCAATAATTATTATTTTTATATAAGATCAAGTAAATGATATGAATGCAAATAAACATTTGCATATTTATTTGTCTGTGGAAAACTGTCACAACTGTTCAGAATACATGTGCACAAAATGAAATTGCATTTTGCAGTTTGTGGCTGCAACCAAGAGCATATTGACAGCTGCTTTGATAACAATACAATCTGAACTAGTCTTTAGCATAGTCACCTGTTTGGGTTCATAATTAATTATAGCTTTTTTGCCATTACTGCCAAAGGACACAAAATTTGTGCCTTCCTTTTCGGTGAAACACTTTTGAATTTCTCGTCCTTGGAAGAAATGCAAACAAATTACCTTCGACAAATGCCTTTAACCTTGCCTGTTCTTCCTTTGCCTGGCGCTGAATCTCAGTAAGCTTGCCCTTCATTGTTTCAATATCTTCTTTTACACTTGTAGAGATCTGTCTGAATTCCTCCATTATAAGCTCATTAGAGTGTTCCATTCTTATCAATTTTTCAAGTACTTTTTCCTCAAAATCATATTTGGAACATCTTGGTTCTCTTTGTGTTCTGCAAATTGCCACAAGAACTAGGATTAAGAAGAAACTGTATAAAATTCTGTTTGCCATATTTTCACTCCCTCTCTGGTTTGTTGCTACTTCAACAATGTCTTGAAACTAAATGTGATGTATGCTGTATGAAAACTATTAATGTATTCTCACATTTTGGTTTCTGTTATGGCAAACACATGGCAAAGGGATGGTCAAAAAGTTTCAAGCATAAGCATTCACTTGTATTTCAAAATTCCAATCTTTAAAAGAGAGAACTATTATGTCATTTGCATGGCCTGAACAACTACAGCCAGGAAAATATCTAGAAAAGAAAAGACACTGAACACCTGTGGATACAGCCTTTTAAGAGCAACCCCTATGATAAAGGAGAAAAACATTTTATATTAGGAGATCTCTCCTAATTGCAAATATTTTTCTTATGTAAATGTATAATGTGTATATAGAGTATTACACCTATGGATGTAAAAGTGTAATGCATTGTTTAAATACATATGTAGAAAATGAAATTGCATCTGGGGTTTGCTATAATTTGACACTTCACTTTTGAAACTAAGTTTCAGTTTGTTGTTAAATTAAGGTGCAAAGCAAAGGAAGTATCGGTAAGCTTATAAAGCCATTAAACTGGACTGTGTTTAGTAAAGCAGAAATCTTGCGATAGTATTTTCGTGAAATAGTTCGCATCTTGTGAAGAATTAATTGTAAACCTGTCTCATATGACCTCATATTAGAGAGTTATACAGTCATTCTCATTTATGAGACTTGTCATCAGATCGAATAAATTATATCAATAATTATTATTTTTATATAAGATCAAGTAAATGATATGAATGCAAATAAACATTTGCATATTTATTTGTCTGTGGAAAACTGTCACAACTGTTCAGAATACATGTGCACAAAATGAAATTGCATTTGCAGTTTGTGGCTGCAAACAAGAGCATATTGACAGCTGCTTTGATAACAATACAATCTGAACTAGTCTTTAGCATAGTCACCTGTTTAGGTTAATAATTAATTATAGCTTTTTTGCCATTACTGCCAAAGGACACAAATTTTGTGCCTTCCTTTTCGGTGAAACACTTTTGAAATCCCTTCTGAAATAAAGTTCTGCTCTAATATATAATATTTATGCTAGCTGCTTGTCACTCTATGCATGGAAACATTTTGAACCCCCCCCCCCGCCCCTCCCCCCTCCCCCCCCCTCCCCCCGGTTCAGTTACTTTATGTGAGCATGGAAGAAGGGAACAGATTGTTTTATGTTTTAAAAGATACTACTTTGTAGTTTTACTTATTTAAAGTCACATTCTATTAATTACTGCAGAAAGCCTTAAATAAATCTAATACTCATATTTCCTGGTCAAAGGTTTTTTAGCAAAGTTTATGTATGAACAAGGTAGTATTATTTAACACAAGGTAAAAGTTTCAGCAGACAACAGTTTGAAATATTTTTTTTTTTATTATTCCAAGAAAATAGGTTTTGACATTTCATGCAAATTGTTGTCTTAGTAGGAGATAATTTGCAAGAAATATCAAAGCCTTGTTTCTGTGCAAACTAGGAAAACAACACCATTAATTTGTCATCTGTTGAATTTGCCAAGAGAATGGTAAAGGTTAAATGGAATGGCAACATCTCAAATCCAGCTGTGGATATTACATTACCCTTGTCATGCTGAATTTATTAAGATGCCATGCCTACTTTTAATTGTCAGCCAATCAGATTCTTTGATTCAGATTGTTGGTATAAATTCATAAACCGAATGGCAGACAGTGAAAAGCTAGATCAGTTGGCTTCTTCAGAAGCCAACTGATCTGCATCTACATTGTTTGCAAAGGCAGGACATATCTGGGTTCAGCAGGACTAGAGCAAAGACTGTGTTGGAATATTCAATAAATGTTTTCTCCATCATAAATTCCTAGCATATTTCAATAAGTCTTCCACCATGCCTAAATCCAGGACAAGATGTTTCAAGGAAACCAGATGCTCAGAAATATTACATGCTTTATAAATGGGGCATTCAATAAATTGTGCCTTCTATTATAAATCAGCAGACCTTGTACGACATTGTTGACATACCAGCAGCCAGTTATTTTTAGCTCACCTGAGCCAAAGGCTCAAGGTGAGCTATTGTGATCACCCACCATCTGTCGTCGTCGGCGTGGTCCGTCTGTCCGTCCGTTCACAATCTTTAAACAACATCTCCTCCTAAACCACTGATTGGAATTCAACCAAACTTCACACGAATGATCGTTGGTTGGTCCTCTTTCAAAGTTGTTCAAATGGTTCCAGTCCATTGCATATCTAGGTCACAGGAGCTAAAAATAGATTTTTTAACTAAAAACTTAAAAAATCTTCTTGTCAGAAACCACTGGACCGATTTCAGTGTAATTTTGCAGAAATGTTCCTTAATTAACCCTCACCCAAGATCGTTCAAGCCATTTGGATTCGTCAAAAAACATGGCCGCCAGGGGGCTGGGCTTATTTTCCCTATATATCTATATAGAAAAATTTAAAAATCTTGTCAGAAACCACTTGACTGATTTCAATATAATTTTGCAGAAATGTTCCTTTGGTGATGCTCTACCAAGATTGTTCAAGCCATTTGGATTCGTCAAAAAACATGGCCACCAGGGGATGGGGCTTATTTTTCCTATATATCAATATAGAAAACTTTAAAAATCTTCTTGTCAGAAACCACTGGACCGACTTCAATATGATTTTGTAAAAATGTTTCTATGATGATCCTCTACCAAGATTGTTCAAGCATTTTGGATTCGTCAAAAAACATGGCCGCCAGTGGGCGGGGCTTATTTTTCCTATATATCTATATAGAAAAGTTTAAAAATCTTCTTGTCAGAAACCACTGAACCGATTTCAACATAATTTTGCAGAAATGTTCCTTTGTTGATTACTTTACCAAGATTGTTCAAGCCATTTGGATTCGTTAAAAAACATGGCCGCCAGGTGGCGGGGCTTATTTTCCCTATATATCTATATAGAAAACTTTAAAAATCTTCTTGTCAGAAACCAGTGGTCTGATTTCAATATAATTTTGCAGAAATGTTCCTTTGGTGATCCTCTACCAGGATTGTTCAAACCATCTGGATTCGTCAAAAAACATGGCTGCCAGGGGGCGGGGCTTATTTTCCCTATATAATCTATAAAGAAAACTTTAAAAATCTTCTTGTCAGAAAACACTGGACCGATTTCAATATAATTTTGCAGAAATGTTCTTTTGGTGATCCTCTATCAAGATTGTTCAAGCCATTTGGATTCGTCAAAAACCATGGCCGCCAGGGGGCGGGGCTTATTTTCCCAATATATCTATATAGAAAACTTTAAAAATCTTCTTGTCAGAAACCACTGGACCAATTTCAATATAATTTTGCAGAAATGTTCCTTTGGTGATGCTCTACCAAGATTGTTCAAGCCATTTGGATTCGTCAAAAACCATGACCACCAGGGGGCAGGGCTTATTTCCCCTATATATATCTATATAGAAAACTTTAAAAATCTTCTTGTCAGAAACGACTGGACCGATTCTGTATAACTTGGCAAAAATGTTCCCTTGCTGATCCTCTACCAAGATTGTTCAAGCCGTCATGTTTTGTCAAAAAAGATGGCCACTAGGGGGCGGGGCTTATTTTCCCTATATATCTGTTTAGATAACTTTAATAATCCTTTTGTCAGAAACCACCGGACCGATTTCAATACAAGATTGCAGGAATGTTTCTTTAGTAACCGTCTACCAAGATTGTTCAAATCGTCACGATTCTTCAATAAACATGGCTGCCAGGGGGCGGGGCTTATTTTCCCTATGTTTCTAAATAGAAAACTAAAAATCGTCTTGTCAGAAACCACTTGACCGATTTCATTATAACTTGAAAGAAATGTTTCCTTGTTGACCCTCTACCAAGATTGTTCAAGTTATCATGATTCATCAAAAAACATGGCCGCCAGGGGGCGGGGTTTATTTTTCCCTATATATCTGTATAGAAAAGTTTAAAAATTTTCCTGTCAGAAACCAATGGACCAATTTCAATATAGCTTGGCAGGAATGTTTCTTTGGTGACGCTCTACCAAGATTGTTCAGGCTGGCATGATTCGTCAAAAAACATGGCCGCTAGGGGGCGGGGCATATTTTCCCTATATATCTATATAGAAAACTTTAAAAATCATCTTGTAAGAAATTGTTGGATAGAGTTCATTGTAACTTGGCAGGAATGTTGCTTTGGTGACCTTCTACCAAGATTGTTCAAGCCCTCATGATACGTCAAAAAACATGGCCACCAGGGGGCGGGGCTTATTTTCCTTATATATCTGTATAGAAAATTTTAAAATTCCTCTTGTCAGAAACCACCTGACCGATTTCAATATTACTTGGCGGGAATGTTGCTTTGGTGACCCTGTACCAAGATTGTTCAAGCAATCATGATTCATCAAAAAACATGGCTGCTAGGGGTGGGGCTTATTTTCCTTGTATATCTAAATATAAAACTTTAAAAATCTTCTTGTCAGAAACCACTGAAATGATTTCAATATAACTTGGCAGGAATGTTCCTTTGGTTGGACTCTACCAAGTTTGTTCAAGCTGTCATGATTTGTCATTAGGGGTGGGGCTTATTTTCCCTATACAGCTATATAAAACACTTCAAAAAACTTTTTGTCAGAAACCACTGGACCAATTTCAATATAACTTGGCAGAATTGTTCCTTTGGTGACCTTCTTTCAAGATTCAGTTCAAGCCATCATGATGCATGAAAAAAACATGGTTGCTGGGGAGTAGGGCTATAAAATTTATACAAAAATCTTAGAGCAGTGAACTTGGCTGAAACTTCAACAGTAAGTTTGCAAAGCTGTTTGCTCAGGTGAGCGATATAGGACCATCATGGTCCTCCTGTTTATCAAACTGCTCTGAACACCCATGGACAGCCTGTGTTTCCTGGTATCATACCTCCAAATAGATTCCTTTTTTTCCCATCAGCCATCTGCCCATGGAACAAGCAGCCTGAAGTCCTTGTCACAACTTGCATCGCAGCTCAATCCTTGGAAGCCTTTAAGGAGGGTTTACGGAGGATAGCTACAGACTGTTTTTAAACTTTTTTCCCACTTCTAACCTGTCAATACTCTGGTGCCTCATAAGCAACTTTAGAGCTTTTCATAGTGTAACAATTCTCCAGAATGGGTCCTATATGTACTCAGAAGAAGAATTACTTATACATTTACCCACCTTTAATCTGTTCCCCACCTTTGGTCTATTTCCCATTGTCTGTTGCCCACCTTTGGTCTGTTCCCCGCCTTTGCCTCCAACAGTTCCTAGTTTTACAGATACACAGTTTAGAAGCTGAGCTATCTAAGGCTGAAACACAAGTATTCACCTCGTATACTATTGGGACACTGTAAGATAGTGTTACTAGCAGTTTTTAGCTCACATGAGCAAAGCTCAGGTTGAGCTATTGTGATCACTTGCTGTCCATCCTCTGTTATCTGTTTGTCCCTCTGTCTGTCCGTCATCCGTCCACACCTTTGAACAACTTCTCCTCTGAAACCCAACGGCAAATTACTTCAAACTTCATATGGAGCCTTCTGTTAAGGGAGGGGCGGGGGGGGGGGGGGTTGAAAATTTATGCAAATGGTCAATCAAAAATCGCCGCCATGCCCATATAAGGTAAAAACACTAAAACATCTTCTTTCCCAGAACCGAGAAAGCTTTGGGGCTAAATCTTGGTGTATAGCATCATGGACTCAAGGTCTACCAAAGTTGTTCAAAGGATGACCCTAGGTTGACCTTTGACCTTTTTAGGGCAAAGTCAAATTTGCGTCCCCATGCATTTGTGTGGGGAAAATGTTGAAGTCATTTTCTCAAAATGTATTAAAGACTAATGGCTGAAACTTACAAAGAGTGATTAAAGTAGTAAGACATTTTAGTTGTAATCAAAATTTTGTCCCTTGAGAGTTATCTGCCCTTTGGCTATATACATCTATCAAATTGTGAAATTTTTAAATGTCTTCTTCTTTTAAACTGCTTGAGCAATTTTCACCAGATTTCACATAGGGCCTTCTGTCAAACAGATATTGCCAATTTGTTCAAATGGTTCTGTGCAATTGGACAAGATGGCTGCCATGCCCATATATGGTAAAAATACTTTAAAATCTTCTTCTCCAGAACCAAGAAAGTTTGGGGCTGAATCTTGGTATACAACATTTAGATATACCAAGTGTATCCATGTACTGTGGACACATTTCTAGTTTTCAGTTAAGACTAATGGCTGAAACTTACCTTTGATGATTAAAGTTGTAAAATGTTTTAGTTAGGATCAAAATTTTGCTTTCTGCCCTTGCCCCTGTGCTATATACAGGTATAAAACCATGAAATCTTTAAACATCTTCTTTTAAACCACTTGACTAATTTCCACCAGATTTCACATGGAATCTTCTGTCGAAGGGATGTTGACACTTTGTCAGTTAGTTCTGCATCATTTAACAAGATGGCTGCCATGCCCATATATGGTAAAATCACTTAAAAGCTTCTTCTCCAGCACTAAGAAATCTTTGAGGCTGAATCTTCATTTACAGCATTTGGGACTCAAGGTCTTCCAACTTTATTAAAATGATGAGACTAGGATGTTTTGACCTATTTATGATATGGTCAGATTTGTGTCCCAGTTGCTGTGGCAATACTTGAAGACTGTTGCTTGGCATTTACAAATATGCAGGTGAGCGAAATGTGGCCCATGGGCCTCTTGTTTAACATAACAGTTCCTAGAATTTTGTTTTCAGCAAACGCAATTAAGATGTTCACAGGAATTTTGGTCAAGGAACTAGAAGAGTCTGCATGGCGGAGTGGTTGGCACTCCCAACTTTGGATCATGAGGTTCTGTTTTTGGATCCCACTGGTGGCAGAATTCAGCTCCTGACTGCACCGCGCTTTATTGCATAGTCTTTCATCATCGTCCTTCCATCATCTAGATATGCCTTAAATAATGTTGAAAGGAGTTTAAAATCACCAAATTATCATTATCATTGTGTCGGGAAGTAGAGTACTTTTTCTTGTTTTAAAAAAAAATATAAGATGCCCAAAGCCACAATGCGCTCATCTTATTTAAACAGCCATTGCATATCTTCAAATGCCATGCAACGTTCATTCTTCCAGTATTACCACAGCAACTAGGACAGAATTTGACAATGCAATAAAAAGTCAAAGATCATCCTAGGATCATCATTTGAACAAAATTGGTAGAGCTTGCATCCCAATGATATACATGTATACCTGTACGAAGATTCAGCCTCAAAACTTTCTTGGTTTTGAAGAAGTTTTGAAGTGTTTTTCCTATATATGGGCATGGCAGCCATGTTGTTCTGCAGTGCAAAACCCATTTAAACAATTGTTAGTACCATTTTGACAGAAGGTCCCATGTGAAATCTGTTGAAAATTGACACAATTTCAAAGAAGAATAAAGATTTATACAATTTTATACATGTACAAAGCCCAGAGCAAGGGCAGATACCCCTAAGGGATAAAATTTTGATTGTAACTTCCATGTTTTACTACATTAAGCATACATTGTAAGTTTCAGCCATTAGTTTTTTTTATACATTTTTAGAAACTGTTTTTTTCCAAATTTTACATGGGGATGCAAACTTGACTATGTCACAAAAAGTCAAAGGTCATCCTAGGTTCATCATCTGAACAGACTTGGAAGACCTTGAGTCCCCTGTGCTATATACCAAGATTCAGTCTCAAAAGTTTTCTTGGTTCTGGAGAAGATATTTTAAGGTGTTTTTTTTTTTTTTTTTTTCTTTTTTAACATATAAGGACATGGTAGTCATCTTGTTCCATGGTGTGGAACCATTTGAACAATATCCCTTAATTGGTCAAGCCATTTCAGAGAAGATTACAGGATTTCAAACATGTAATATGCCAAGGGATAAGGGGGTATAACTCCCAGGCACAATATTTTGATTGTAACTAAAAGGTTTTACTACCTAATCATACATTGCAAATTTCAGCCATTAGTCTTAAGTACATTTTCTGAAAATGATTTTTTCAACATTGTCCCCATACTAATGCATAGGGACGCAAATTTGACCTTGACATAAAAAAAAGGTCAAATGTCAACCTAGGATCAACAGTAGACCTTGGGTCTCCAATACTATATAAATGTATTCTTGAAGCTTTCTTGATTCTGAAGATTAAGATTTTTAAGTGTTTTTTTTTACCATATATGGGCATAGTGGCCACCTTGTTTAATGATTCAGAACCATTTGAACAATTTATAATATGCCACATGGTGAAAACTGGTCAAGCTGTTTTAGAGGAGAAGATATTTAAAGATTACGAGATTTTATAAATGTAAATAGCCCAGGACCAAGGGCAGATAAACCTGGGGAACAAACTTTTTTTGTAACTAAAAGGGTTTGCTGCTTTTAGCATACAATGTAAGTTTCAGCCAGTGTTCTTCAATACATTTAGAGAAACCAAGTTTTCAAGATTTTCCCATACAAATGCATAGGGATGCAAATTTGACCTTGTCATAAAAAGGTCAAATGTAAGTCTAAAGTCATCATTTAACAAACTTGGTAGACCTTGAGTCCCTGATGCTATGTAACAAGATTCAGCCTTGAAGCTTTATTGATAGTCATCTTGTTAAATGATGCGGAACCCTTTGGACAAATTGATACTACCCCTTCGACAGAAGGCCCAATGTGAAATCTGATGAAAATTGGTCAAGCGGTTTCAGAGAAGAAAGTTAAAGATTACAAGATTTTATACACGTACAGAGCCCAGAGGCAAGGGCAGTTAATACCGGAGAACAAAATTTTGATTGTAACTGAAAGGGTTTGCTTCTTTGATCATATATTGTAAGTTACAGCCATTGGTTTTTAATACATTTTGAGGAACTGAATTTTCAATATCCTCCCCATACAAATGCATATAGTGACGCAAATTTGACCTTGTCGTAAAAGGATCAAATGTCAACCTAGGGTCATCATTTGAATAAACTTGGTAGACCTTGAGTCCCAGATAATATATACCAAGATTCAACCTTGAAGCTTTCTTGGTACTGGAGAAGAAGATTTTTAAGTGTTTTTACTGTATGTAGGCATGGCGACCATCTTGATTAATGGATCATGACCATTTGAACAAATTTTCAATCCCCTATTAACAGAAGGCTCCATGCGAAATTTGAAGAAAATTGGCCTTCAGAGAAGAAGTCATGCAAAGGTGTGGACGGACTGACGACAGACGGACGGAGAGTGATCACAATAGCTCACCTGAGCCTCTTCGGCTCAGGTGAGCTAGAAAGTATAATTTATAGGGCTGTGTGTTTTGTCCAGATATAATGGCAACTGGTAGTGTACATACATCAGTGAACTTATACAGCAGATTTAAAATACAGGGGCAGGTCTAGAAGGAGATTCCGAGGGTTCAGTCGAAGCCCATTTTGTCTAAAATTTCATTTTTGGATATTGTATTTAGGAAGAATATTCAATTTTGGATATTGTATTTAGGAAGAATATTCTCAACCTGACTCTTTACCTTAAATTTATACCTTGTACTTTGTATTCTTATATGCAAACTACACAAGTACTGTGAATGTGACTAAATTTGCTGGATGAGTGGCAAACGGTGTAGACCCTGATCAGATTCTGCATTCTGCGGCATCTGATCTGGATCTACACTGTTTGCTTAGACCTGTCTGTCCAAACACTTGCATTGCAGAGCATCACGAAAACACGCCTATATAATATTGACCCCCTTAAACCCCACTTTTATATAGTAAAACTGGGGTTTACAGGGGTATACATTATTTTTCTTATTTCTGCTTAAATCATAGATTGTGGGTACTCATTAGAACCGCCTCACTGAGGCAGTTCTAATGAGTACCCACAATCTATGTTTTGAGCAGAAATATGAAAAATATCAGAGTTTTTTTATCTCAAAATTTTCAGTTTTTGGAGGTGAAATTTTCTTTATATTTGAATAGGCGTGTTTTCGTAATGTTACTATGGTACATGTAGTTTGATCAAATAGAATCACCTGAGAAGAAATTTGATCCCCTTTTAAATTTTGAATGCTGGATCTGCCACTGGTTTGGACTGTAATCGTACATGAAGCTCAAGACTTCTTAGCAGACAATTGTTTTGGGTTTGTTTGTTTTTTTTGTGTTTTTGTTTTTCTGTTTTTGCGACTAAAACATATATTGGTATTCATAATAAGTGCCTTGGAAAGGTAGCTGTATTTAGTACCACAACATGCGTTTTAGTAGTGAAAAAAAAAAAAAAAAAAACATCCCACTGGTTTATGGTTGAAAAAATTGCTTATCCAGTGCTCTGACAGGGTAATTTGCTGTAGGCATGTAATTTCACAGTTCATTGATTGTACATGAGTTAGGTTTGGTGAGTTGTTCATTCTTTTGGAGAGAGCTGTTGCAACCAAACATGGTTTTCTTATAAGAGTGCAGGCAGTTCTGGTAAAAATTGTTGAAATTTAAATTTCTGCTGTTTGTAAATATAAAATATAGTTAATTCATTCAGCAGATGACAAATTGATATATTTGTCTTGTTTTTTCAAAAAAACAGGATTTGACATTTCTTGCAAATTGTCTCCAGAATGTCAAATTCTGTTTTGCAAATTGTCTCCAAGACATTTCAGGCAAATTGTTTCAATTTGCATGAAATGTCAAATCCTGTTTCCTGGCAAAGATAAGAAAAATATTACCAATTTGTGACTGCTGAATTAGCCCAGAGGGTGGTAAGGGTTAATCTGTTTTTGTCAACCCTTGCTTCTGTGCGTCGTCTATCGTCCGTTATTTATGTTCTATAGTCCACCTTCCTTGCTGTAGACGAGTCGGGGAGAGGAAAAGGCGCTGAATCATATGCGACTGTACAAGGTTTTGGTAACTTTGTTGTCTTCCTTTTTTTGGTGTTGTATCTCCGTGACAACATCCAGTGGATCCTGCTCGCTTCTGGAAGTGGTAGGATAATCAGTTTTCAACGTAGAACACGGTTGTGGCTGCCCCTGTATGGGGTTGCTGGGGCCTTACATTGACAGAGTCTGGGATTTTGCACTTGTCATTTTGCTGGGGTGGGTCTTAGTTTTGTGAAGATTTGAGATGCTGATACATATACATATTTCCCTCCCGTTGAGGAGGAGTCCAGTTTTTCCATTGACAGAGTGCATTTTTGTAAATTTATAATTTTGAAGCAAATATTTGTTTCCAATGCATTAGCAAATATATTAACAATTGTTGCCTAAGGGGACAGCAGACTAGATTGGTTAAAATTCGTAAAAATACCGTAAAATAAAGAAATACTGTCACTTTGCTTGAAAAATAATGGATGTAATATAAACAGACTTTTAAGTAACCGATAAGCTGTTTCCCTATGACATTAAGGTCTCCTCATCACGAAAATATGCCTATATAATTTTGACCCCCTTAAACCCCACTTTTATATAGTAAAACTGGGGTTTACAGGGGTATACATTATTTTTATTATTTCTGCTAAAAACATAGATTGTGGGTACTCGTTAGAACCACCTCGTCGAGGCGGTTCTAACAAGTACCCACAATCTATGTTTTGAGCAGAAATATGAAATTTGTTTAGAATTTTTCATCTGAAAACTTTCAGTTTTTGGTGGTAAAATTCTCAGTATATTTTGAATAGGCATGTTCTCGTAATGTTAGTCATGTGTGCAAATCATTATCCCGTGCCACAAAATGCACATTTTTGTCAAAGCAAATAGGCTCAAGATATGTCACTAATTATAAAATTCCTATTTTCCATTACGAAAACACGCCTATTCAAATATATTGAAAATTTTTACTCCAAAAACTGAAAATTTTTCAGATAAAAAACTCAGATATTTTTCATATTTCTGCACAAAACATAGATTGTGGGTACTCGTTAGAACCGCCTCGCCGAGTACCCACAATCTATGTTTTGTGCAGAAATAAGAAAAATAATGTACACCCATGTAAACCCCAGTTTTACTATATAAAAGTGGGGTTTAAGGGGGTAAAAATTATATAGGTATGTTTTCGTGATGCTACTCACATATGCATTTCACAAGTGTGAAGAATTTAACAGTTGACACAGAAGAAGTGAGTTTTGTTCCCAGATGAAGACTAAGTAATATAATTAGAACATTGACTCTTTTCATTGACTCAAACAAGTAAAATCAGTGACTCGATTTCGCAAATGTCATTTAGATTTCAACGATACTGTCTCGCGAGCAAATAGATTTCTTTAAGCATATCACAATTAGGTAAGAGTTATAAAAGTTCAGTAGCATTTGAGTATTTGTGACTTACATTGTAAATATGTTGTTGTTAGTGACCAAATTCTTACTCCCTCCCTGTCTTGGTCTGTTTACTACACATAGGCTACGTTGCTAGAACAAATAGGTCTCCAGAAATGCATTTTTGCTCAGATAGGCTACGTAATGCCCATATACCGTGGTGTTGGGACAGTTTGTTCAGTCTAGCATAGATAATTTACCGTATTCTACCTAATTATCGCACATACCCCTATAAGTGCACAGTCAAGCAATTCTGTAGTCTTAAGATTACAGTGAGTGTACTTTTTGTCTGCTTCTTTATAATGGCATATGATGTCGGTACCCATTTGAATTGCATCGTCAGTTCAAATGAGTACCCACAACATATGCTTTTATAAAGAAAATTGGGATAAAAATCACATAGGCATCATTAGGTAAGTCTTTTGCTGATCTTTTTTAGCTCACCTGAGCCGAAGGCTCATGATGAGCTATTGTGATCACTCACCGTCCGTCGTCGTTCTCGTCGTCGTCGTCCGGATGTCCGTCTGTCCACAATCTTCAAACATCATCTCCTCCTAAACCACTGGTGGGAATTTGACCAAACTTCACAGGAATGATCCTTGGTTGGTCCTCTTTCAAAGTTGTTCAAATGGTTCCGGTCCATTGCATATCTAGGTCACAGGAGCTAAAAATAGATTTTTTAACTAAAAACTTAAAAAATCTTCTTGTCAGAAACCACTGGACCGATTTCCATATAATTTTGCAGAAATGTTCCTTTGGTGATCCTCTACCAAGATTGTTCAAGCCATTTGGATTCGTCAAAAAACATGGCCGCCAGGGGGCGGGGCTTATTTTCCCTATATTATCTATATAGAAAACTTAAAAAATCTTCTTGTCAGAAACCACTGGACCGATTTCCATATACATCTGCAGAAATGTTCCTTTGGTGATCCTCTACCAAGATTGTTCAAGCCATTTGGATTCGTCAAAAAACATGGCCGCCAGGGGGCGGGACTTATTTTCCCTATATATCTATGTAGAAAACTTTAAAAGTCTTCTTGTCAGAAACCACTGGACCAATTTCCATATAATTTTGCAGGAATGTTCCTTTGGTGATCCTTTACCAAGATTGTTCAAGCCATTTGGATTTGTCAAAAAACATGGCTGCCAGGGGGCGGGGCTTATTTTCCCTATATATCTGTATAGAAAATTTTAAAATCTTCTTGTCAAAAACCACTGGACCGATTTCAATATAATTTTGCAGAAATGTTCCTTTGGTGATTTTCTACTAAGATTGTTCAAGCCATTTGGATTCGTCAAAAAACATGGCCGCCAGGGGGTGGGGCTTATTTTCCCTATATATCTATATAGAAAACTTAAAAAATCTTCTTGTCTGAAACCACTGGACCGATTTCCATATAATTTTGCAGAAATGTTCCTTTGATGATCCTCTACCAAGATTGTTCAAGCCATTTGGATTCGTCAAAAAACATGGCCGCCAGGGGGCGGGGCTTATTTTCCCTATATATCTGTATAGAAAACTTTAAAAATCTTCTTGTCAGAAACCACTGGACCGATTTCAATATAATTTTGCAGAACTGTTCCTTTGGTGATTTTCTACTAAGATTGTTCAAGCCATTTGGTTTGGTCAGTAAATATGGCCGCCAGGGGGCGGGGCTTATTTTTCCTATATAATCTATAAAGAAAACTTAAAAAATCTTCTTGTCTGAAACCACTGGACCGATTTCCATTAATTTTGCAGAAATGTTTCTTTGGTGATCCTCTACCAAGCTTGTTCAAGCCATTTGGATTCGTCAAAAAACATGGCCGCCAGGGGGCGGGGCTTATTTTCCCTATATTAACTATATAGAAAACTTTAAATATCTTCTTGTCAGAAACCACTGGACCGATTTCCATATAATTTTGCAGAAATGTTCCTTTGGTGATCCTCTACCAAGATTGTTCAAGCCATTTGGATTCGTCAAAAAACATGGCCACCAGAGGGCGGGGCTTATTTTCCCTATATATCTATATAGAAAACTTAAAAAGTCTTCTTGTCAGGAACGACTGGACCAATTTCCATATAATTTTGCAGGACTGTTCCTTTGGTGATCCTCTACAAAGATTGTTCAAGCCATTTGGATTCGTCAAAAAACATGGCCGCCATGGGGCGGGGCTTATTTTCCCTATATATCTGTATAGAAAACTTGAAAAATCTTCTTGTCAGAAACCACTGGACAGATTTCAATATAATTTTGCAGAACTGTTCCTTTGGTGATTTTCTACTAAGATTGTTCAAGCCATTTGATTTCGTCAATAAACATGGCCGCCAGGGGGTGGGGCTTATTTTCCCTATATATCTATATAGAAAACTTAAAAAATCTTCTTGTCAGAAACCACAGGACTGATTTCAATATAATTTTGCAGAAATGTTCCTTTGGTGATCCTCGACCAAGACTGTTCAAGCCATTTGGATTTGTCAAAAAACATGGCTGCCAGGGGGCGGGGCTTATTTTCCCTATATATCTATATAGAAAACTTAAAAAATCTTCTTGTCTGAAACCACTGGACCAATTTCCATATAATTTTGCAGAAATGTTCCTTTGGTGACTCTCTACCAAGATTGTTCAAGCCATTTGGATTTGTCAAAAAACATGGCCGCCAGGGGGCGGGCCTCATTTTCCCTATATATCTATATAAAAAACTTAATAATTCTTCTTGTCAGAAACCACTGGACCAATTGCTATATAATTTTGCAGAATTATTCCTTTGTGATTCTGTACCAAGATTGTTCAAGCCATTTGGATTGTCAAAAAACATGGCTGGCAGGGGGTGGGGCTTATTTTCCCTATATATCTTTATAGAAAACTTGAAAAATCTTCTTGTCAGAAACCACTGGACCAATTTCATTATAACTTGGCAAAAATGTTTCCATGGTGACCCTGTACCAAGATTGTTCAAGTAATTGTGATTCGTCAAAAAACATGGCCGCTAGGGGAGCGGGGCTTATTTTCCCTATGTATCTATATAAAAAACTTTAAAAATTTTCTTTTAAGAAACCGTTGGACCGAGTTCAATGTAACTTGGCAGGAATGTTGCTTTGGTGACCCTCTACCAAGATTGTTCAAGCCTTCATGATACATCAAAAAACATGGCCCCGGGGGGTGCGGGGGGGGGGGCTTATTTTCCATATATATCTGTATAGAAAACTTTAAAATTCTTCTTGTCAAATACCTCCTGACTGATTTCAATAATGCTTTAGTAACCCTCTACCAAGAATGTTCAAGCAATCCTGATTTGTCAAAAAAACTTGGCTGCTAGGGGGTGGGGCTTATTTTCCCTATAGATCTAAATAGAAAACTTTAAAAATCTTCTGGTCAGAAACCACTTAACTGATTTTAATTTAACTTGGCAGGAATGTTCCTTTGGTTACCCTCTGCCAAGTTTCTTCAAACTGTCATGATTCATCAAAAAAAAAAAAAAAATGTCCCTTATGGGGTTGGGCTTTATAGCGATATAAAACACTTTAAAAATCTTTTTGTCAGAAACCACTGGACCAATTTCAAAATAACTTGGCAGAAATGTTCCCTTTCAAGATTAAGTCAAGTCATGATGTGTTAAAAAAAAACAACATGGCCTTGTTTGTTGGAGGGGAGGGGGGTGGGGGGGGGGGAGTGTGGGGGCAGGGCTGTAAAATTTATACATAAATCTTAGAGCAGTGAACTTGGCTGAATCTTCAACAGTAAGTATGCAAATCTGTTTGATCAGGTGAGCGATATAGGACCATCATGGTCCTCTTGTTTTTTTTAGTATACCCTTAGTATAAGTGGATACATATTTTACCACAAGTTTTCCCAGTAATTTTGAAAACCTAAATGCATGGTCCGGTAATTAGGTCGAATACGATATTTGATAAATGTAAGGTTTAGGAGGGTGGTAAGAGCCAGCTGTACTTGGCAGCAGATTCTGGGGAAGGGGACATGTTTGTATTTTTTCCAGGCTGTTAGTTGATTCCTGACTCATACATGCCATAAGCTGTGAACTAAAATCTGTGAGATAAGGCAAAATTTTAAGGGAGAATTGACAAAATTCTATGAGATTATCTTTAACATCACTTTGGAGCTCCCCCAATATGGTCTATTTGGTCTTTTTTTCATGTAAGAAGCTTGTGAAAACCAGAAAAGTGTGTGATTTATGTTTATTTCTTCATAAAATCAGTTGTAAAATAGTCTGAAAATTCTGTGAGATTTGAATTTTTTATGGGAATTGCCTTTCAGATTGGCCAAATTCTGTGAGATTTTATCTCTCAGTGTGAGATATGGCATGTATGTCCTGTATTCCTATATTTATGCCCCCTACTTCGAAGAAGTTGGAAGGGCACCCCCAACTTCAAAGAAGTTGGAGGGGCATATTGCTTTTGGGACATTCGTCCATCTGTTCATCACACTTTTTGATGCATAGCATAACTTTAGAACAGTGCATGCATTTCTTATATGGATTCCTCATGAAAAAATAGCTGACACATATTGTTTTTTTTTTCTCGACAGGATTATGCCCCTTTCCTAAGTTATGGCCCTTTGAAAAAAGCTGCAATCTTCTCAGCAAAATATCTCAAACTGTTGGCGCTAGAGCCTTGAAACTTGAATTGATTGGTAATAATGAGTAGATGACCTGATTAACTTTTGAATAAATTCTGAAAAATATGAAAATGGCCCTTTATAAATTTGGGCATTTTTCCCTTGTCTGCAATATATCTCAAACTATTCAAGCTAGAACCTTGAAACTTAATGAATAGATTGGTAATGATGAATAGATGATCTGATTCACTTTTGAATAAAGTTTGAAAAATACTTAATGAGTTATGGCCCTTTGTAATTTTGGACATTTTTACCTTGTCAGCAAAATATCTCAAAAACTGTTGGAGCTAGAGCCTTGAAACTTGGTGAATTGATTGGTAATGACAAGTAGCTGACCTGGTCAACTTTTGAATAAATTCTGAAAAATATTTCATTCATGAGAAATGGAATGTCCCTTTGTAAATTAGGGCATTTTTCCCTTGTCAGCAAAATATCTGAAATATATAATAGGAGCTAGAGCGTCATAACTTGATATTTTGTGATGAGAAGAAAGTTAGTCAGCAAAATATCTCAAATACTGTTGGAGCTAGAGCCTCATAACTTCATAAATACATAGCAACAGATAAGGCGCTTTTTTCATCCGGAAAATGCTGATATCTTTCTTATTTCTCGACGAAAACATATGTTGTGGGTACTCATTAGAAGCACCTCGACGAGGCGCTTCTAATGAGTACCCACAAGATATGTTTTCATCGAGAAATAAGAAAAATATTATGATACCCCATCTTATCTGTAGCTATGTAAATAGATTGGCAGTGATGGGAAGGAAGTTGGAGGGGCCTGTTGCTTCTGAACATGAGTAATGGCCCTTTGTTAATTTGGGCACTTTTCTCTTTTCAGCAAAATATCTCAAAAATTGTTAGAGCTAGAGCCTCATAACTTGAATAGATTGGTAGTGATGAGAAGATGACCTGATTAACTTTTGAATAAATTCTGAAAAATATTTTAGGAGTTCTGGCCTTTTGTAGATTGGGCCATTTTTACCTTGTATTAATTATCTTTACATACAAGCATATGGTTGGGAGCATAGTGTTTTACAAACACAATTTCTAGTTTCCTATATTTTTCAGAATGTTACATATATTTTTAAACCCTCCTATATTTTCCTATAGTTTGGACATTTTTCCTGTATTTTTCTCCGAAAATGCCACTGCATTGATCTGTAGAATATTAATATCATCTATTGACCCTTAAAGCGCCAGTCACAACTATTGTCGTCTGCCGGTTACTTTAAAAGTCATTTCTGCAAACAGTGTGGACCCAGATCAGACTGCTCCTTTAGGAGCAGTCTGATCTGGGTCCACACTGTTTGCCTGTATGCAAAAATAGGTTTGAAAAATTTGCAAGAATATTCAGCAGACGGCATAAACAGGTGACATTTTCAGATGCAGGTTTTCTTGGCGTTTTAAGGGTTAATACCAGATTTACCATGGGGACTACATGCTACAAGTCCCAGAAATGGTTTAAGCATTATTGGAAGATATTGGAAGATAGATTGCTTTTCCTGACTACAAAATGGTTCCCTGCACTATATATAATATATGATCTTTAACTCTTTATTTTTTAACATAGGAAACTGTTAAAATATATAATTTGATTAACTTTTTTACAGATGTAGAATCTGAAATTGGTTTAGAACTGCATCATTGTGTTTTATATTTAAGAAATTTTTGTGTAGGTAATTTCTAGTTATAACTGTCTTACCTGTATAGCTTAGGTAATTGCATTAGGGAACATTAATTTATTGACATCTCCATCAAGAGAGTTTTATAGTCTCAGTCAAAAGAAAGAAAAGGGATACCTCACTAACCCCACTTTGATATAGTATTTGTTGGGAAGGTGGGGGTCAAATTCTCTAAGAGAACAACATCACATGTCTTAGCCCTCCATCAAAACACAGCATTTGATTTTGTATCAGTAACTAAGGTTGAGCCAGCCTTGGTGGCTCAGTTGGATGTGCGTCCGACTGGAGACTAGGAGGTCGCGGGTTTGACCCTCGCTGAGTTCGGCAACATTCTTTCGTGGAGATTGATCATGAAATATTTTCTACAGTCATTCTCTCCCTTCCGCTGATTCAAGAAGGGCAATTGTCAGTTTCTTGCGAAAGAATGTGCACAATACTGGTTAACCGCTTAGAGGACTAAGCCTGCCCAGTAAATGTGTGGTTAGGTAAACTGACCATGCTCGATATGATCCCTTTGGGTTGACTGGGCCGTAAAACCTCAACACAAACAAACTTTGGGTTGAAAAATCAAAGCACTGACAACACTGTCAATTGTCTCTTGAGTGTAGGCTTGGAAAATGGTCCTGAACAGGTCCTTCACTTCCTGTAATTTGAGCATACAGTGCAGACCCTGACCACATGCCTCTTTCTGTAGCATCTGACCTGGGTCTGCACTGTTTGCCAATGTTTTGTTTACACTGCACTCTGATGTCACAGTGACAAGAATAGCTCTAAATAACCATTACCTGGCTTTCCGTCTAACACATGGTTTGATTATATTGGTCAATGATAATCGTGTGGACAACTACTAGCTGTACCTTTAGGAAATGTTGGCATTTGTATACTATAATTCAATTGTAAACAATTGACCCAAATATTGGTCCTACCAGCCAAGTCAGCCTCTGTGGCTCAGTTGGATGCGTCGTCCGACTGGAGACCAGGAGGTCATGGGTTCCACCCCCGCCAAGGTCGGCAACATTCTTTTGTGGAGATTGATCATGAAATATTTTCTACGGTCATTCTCTTCCATCCGCTGATTCAAGAAGGGCAGTTGTCAGTTTCTGGCGAAAGAATGTGCACAATACTGGTTAACCACTTGGAGGACTAAGCCTGCCCAGTAAATGTGTGGTTAGGTAAACTGACCGCGCTCGACATGACCCCATTTGGTTAAAACCTCAACCCAAACAAAACCAGCCGAGTCACAGAGCAGTCTGAATCTTTGCAGTCTAGGTCAAGGTAGCTCCAGATTATAAAGGCTGGGGGGATGGGGTTGTGGGGGGGGGGGGGGGTGGGAGGGAGGGGGGGGGGGTTGGGTAGTGTGAAGGTTTTGTGTATCTTACATCACCAGGGCTTCCAGCTGATATTGCCTTACAGTTGGACAAGGCCTGCTATCCTTGTAGCAGGTAATGGTAGAGGGGGAATGTTTTTATTTCTTCTGTTTCTTCACTTTCATTCCTGTTCCTAATTCTTCCCTGTCCCTCTTTTTCATCTCTTCTATATCTTTTCTCCCTTTCTCTGGGAGATGACACAAAATGACCCACAAGGGTTGACGTGTAGTTAAACCCAAACATAATCATTATAAAGGCTGGCCTCGGTGGCTCGTTTAGATGCGTGTCCGACTGGTGATCAGGAGGTAGTGGGTTCGATCTTGCCAAGTCAGGCAACATTCTTTAATGTAGATTGATCATGAAATATTTTCTACAGTCATTCTCTCCCTTCGGCTGTTTCAAGAAGGGCAGTTGTCAGTTTCTGGCAAAAGAATATGCACAAGTGTTGGTTAACTGCTTGGAGGACTAAGCCTGTCTAGGAAAAGTTTGGTTAGGGAAACTGACGTCACTCGACATGACCCTAATGGGTTGACTGGGCCATAAAACCTCAACTCAGTCGAAATCAGAAAGCTTCAGATAAGAGGGTTTTTTACTAGTGTTGGGAATTGGCAAGAATTTCAGGCCGACCTCAGAGGATCAGTTAGATGCGCCGTCCGACTGGAGACCAGGAGGTTGTGGGTTCAACCCTCGCTGAGGTTGGCAACATTCTTTCGTGGAGATTGGGCCGTAAAACCTCAACACAAACAAAAGCAAGAATTTCATAGTCGATCTTCGCTTTTGTAAAACCAACTGATCATTTTCATTTTAAAATTCGTAAAAAATGCTACTTTATACCCCAAAATGGAAAACTGACATTTGAACATAATAAGTAATATCTTGACTTCAAAAGCCGGCCTCGGTGGCTCAGTTGGATGCACCTTCCAACTGGAGACCAGGAGGTCGCGGGTTCAACCCCCACCGAGGTCGCCAACATTCTTTCATGGAGATTGATCATGAAATATTTTCTGCGGTCATTCTCTCCCTTCCTCTGATTCAAGAAGGGCAGTTGTGAGTTTCTGACGAAAGTATGTGCACAATACTGGTTAAACAAACAATCTTGACTTCAAACTGTGAATAAATCATAGAGAAAGGTTAATTTAAATCAAGAAACTCACATTTTCCTACAGGTACCCTCCTTAGATTATTCACTGTCTACAGGGAATCATCGAGGCAATTTTAGCCTTTTAAAGGGTTGAATTCTTTTTCTGGCCATATCTGTGTGTCTTTTACCCCTAAGAAAGTGGAATTTGCAAGATAGTGTTTGGGGTAAATCATTGTTTTGACTAAAATACTAAAATTAGAAAATTCAGATATTCTGAAAAAAACAAACAAAAAAAGACATCATTTCGGGGTAAAAAGTCATTTTTTCAGAAAGTTTTATTTTTCTTAGAATCTTCTAGGTTGACAATGTTCACCATTGACAATTAGGTAGCTGAACATATTGCTGACGTGTTGAGCTTATTGACATAGGATTGCTTAATTATTTTGTTGAGTAATATATTCACTTAATTTAGGTACTTATATTCATTGCTCCAGATCAGTAAGAGGGGTATCCAGATAATATTTTTCTTATTTCTCCATGAAAACATATGTTGTGATACTCATTAAAAGCGCCTCTGCATATGTTTTCATGGAGAAATAAGAAAAATATCAGTACTTTTGAACTGACATATTTAAGGCTATTTTATCATTTTTTTTTTTTCACTTTATTGACCACAAATCTAGAATGACCCAAATAGACAGCTTTGAATTTCAGTTTTTTATAACTTGCCTATAAAAATAAAACATGAGAAAAACAGGTTTCTAAAAATAGAATTTTCCAATTAGTCGACGATAAAAATCTTCCCAATCATCACTCACAAGAAGCAAAAGTGACTGATGATCAATTTTAATCGATCATCAGTGGCAACACTAGTTTTCACAAATATTTTTCTTATTTCTCCATGAAAACATATGTTGTGGTACTCATTAGAAGTCCCTTGGTGAGGCATTTCTAAAGAGTACCAAATACATATGTTTTTATAGAGAAATAAGAGAAAAAATATTGGTATTGGTTGGCTTTACTTGCCAAGTCTCAGAGAAGACTACATCATTGCAGTTTGTCTTGTAAATATTTTTTTTCTTTACATTATGAAAACACGCCTATTCAAATATATATAGAAAATTTCATCTCCAAAAACTGAAAAAATTAGATAAAAAACTCTGATATTTTTCATATTTCTGTTCAAAACATAGATAGTGGGTACGCGTTAGAACTGCCTCAGCAAGGCAGTTCTAACGAGTACCCATAATCTGTTTCTGAACAAAAATAAGAAAAATAATGTAATCCCCTTATAAACCCCAGTTTTACTATATAAAAGTGGGGTTTAAGGGGGTCAAAATTGTATAGGCATGTTTTCATGATGAGGAGAACATGATTAGAAGTTGCCTCGGTGAGGCACTTCTAATGAATACCCACAACATTTCATTTTCCTTCGGTGGGAAAAATGCCTTATTTTGCTATGAGGTCTTTTTTGTTTACTGTAGAGGAATTTCAGATTTGCCATGGGATTTTCCCATAAATTATCTGTCACACTCACAGGCCCTTGTTTCATAGAAAGAAAAAAATGCCCTCATGCCTGTGGTCACACTGTCTGAGCAAATTCAGAAGACAACAAATTGATATTTTTGTCGCACCTGCTTGTAGCAGGGTGTGATATAGGTGTCCGATTTTCCGTCTGTCTGTCTGTCAACATTTATGTTGACGTTCGACATTTATGTCAAAGTTAATACATTTGTTGTAATCTAATCAACTACAAGACTAAACAACCATCAAACCTTGCATGTAACATCTCCCTGACCTCCTGACTTTGCGACATACACATCCCCTTTTCCGTTTGTCTGTCTGTTGATCCGTCTGTCCATCTGTCAACATTTATGTCGAAACGACATTTATGTCAAAGTTAATATTCTTATCAACTACAAGACTAAACAACCATCAAATCTTGCATGAAACATCTCCCTGACCTCCTGACTTTTTGACATAGGCATCCGCTTTTCCGATCGTCTGTCCGTTCGTCAGTCCATCTGTCAACATTTATGTCGAAGTTCGACATTTATGTCAAAGTTAGTATTCTAATCAACTACAAGACTAATCAACCATCAAACCTTGCATGAAACATCTCCCTGACCTCCTGACTTTGCGACATAGGTGCCTGCTTTTCCGTTCGTCTGTCGGTTCGTCTGTCCGTCCATCTGTTAACAGTTCTGTTATGTCGAAGTTCGACATTTATGTCAAAGTTAGTATTCTATTCAACTACAAGACTAAACAACAATCAAACCTTGCATGAAACATCTCTCTGACCTCCTAACTTTGCGACATAGGCATCCGCTTTTCCATTCGTCTGTCCGTCTGTCAACATCTATGTCGAAGTTTGACATATATGTCAAAGTTAGTATTCTAGTCAACTACAATTCTACAACAACCATCATACCTTGCATGACACATCTCCCTGACCTCCTGACTTGGCAGGTACATTGACCCAGTGACCTTGACCTATATTGCACTCCAGTGACTTTGACACAATTTACGTTGACGTTCCAGATCTTCTCAACTATAAGGCGTACAACTACCAAACCTTGCATAGAGTTTCTCCTGGATGTACTGACTCAGCAGGTACCTTGACCCGGTGACCTTGACCTATATTTTGCGCTCCAGTGACTGACACATTTTGCGTCAACGTTAGAGATCTCCTCAACTATAAGGCCTACAACAGTCAAACCTTGCAAAGTGCTTCTTCTCAATGTACTGACCCGGCAGATATCTTGACCTGGTAACCTTGACCTATATTTTGGCTGCAGTGACTTTGACATAATTTACGTCAACATTCCAGATCTCCTCAAGTGTAAGACCTCTAGCCACCAAACCTTGCATAGTGCTTCTCCAAGATGTACTGACTTGGCAGGTATCTTGACTGGTGACCTTGACCTATATTTTGCGCTCCAGTGCATTTTACACATTTTACTACACGTTCAATATCACCTCAACCATAAGGCCTACAACCACCAAACCTTGCATAGTGCTTCTCCTCAAAGTACATACTCCGCAGGTACCTTGACTTGGTGACTTGACCTATATTTTGCGCTCCATTGACTTTTACACCTTTTACATTGATGTTCGGTATCTCCTCAAATATAAGACCTACAACCACTAAACCTTGCATAGTGCTTCACCTCATTGCACTGGCTTGGAAGGTACCTTGACCCGGTGACCTTTACCTATATTTGACACATTTTACGTTGATGTTCGATAACGCCTTAACTATAAGGCCTACAACCACCATATCTTGCATAGTGCTTCTCCTTGATGTACTGACTTAACAGGTACCTTGACCCAGTGACCTTGACCTATATTTCATGCTCCAGTGACTTTTACACGTTTTAAGTCGACGTTCCATTATCATTGGGCTGTATAATACGAAAAGTCAGTGCTGAAGATATTGCCATTAGAGGGAATGGCACTGATCTGGAATATATCTGTCCCACTAGGCATTTTGTTTACATTTTTTTCAACCCAATTTTCCAACTAAGCACTACTAAGAATGAAATTAACTTATTTAATAACCATGTTCTAATTGTAGCTCCTGTGACTTTTGCCCCAGTAGGTGCAACGACCCCTTCCGCGGAATTCTTTTTCTTATTTTTAGCTCACCTGAGCCAAAGGCTCAAGGTGAGCTATTGTGATCACTCACCATCCGTCGTCGTCGCCGTCGTCTGTATGTCCGTCTGTCCGTCCACAATCTTTAAACAACATCTCCTCCTAAACCACTGATTGGATTTTGACCAAACTTCACAGGAATGATCCTTGGTTGGTCCTCTTTCAAAGTTGTTCAAATGGTTCCGGTCTGTTGCATATCTAGGTCACAGGAGCTAAAAATAGATTTTTTAACTAAAAACTTAAATCTTCTTGTTAAAAACCACTGGACCGATTTCAATATAATTTTGCAGAATTGTTTCTTTGATGATCCTCTACCAAGATTGTTCAAGCCATTTGGATTCCGCAAAAAACATGGCCGCCAGGGTGCGGGGCTTATTTTCCCTATATATCTATATAGAAAACTTTAAAAATCTTCTTGTCAGAAACCACTGGACCGATTTCAATATAATTTTGCAAAAATGTTCCTTTGGTGATCCTCTACCAAGATTGTTCAAGCCATTTGGATTCGTCAAAAAACATGGCCGCCAGGGGGCGGGGCTTATTTTCCCTGTATATCTATATAGAAAACTTTAAAAATCTTCGTCAAAAACAGTTGGACCGATTTCAATATAATTCTGCAGAAATGTTTCTTCGTTGATTCTCTACAAAGATTGTTCAAGCCATTTGGATTCGTCAAAAAACATGGCCGCCAGAGGGCGGGGATTATTTTCCTTATATATCTATATAGAAAAATTTAAAAATCTTCTTGTCAGAAACCACTGGACAGATTTCAATATAATTTTGCAGAAATGTTCCTTTGGTGATTCTCTACCAAGATTGTTCAAGCCATTTGGATTCGTCAAAAAACATGGCGGCCAGGGGACGGGGGATTATTTTCCCTATATATCTATATAGAAAACTTTAAAAATCTTCTTGTCAGAAACCACTGGACTAATTTCAATATAAATTTGCAGAAATGTTTCTTTGGTGATCCTCAACCAAGATTGTTCAAGCCATTTCGATTCGTCAAATAACATGGCTGCCAGGGGGCGGGGTTTATTTTCCCTATATAATCTATATAGAAAACTTTATAATCTTCTTGTCAGAAACCACTGGACCGATTTCAATATTATTTTGCAGAAATGTTCCCTTGGTGATCCTCTACCAAGATTGTTCAAGCCATTTGGATTCGTCAAAAAACATGGCCGCCAGGGCTGGCGGGGCGGGGGGTGGGGGGGGGCTTATTTTCCCTATATATCTATATAGAAAACTTTAAAAATCTTCTTGTTAGAAACCACTGGACCGATTTCAATATAATTTTGCAGAAATCTTCCTTTGGTGATCCTCTACCAAGATTGTTCAAGCCATTTGGATTTGTCAAAAAACATGGCCGCCAGGGGGCAGAGCTTATTTGCCCTAAATATCTATATAGAAAACTTTAAAAATCTTCTTGTCAGAAACCACTGGACCGATTTCAATATAATGTTGCAGAAATGTTCTTTTGGTGATCCTCTACCAAGATTGTTCAAGCCATTTGGATTCGTCAAAAAACATGGCCACCAGGGCGCGGGGCTTATTTTCCCTATATATCTATATAGAAAACTTATCTTCTTGTCAGAAACCACTGGACAGATTTCTATATAACATGGCAAAAATGTTCCCTTGCTGATCCTCTACCAAGATTGTTCAAGCCGTCATGATTTGTAAAGAAACATGGCCGCTAGGGGGCAGGGCTTATTTTCCCTATATATCTGTTTAGAAAACTTTAATGATCCTTTTGTCAGAAACCACTGGATCGGTTTCAATACAACATTGCAGGAATGTTTATTTGGTAAGCATCTACCAAGATCGTTCAAGTCATCATGATTCATCAAAAAACATGGCTGCCAGGGGGCGGGGCTTATTTTCCCTATGTATCTAAATAGTAAACTTTAAAAATCTTCTTGTCAGAAACCACTGGACCAATTTCATTATAACTTGACAGAAATGTTTCCTTGTTGACCCTCTACCAAGATTGTTCAAGTTATCATGATTCATCAAAAAACATGGCCGCCAGGGGGCAGGGCTTATTTTTCCCTATATATCTATATAGAAAAGTTTAAAAATTTTCTTGTCAGAAACCAATGGACTGATTCCAATATAACTTAGCAGGAATGTTTCTTTGGTGACCCTCTACCAAGATTGTTCAAGCCGGCATGATTCGTCAAAAAACATGGCCGTTTTATAGAAAACTTTAAAAATCTTTTTGTCAGAAACCACTGGACCGATTTCTATATAACATGGCAGAAATGTTCTTTTGCTGATCCTCTACCAAGATTGTTCAAGCCGTCATGATTTGTAAAAAATCATGGCCGCTCGGGAGAAGGGATATAAAATTTATACAAAAATCTTAGAGCAGTGAACTTGGCTAATACTTCTACAGTAAGTTTGCAAAACTGTTTGCTCAGGTGAGCGATATAGGACCATCATTGTCCTCTTGTTTCCTGAAAATAAGCATTGACATTTCATGCAAATTGTCTCCAGAAGAGGAAAAAGAAGGGAAAAAAATATTTCAAAATGTCATCTGCTAAAAGTTTACGTTTGCACTCACTTAGCAAACAAGCAGCAGATGACAAATTTATGATATTTTACCAGGAAAAAAGGGCTGGACATTTCATGCATATTGTCTCCTCAGAAAGGGAGACAGTTTGCAAGAAAAAAAACTGTTTCCAGTGGGGAGTATGAAGGGGAATAAAAAATATTTCAAACTGTCATATGTGCTGAAATTTTTACCGAGCATGCACACTGTGTAAAAATTTCAGCAGACAGCATCCTGAAATAGTTTTCTTTTTTTTCCCAGAAATTTCATGCAAATTGTCTTCTTGCATGAACTGTCAAAAGCTAATTTCTGAGAAAAAGAAGAAAAAAATATACTACTCAAAGTTTGCTAAGGATCACATTTTATAATGTCTACTACTTTTAATAGATTGAAACGACATGAGAAATTAGATCATTTTTGGAAGCATTATTCATTTAAGAATTCATTTTTAATAAAGTAATGGCCAAGTAAGTGTTCATTGATGCGTAAAATGTCGGATGGAAAGTAAGGGTCTAAAATCAACATTTTTAGGATTGCTGGCGGAAATCTGAAAATCAGGAAAATCACTGTGAGTTTTTGCTTAGTTAATAGCGTGTATGGTGCCCGTGGGCATTGATTACGGCTTGACATTGCCGTCGCATGCTACCGATAAGTCTACGGAGCTTATGCTGAGGAAGCTGGGCCCACTCAATGAGAGCCTCTCTGAGCTCCCGGACAGTTGCTGGTTGGACCTGGCGAGAAGAAATGGCTTTCTGCAGCATATCCCATGCATGTTCTATGGGATTTAAATCAGGGGATCTCACTGGCCAATCCAATCGCACAATTGCAGCTTGCTCAAGGTTCCGGTTGGTGATGCGGGCCCTATGTGCACGGGCATTATCATCCATCAGAATGAAATCAGGACCTATAGCACCTGCATATGGGCGAACATGAACATCCAAAATTCCATTGACATACCTCTCTGCCGTCAGTGTGCCGTTACCGATGACCTGCATGTCCGTTTTCCCCGAGCGCTAATTCCCGTCCACACCATAACTGAACCCCCGCTATAGCAATCATGCTCTGCAATACAAACTTCAGCAAAACGTTCATTTCGCTTCCTCCAGACCCTAGCCCGCCTATCAGTGAAGTCCACACAAAACCTGGACTCATCAGTGAAAAGAATTGGGGTCCAGTCATTAAGGGCCCACGTAACATGATCTCGTGCCCATTCTAAACGCTCCTGAACATGGTGTCGTGTCAATGGGATGCATATTGCAGGTCGTTGTGACCTCAAGCCAGCTTCATGCAACCGATTTCTAATGGTCTGTGTATTTAAATGAACACCGGTAGCGTTCTGCAATTTGCTACGTAACGTTGTTGCGTTGTTGAACCGGTGACGTCGGGCTTGTAGAGCGATAAATCGGTCTTGAGCTTGAGTTGTTGAGCGTTCACGACCTCCGGTGTGCTGATGCATTACGTTTCCAGTCAAATGGAATCGAGTCCACATTCTTGAGACAGCACTCTGGGACACCCGAAGAACACAAGCCACCTCCCTCTGTGACAACCCAACCTCAAGCATTCCAATGCCCCTATTCATCTCTTCTTCGCTTAGACGACGCCTAACTTGTTGGTCTGCCATACCTTACGTTAAATTCGATCAAAATTTGACGATAACACAAGCAAAACTTTGTTTCAGCTACACATGTACATGAAGGCAAATGGCGATAAATCAACAATTTTCACGGGTAGGCCTCTTCCTATGCTTCTCGTGCAAAATGTACATGTCAAATCAATAACTGCATTACACGTTTATGAGGCCCGAACATCGATTTACCTTTAGTAGCAATTTGATTATATATGGTGATAATATGAACATCTGACATAAAAAAAGTGATCCTTAGCTAGTAGTATACTATGTCATCTGCTGAAAATTTTACCCAACATGCTAAGTGTTAAATGTACCCTGCAGTTTGTAACAGTATATTCTATAATATAATTTTATTCATATTTATCATAGTGCCTATTCTTTTTAACCTTTACCACTCTCTGTGCATAATCAGCAGATGACAAATTGATGATATTTTTTGTCGCACCTGCATTAGCACACAGGTGCGATATAGGCGTGCCGTGACCCGTTCGTTTGACTGTTCGTCGGTTCGTCAACAATTGACTTGTGAGCGGAACTCCTCCTACAGTTTTTGGCCAGTCATTTTGAAACTTCACAGATGTTTTGGCCATGGCATGTAGATGTGCATATTGTTTTATCATAATTCTCAGATTTTTTTTTTCAACTTTTTCCGCTTTGTTAACTTAGTCAGTTTTTACCTAAAACCCTTATAGTCAGTGGGTGTCTCGTGAGCGCAACTCCTCCTACAGTTTTTGGCCATTCATTTTGAAACTTCACGGATGTTTTGGCCATGGTGTGTAGATGTGCATATTGTTTGCTCATAATTCTCAGATTTTTTTCAACTTTTTCTGCTTTGTTAACTTAGTCAGTGTTTACCTAAAACCCTTATAGTCAGTGGGGGTTTCGTGAGCGCAACTCCTCCTACAGTTTTTGGCTAATCATTTTGAAACTTCACAGTTGTTTTGGCCATGGTGTGTAGATGTGCATATTGTTTGATTATAATTCTCAGATTTTTTTTTTTCAACTTTTTCCGCTTTGTTAACTTAGTCAGTTTTTATCTAAAACCCTTATAGTCAGTGGGTGTCTTGTGAGTGCAACTCCTCTAACAGTTTTTGGCCAATCATTTTGAAACTTCACAGATGTTTTGGCCATGGTGTGTAGATATGCATATTATTTGCTCATATTTCTCAGATTTTTTTTTCAACTTTTTCCGCTTTGTTAACTTAGTCAGTTTTTACCTAAAACCCTTATAGTCAGTGGGTGTGTCGTGAGCACAACTCCTCCTGCAGTTTTAGGCCAATAGTTTTGAAACTTCACAGATGATTAGGTCAGGGTCTGAAGATTTGCATATTGTTTGCACATAAATCCCAGATTTTTTTTTCAATTTTTTCCGCTTTGTTAACTTAGTCAGTTTTTACCTAAAACCCTTATAGTCAGTGGGTGTTTCGTGAGCGCAGATGATTAGGTCATGGTCTGAAGATGTGCATATTGTTTGCACATAAATCTCAGATTCATTTCAGCAGAGTTAGGGGCCCTTGGTTTATGCCCAAAATTGGTTTCCGCTCAATATCTTGTGAAAGGATTGACGGATTAGGATCATATTTTGCATACATATTGTTGTTAACCTTGTTTGGGATTGTCACATGACATTTTTTGTCAATTTTCTACTTTGTCCATTTTTCTTACAAACTAACCTATCAATTTCTTGAATATTGCAAAATAGATTTTTTCAATACAAATAGGAACTTGTATGACTTAATCCCCGCAGGTGCGACATCCCTTTCCGCGGATTTCTTGTCATATTTTTCCCAGAAATTAGGATTTTACATTTCAGGCAAATCATCTCCATTAGAAAACAGAATTTGACATTTCATGCAAATTGTCTCCATTGGAAAGGATTGCACTAATAGAAACATGTTATGGATATATAGTGGTTTGAATTTATACAGTGACCACACTGTGGCTGTTTGGCTTGAACAAATGCACCTATTATTCTAAAAGGGTACAATTTGACAACTAAAAGATAATCCTGCAGGCTGGTAATAATACTTGCTATATTACCATAGTTAACCTAAATATTTGGACAACTCAACTCCTTACCATACTTGTTCTAAAATTTGAACAAGTACAATTTACTACCCGATGTTGTGTCTAAAAATGGCACGGCGTCTCATCTGGGTCCACACTGTTTGCTCAGGTCTGTCTGTCCAAATACATACAATAAATACAGTAGCTTTACAAGAACACTTTTTTAGATAGAGCAATAGACATAGCAACAGGTAAGGCGCTTTTTTTCATCCAAAAAATGCTGATATCTTTCTTATTTCTCAACAAAAACATATGTTGTGGGTACTCATTAGAAGCGCCTCGGCGAGGCACTTCTAATGAGTACCCACAACATATGTTTTCATTGAGAAGTAAGAAAAATATTATGCGGATACCCCCTCTTATCTGTAGCTATGAATAGAACTCTCTTTTGCTGAAGGGCTGGTACCCTGTAAATGACATCTCATTAAAATCAGCATCCTGGGCCCAGTTGTTCAAAGCGTCGTTAGCTTAACGAGCTCGTTAAGGGTCATTTCGTTAACTGTATTAGGTTTTAAAAAAAAATCAATCATTACATATATTAGCATAAACTATACAAACTTTGAATTGGTCAGTTTTTTAGCTCGCCTGAACAATGTTCACGGACAGCTATTGTACTACCCCCGGTGTCGGCGTCGGCATTGGTGTCGGCGGCGGCGTCCACAAATGTTAAAGTTTTCGTTAAAGATTTTAAGACCTCATTATTTCCTAACCTTACCATCAATTTGATTCATCTTTGGTATGTTGATACATATTGGTCCAAAATTTTGCACAGTACCATCCCCACCCTCTAGGTCATGTCAAGGTCAAGGTCACATACTTAGAATTTTCATGTTAATATTTTACATCAAAGTTTGTAGGATCTCATTACTTCTAAACTACATGATTGATTTAGTTCCTATTTGGTATCATGATAGATACTGGTCAAAAGTTTTTAACAGCACCATCATCACTCAAGACCGTGACCTGGAGGTCGAGGTCACAGACTTAGAATTTAAATGTTAAAGTTTTCCTTAAAGTTTTTAAGACCCCATTATTTCCTAACCTTATCACTGATTTGATTCATCTTTGGTTGATGATACATATTGGTCCAAAGTTTTGCCCAGTTCCATCCTCATCCCCCTAGTTCAATTAAAGGTCAAGGTCAGTCATGTTAACATTTTCATGTTTAAATATTATGTTGAAGTTATGTCCGCTTTGTGACCGGGAGGTTGCGGGTTCGATCCCCGGCCGGGTCATACCAAAGACTTTAAAAATGGTACCAGCTGCTTTTTCGCTTGGCGCTCAGCATTAAGAAAGTAGAGCTAGGAATCGGAACTGGTCAGCTCAGTGTCAGTATAATGTGACTGGGTGGAATATCATGTCAAAGTGTCTGGGGGATGATATTTCAGTGAGGCAGCACTCTAAAAGTGAGCATTGAGCTCCCTGTCACATATAGACACCGTTGCGATATGACTGAAAGATTGTTGAAAGCGACGTTAAGCCCAAATCAAACAAACAAGGACCTCATTACTTCTAAACCAAACTATGGATTTAATTTATATTTGGTATCATGGTAGATACTGGTCCAAAGTTTTTATCAGCACCATCAGCATCTCGAGGTCACAGACTTAGAATTTTAAAAATGTTAAAAAGCTTTTAAGATTTTGCGACCCTAATTATTTCCTAAGCTTGTCACTGAATTCATTCATCTTTTATTTGATGAAAATTTTGCTCAGGCAATTCACTCCCCCCCCCCCCCCCCCCCCCCCCCACACACACACACACAACCCCAGATCATGTCAAAATCAAGGTCACAGACTTAGAATTTTCCAGAAACAAAATGTGCAATATCAGGCGAGCTTTATTAACAAGTATCATTTTAAAGAACTCTTGTTTTCCTTTACACTGTTATAAACAGGAAAGTAAATTTGAAAATTAGAATGGAATTTAATTTTTACACATGCTTTTTTGTACAGTTATGCATTTTCTTGAGGACTGAGATATTTGAAATACAATATTCATGTTTAACTTCTACTACAATGTGGTACCAAATTAAGTTCTTGGTTTTCCTTGGTTTAAAAGTTAGTGTATCTGCTAAACAGATGATTCACATGAAATGTAGAGCCTCATTTTCTCTCAGACAAAATACAAATGTCATCTGTTAAAGTTGTCATTAGCACTTTAAGGGATAAAATTGTTTTGTCTTTCCTGCAAATAAAATTGCCTGTATGAAAGAACAGGAAAAGCTATTACACTACCCTCAGCGTCAGTGACAGGTGCGTTAACAAAAATGTTAGTTTTACATTAAAGTTTTTAAGACCTTTTTTATCGCACCTGCTTGTAGCAGGGTGTGATATAGGCGTCCGATTATCCGTCCGTCCGTCAACATTTATGTCGACATTCGACATTTATGTCAAAGTTAGTATTCTAATAACTACAAGACTAAACAACCATCAAACCTTGCATGAAACATCTCCCTGACCTCCTGACTTTGCAACATAGGCGTTCGCTTTTCCGTATGTCTGTCCATTTGTCCGTCCGTCTGTCAACATTTATGTCGAAGTTCGACATTTATGTCAAAGTTAGTATTCTAATCAACTACAAGACTAAACAACCGTCAAACCTTGCATGAAACATCTCCCTGACCTCCCGACTTTGCGACATAGGTGCCCACTTTTCCATTCATCTGTCTGTTCGTCTGTCCGTCTGTCCATCTCTTAACAGTTCTATTATGTCGAAGTTCGACATTTATGTCAAAGTTAGTATTCTAATAAACTACAAGACTAAACAACCATCAAACCTTGTATGAAATATCTCCCTGACCTCTTGACTTTGCGACATAGGTGCCTGCTTTTCCATTTGTCTGTCCATTCGTCCGTCCGTCTGTCTCTTAACAGTTCTGTTATGTTGAAGTTCGACATTTATGTCAAAGTTAGTATTCTAATCAACTACAATTCTACAACAACCATCATACCTTGTATGACACATCTCCCTGACCTCCTGACTTGGCAGATATGTTGACCCAGTGACCTTGACCTATATTTTGCACTCCATTGACTTTGACACAATTTACGTTGACATTCCAGATCTTCTCAACTATAAGGTGTACAACTACCAAACCTTGCATAGTGCTTCTCCTAGATGTACAGACTTGGCAGGTACCTTGACCCGGTGACCTTGACCCGCTGACCTTGACCTATATTTTGCGTTCCGGTGACTTTGACATATTTTGCGTCGACATTCGATATCTCCTCAACTATAAGGCCTACAACCATCAAACCTTGCAGAGTGCTTCTTCTCAGTGTACTGACTTGGCACATACCTTCACCTGGTGACCTTGACCTATATTTTGGCTGCAGTGACTGACATAATTTACGTCAACGTTCCAGATCTCCTCAAGTGTAAGACCTCTAGCCACCAAACCTTGCATAGTGCTTCTCCTAGATGTACTGACTCGGCAGGTATCTTGACCTGGTGACCTTGACCTATATTTTGTGCTCCAGTGCCTTTTGCACATTTTACGTCAACGTTCAATATCTCCTCAACTATAAAGCCTACAACCATCAAACCTTGCATAGTGCTTCTCAATGTACGGACTCTGCAGGTACCTTGACTGGGTGACCTTGACCTATATTTCGCGCTCCATTGACTTTTACACCTTTTACGTCACCCTTCCATATGTCCTCAACTGTAAGGCCTTCAACCACCAAACCTTATATAGCACTTCTTCTCGATGTACTGACTCGGCAGGTACCTTGACCTATATTGTGCACTCCAGTGACTTTGACACATTTTATGTTGATGTTCGGTATCTCCTCAAATATAAGACCTACAACCACTAAACCTTGCAAGTGCTTCACCTCATTGCACTGGCTTGGCAGGTACCTTGACCCAGTGACCTTGACCTATATTTGACACATTTTACGTTGATGTTTGATAACTCCTCAACTATAAGGCCTACAACCACCATACCTTGCATTGTGCTTCTCCTTGATGTACTGAATTAGCAGGTACCTTGACCCGTGACCTTGACCTATATTTCATGCTCCAGTGACTTTTACACATTTTACGTCAACATTCCATTATCATTGGGCTGTATGATATGAAAAGTCAGTGCTGAAGATATAGCCATTAGAGGGAATGGGACTGGCCTGGAATATATGTGCCCCACTAGGCACTTTATCTACATTTTTTTCAACCCAGTTTTCCAAGTAAGCACTGCTAAGAATGAAATAAACTTATTTAATAACCACGTTCTGATTGTGGCTCCTGTGACTTTTGCCCCAGCAGGTGCGATGATGCCTTCCGCGGAATTCTTGTTTTATTTTCTAAATCCTCAGATGGATTTCGTTTACATTTGGTATGATTATAGATGTTGGTCCAAAATTTTATTGAGCACTCTCATGACCCAGAGAGCAAGGTCACAAACTTGGAAATTTTATGGTAAAGTTTTGCGTCTAAGTTTTTAACCCTAGTTCTGCTAAACACGGATATACCCTGCCTTTGCAAACAGTGTAGATCCAGATCAGTTGGCTTTTGAAGAAGCCAACTGATCTGGGTCTGCACTGTTTGTCAAATAGAATGGGTAATTGTATCAATAACCTGGATCAAGTAATCTGATTGGCTAAAAATTAGAAGTGGATGTGGCATCTTAATTTATTCAGCAGGACTAGGGTTAAGATCTGATAGACAAGGGAGACAATGTCAGTCCTAGCTCTGTCTAGACTCTTGGAGGCTGTAGCCAAATCCATTAGACACTCAGTAGCAATGTCAACCATTCTGGCTACTGGACTATTTCAGGCTAGACCCAACGCTTCAACAACCACCTCAAAATTACTATTGGAGAACTCCAGTTATGAGTTACAGAATGCTCCAATAAATTCTAAATCATTGTTCCGTAATAAAATCAAGGAGGTCCCTAAATCTAATTACGAAGTGTAACCGCAGAGATTTTTAGCCTCCTCCTCAAGAAATAACTAACCAACAACAGAAAGCTTCTTATTCAGCTACAAAAGCTTTTAAAATACTTAAACTACCGAAAAGTCATCTAGACCTAAACAGTCTGAAACATACAGGTGTAAAACTCAGACACAATCCTTTACATCTGGTACTAGAAAGGATTTTAATAAGAGGAGCTGTAAGTCCAAGCAGTTCCCCTCCTCTAAACAAGCCTCATCTTCCACAAAGTTCTGAAAGCCAACCCTTTCCACTGCCTATCTTTCCACGCCCAGATACTCCAGAGGGAGGAAGAGTGGCCCACTTTGTGGAACAGTGGGGAGAATTAATAAACAACAAATGGGTCCTCTCTATCGTTCGAGATGGTTTCAGGATACCATTCAAATCAACTCCCCCTCTATTGTCAGTTCCAATAAGTCTGAGTCAATCTTCCTCCCTGTAACTGGAACAAGAGATCACGGATCTTCTCCAGAAACGGGCTGTGGAAAGGGTACAAGATTCGGAACGCGTCTTTTATTCCCGCCTATTTCTTTGACCAAAAAAAGAATGGAAAGTTAGATCCATTAATAGATCTTTTGCTGCTAAATCAATATATAAAGAAACCACCATTCAAAATGGAGACAGTCAAATCAGTATGTCAATCGATATTGGTCCACGATTGGACTGTCTCCATAGACTTGACAGATGCTTACCTACATGTTCCGATTCATCCTTGATCTTGAAAGTATCTTCGGTTCATGTTCAAAAGTCAGGTCTTTCAGTTCATGGTCTTACCCTTCGGAATGGCCCAAAGTTTGTGGATTTTTACCAAACTGATGGACGTTATAGCAGTGCACATGCGTCAACGTGCCATCCCGGTTTTTCCGTACCTAGATGATTGACTTATAAGAGATCTAATTTGCAACCGACTAAAATCTCACACCAAATATTGCCTACAAACTGTACAAAGTCTAGGTTTCATGCCAAATCTAAAGAAGTCAGATTTGATACCAGCCCAGAAATTCACGTTTATAGGGATGGAATTTCTGACCAACAGAATATAGTCAAGGTACCACAGGACCGAGTCGATTCCCTACTTCTGACTATCAGACTATTTCTTTCCCAGATGAAAGTTTCGGCACAAACTTTCCTTTCTCTTTTGGGCAAACTCAGTGCAGCAGCAGACTTTGTTCTCCTAGGCAGACTACACTTACTTCCACTTCCAATGAATTCAATGGATCATTACATTCCAATAAACAAGATATTGGATTTCACTTGAAATGGTGGATGGACACCAGTCGCTTTGCATCTGGAATGTTCATTCATCCTCTGGAACCCAATACATGCCAGTCATTTTGGATGGGGAGCTCATCTAGAGCCAATGAGACTATCCTTTCATGGTCACTGGTTGGAAGACCAATCCCAGCTCCATATCAATATGCTAGAAATGATGGCCATTCGTTTAGCACTGAAGAAAGCCAATGTATTCACCACTCTTATTTGTTATGATCTCGACAGACAATACAACAGTGGTCTCTTATATCAAGAAACAAGGAGGAACACATTCTTCCAACCTATGCGTAGAGGTATGGAAAATCCTCCATTGGTGCCTGGAATATGATATTGTGATCAGAGTTTGTCATATCCCAGGCAAAGTCAACTATTGGCAGACCGTCTTTCAAGATTGGACAGGCCTCTCAAAACAGAATGGGCTTTGGATCAATCGGCAGCGCCACTTCTGCTGATTCAAGTAGGGCAGTTGTCAGTTTCTGGCAAAAGAATGTGCACAATACTGGTTAACCCCTTAGAGGACTAAGCCTGCCCAGTAAACGTGTGGTTAGGTAAACTGACTGCGCTGGACAAGACCCCTTTGGGTTGATTGGGCAGTAAAACCTCAACACAAACAAACAAAACTTTGTCACAAAATCAAGACGAAAATCTACTCAGAAAGTCTATGATGCAAAATGGGTTGTATACTCCAACTGGTGTCATAGAAAGAAGGTTAATCCGGTCTCGGCCACTCTTACAGTGATAGCCGACTTCCTTATTTACCTTTTCTCTGAGAAAAAGTATCAAAGAAGTGCCATCAATGGTTTTTATCGCACCTGCTTGTAGCAGGGTGCGATATAGGCGTCCGATTTTCTGTCCGTCCGTCCGTCCGTCCGTCCGTCCGTCCGTCCGTCCGTCCGTCTGTCAACATTTATGTCGACGTTCGACATTTATGTCAAAGTTAGTATTCTGATCAACTACAAGACTAAACAACCATCAAACCTTGCATGAAACATCTCCCTGACCTCCTGACTTTGCAACATAGGCGTCCCCTTTTCCGTATGTCTGTCCATTCGTCCGTCCGTCCGTCTGTCAACATTTATGTCGACATTCGACATTTATGTCAAAGTTAGTATTTTAATCAACTACAAGACTAAACAACCATCAAACCTTGCATGAAACATCTCCCTGACCTCCCGACTTTGCGACATAGGTGCCCACTTTTCCATTCGTCTGTCTGTCCGTCTGTTCGTCTCTTAACAGTTCTGTTATGTCGAAGTTCGACATTTATGTCAAAGTTAGTATTCTAATCAACTACAAGACTAAACAACCATCAAACCTTGTATGAAATATCTCCCTGACCTCCAGACTTTGCGACATAGGTGCCCGCTTTTCCATTCGTCTGTCCATTCGTCCGTCCGTTAGTCTCTTAACAGTTCTGTTATGTCGAAGTTCGACATTTACGTCAAAGTTAGTATTCTAATCAACTACAATTCTACAACAACCATCATACCTTGCATGACACATCTCCCTGACCTCCTGACTTAGCAGATATGTTGACCCAGTGACCTTGACCTATATTTTGCACTTTATTGACTTTGACATAATTTAAGTTGACATTCCAGATCTTCTCAACTATAAGGCGTACAACTACCAAACCTTGCATAGTGCTTCTCCTAGATGTACAGACTTGGCAGGTACCTTGACCCAGTGACCTTGACCTGTATTTTGCGCTCCAGTGACTTTGATATATTTTGCGTCGACGTTCGATATCTCCATAACTATAAGGCCTACAACCATTAAACCTTGCAGAGTGCTTCTCCTCAATGTACTGACTTAGCAGATATCTTGACCTGGTGACCTTGACCTATATTTTGGCTACAGTGACTTTGACATAATTTACGTCAACGTTCCAGATCTCCCCAAGTGTAAGACCTCTAGCCACCAAACCTTGCATAGTGCTTCTCCTATATGTACTGTCTTGGCAGGTATCTTGACCTGGTGACCTTGACCTATTTTTTGCGCTCCAGTGCCTTTTACACATTTTACGTCAACGTTCAATATCTCCTCAACTATAAGGTCTACAACCATCAAACCTTGCATAGTGCTTCTCCTCAATGTACAGACTCTGCAGATACCTTGACTGGGTGACCTTGACCTATATTTCATGCTCCATTGACTTTTACACCTTTTACGTCACCCTTCCAGATGTTCTCAACTGTAAGGCCTTCAACCACCAAACCTTATATTGCACTTCTTCTTGATGTACTGACTCGACAGGTACCTTGACCTGGTGACCTTGACCTATATTGTGCACTCCAGTGACTTTGACACATTTTATATTGATGTTCGGTATCTCCTCAAATATAAGACCTACAACCACTAAACCTTGCATAGTGCTTCACCTAATTGCACTGGCTTGGCAGGTACCTTGACCCAGTGACCTTGACCTATATTTGACACATTTTACGTTGATGTTTGATAACTCCTCAACTATAAGGCCTACAACCACCATACCTTGCATTGTGCTTCTCCTTGATGTACTGAATTAGCAGGTACCTTGACTCATGCTCCAGTGACTTTTACACATTTTATGTCAACGTTCCATTATCAGTGGGCTGTATGATACGAAAAGTCAGTGCTGAAGATATAGCCATTAGAGGGAATGGGACTGGCCTGGAATATATGTGCCCCACTAGGCACTTTGTCTACATTTTTTTTCAACCCAGTTTTCCAAGTAAGCACTGCTAAGAATGAAATAAACTTATTTAACAACCACATTCTGATTGTGGCTCCTGTGACTTTTGCGCCAGCAGGTGCGATGACGCCTTCCGCGGAATTCTTGTAGAGCTATGATCTCAAATACCCTTAAATTCACGACTGGTGATAGAATCGGATCTAACCCAGTCTTGTCTGAATTAATTAGATCCTTTGAATTGCAATGTCCAGTACAAAGATCTCTTACACCAAAATGGGATTTATCTTGGGTCTTAGTTTCCTTACAAAAATCTCCATTTGAACCTTTACATAAGGCATCTAAACTTCACGTTACGATAAAGACGGCCTTTCTATTAGCTCTTGCCACTGCTAAAAGATGTAGCGAAATTCATGCTTTAGCAATGGATGAAAATCATTTAAGGAATCAATCTGATGGTTCCATATCATTGATAGTACAAACTGGGGTTTTGGCAAAGAACCAGCTTACATCCATTTGCCCAGATCCTATAGTTATCCCTTCTTTAGTCGAATATGTAAAAGGGAATATTTGGACAGACTTTTATACCCGATAAGAGCATTATAAGTTTAATCTTAAAATGACTAGTTCTTATCACCAGAACAGGACTAGATTATTTTTACCAATTAAAGGAGCCGGCCTCGGTGGCTCAGTTGGATGCGCCGTCCGACTGGAGACCAGGAGGTCGCAGGTTCAACCCCTGCCAAGGTCGGCAACATTCTTTCGTGGAGATTGATCATGAAATATTTTCTACGGTCATTCTCTCCCTTCCGCTGATTCAAGAAGGGCAGTTGTCAGTTTCTGGCGAAAGAATGTGCACAACACTGGTTAACCGCTTAGAGGACTAAGCCTGCCCAGTAAACGTGTGGTTAAGTAAACTGACTGCGCTTGACATGACCCCATTGGGTTGACTGGGCCGTAAAACCTCAACACAAACAAACAAACAAACCAATTAAAGGCAATCAAGACATCTCTAAGGCTTCGGTCTCGAGATGGATATCTTATACTATTAAACTTGCCTATAGGAAACTCATCTGTAGAGACATTTCTTTCCTAAAAATCAAAGCTCATGAAGTTAGGGCACTATCTTCTTCTTGGGCATTTTTTGATAAAGTTCCGCGCAGTGAAATACTCAAAGCAGCAGTATGGAATCAATCCTCTACTTTCACTAAATTCTACTTGAGGGACATGTCTCAACAAGCAGCTAATCTCCATACTTTGGGCCCAATAGTTGTTGCCCAAAAAGTGGTGGGGGTGTGTGTGTGTTGGGTGGGGGGGGGGGTCAGAAAAATAGAGGCTTTGTCACCGAGAGAAGACCGACAGCCTCCAAAGCTTATGTTACATGTTATTATACCCCCCGAGGTATGAAGTATGTGGGGGTATATAGTTTTCGCTTTTCCATTTGTTCGTTCGTACGTACATTCGTTCGTTTGTTCATACGTTCGTTCGTCTTTCCGTCACAGGGTCAGAGTAGCGCTGGTCGAGGGTATACGTGCCCCACTGGGCACTTTGTCTAGTATATGAAGGTAATTATCATCTTACATATATGTTAGGAATTTAGAACATTCTTAAGATATCTATATCATGAATGAATCTTATTCCTAAGAGTTTCGTGATCCTTAATCCAGAAGACAGGGATTAGATATATATATGTATTATTGTGTTAGAACTAGGAGAGCTCGGCCTCCCTCCTAATCTGCAAATTCTAGCACATTATCTATAGGCTAATGTATTGTGCAGTTAAAATGAAGTTTTTAAAAGTGAAACATACATTTGTATTTTAACAAGCAATACTTAACCTATAGATAAGAGAATCCCAAGTCCCTTCCCCGCGTAGCAGTTATATTGTTTTTATCCTTCAAAAAAACTGATACCTGATCAAAAGAGCAGGAAGAGTGACGTAACACAGGTATCTCTTAAAGGGACCTTCTGGAATAAGACTCTGTTAAGACGACTGAACCGTTGTTTTTTCTGTGGAAGGTTTGAAAAACAGAATAGAATAGCACATTATCTATAGGTTAAGTATTGCTTGTTAAAATGTTTTACTTTTAAAAACTTCATTTTACTTGTGGGAAACCTTACCCTTAACTCTCCTACATTTTTGATCCCCATATGAGTCCTTTCCCTCATCTACGAAGCATCCCTGTGAAACACAAACTGTTTCTCAAACACTTATGATGAAACAAAGCAAAAGGCTCAGTGGTGATTAGAATACAGAACAGAAGAAAACCACAAATAGGATCATGATGGGCACAACCACAGACATTGATAATCAGGTGCCAGCCATATGAAACAGATCAAGGAGAGAGCCATCATTCAGTCTGATGACTGACCCACTGTCATACAGTTAAAGAGGAAATCAAAGTTATCAACCATAATTTGGTTACAAACCATGCATGCAGTTTGCTTCAGAATATCCATATTGTAACTTATCTTTTTGTAGCAAGTGACATTGTTTGAAAAATCAATTTTGCCAACAAGCTTTATCCCAAAGTTTTAGCAATGGGGATATTTTGAACACCTCTGTCTGTCCATCTGTCTGTTAGTCTGTCATGCTGTCTCCTTCTAAACCACTAGAATTTAACCAAACTTACTACATGACTTCCCCGCATGGAAAGTGTGCGAGAGCAACATTAGCACAGAATGTGGGGATTTTGCAATGGTGTGCCTTTGACTCACTGTGTGATCTGGTTCTGAATTTATACATGTAGACAGATTTGAAGTCTATCCCTTGTTATTATTAGTCAATATTTTGCAGCAATAAGGCTGAGATGTAATTTGGCAAGTCAACTATGGTATCCTGCTGAAAGTGGAGATAAGCAATAGTACAGTTAGATGTTGCAAGTAAGGCTGGCAGGATTAATCGGATAATCGATTAATTGATCGATAAATACCACAAAAATGATTATCCTTACAGATCTGCTAATAATCGATCATTTAATTTCTGTGTCTGTTACTTTACCATATTTACCTTCAGTATCCAGACACCTCAACTCCTTACCATACTTTTATCTAAAATTTGAACAAGTACAATTTACTAACCAATTTTGTGTCTAAAAATAGCCAGATGAGTGGCAAACAGTGTAGCCCCCTGATGAGACGCCGCATTTGCGGCGTCTCATCCGGGTCTACACTGTTTGCTCAGGCATGTCTGACCAAATACTTACAGTAAAGTATAACATATGGTAAGAGTCATGCTCAGTGAGACAGGTAAAATTATGACCAAATCTTTTGTGATTACTAATTGATTATTGATCACAATTGCAGGACTGATAATCGATTATCTTTTCAGCTGACTAACCAGCCTTAGTTGCAAGTTTACATGAAGAAATATGGTGAGTACCAAAATTACTTATAACCTTTACCACTCTCTCGGGGTGGTCGGGTGGTGCGAAGGTGTCATGTATCTTATGTCACCGGGGCGTCCAGCTGATACTGGCTTACAGTTGGGCAAGGCCTGCTATCCTTGTAGCAGGTAAGGGTAGGGAGGTGATGTTTTTATTTCTTCTGTTTCTTCACTTTCATTCCTGTTCCTCTTTCTTCCCTGTCCCTCTCTTTCATCTCTTCTGCTATCTCTTCTGTCTCTTTTCTCCCTTTCTCTAGGAGACGACACAAAATGACCCACAAGGGTTGACGTGTCGTTAAACCCCAACACAATCAAATTTACCACTCTCTAGGCTAATCAGTAGACAACAAATTTGGGGGTGGTCGCGTGGTGCGAAGTTTTCGTGTACCTTACATCACCGGGGCATCCAACTGATATTGGCTTACAGTTGGGCAAGGCCTGCTATCCTTGTTGCAGGTGAGGGTAGAGGGGTCATGTTTTTATTTCTTCTATTTCTTCACTTTCATTCCTGTTCCTCTTTCCTCCCTCTCTTTCATCTACTCTACTATCTCTGGAGGATGACACAAAATGACCCATAAGGGTTGACATGTCATTAAACCCCAATACAATCAATCAGTCAATCACTAAATATTCTAGGCGAACATGGGGTACACATTACATACAATTGTTAATCCTTGTCATGCTGAATATATTAAGATACCAAGCCCACCTGTAATTTTTAGCTGATCCGATTCCTTGATCCAGTTTGTTAATACAAATTCACATAATGTCAAACTGTGTAGATCCAGATCAGTTGGCTTCTGAAGAAGCCAACTGATCTGGACCTATACTGTTTGCAAAGACAGGGCATATCCGGGATCAGCAGGACCACAGTTAACATAATGACCCGCAGCTGTGGGCAATTCTGCTGCCTATCGTATATACTCTTAAGTATTAGGACACCTTAACTTTTTAACCCTTATACTTGAAAAAAGTCTATTTTACTACCTGTTGAAATGTCTAAATAATAATGCTGCATGTGTAGCAAACAGGTAGACCCTGATCAGATGTCACATCCTGCAGCATCTGATCTGGGTCTACACTGTTTGCTCAGGCCTGTGTCTGTCCCAATATTTAGGGTTATTACAGTATGTACTTGTCACTGGGGAAATTATTTTGCAGAAGCCAACTGATCTGGATCTATACTGTTTGCAAAGACGGAGCATATCCAGGATCAGCAGGACCACGGTTAACATAATGACCCGCAGCTGTGGGCAATTCTGCTGCCTATCGTATTTACAATGGGACATAGCCCCTAAACCCAATTGTTGGAGCATCTGTCCATCCGTCTCCTCTGAAACCCCTGGGCCAAATTTCTTCAAACTTCATGTGGAGCCTTGTGTTAAAGGGGGATTGAAAATATGTACAAAAGTATGTACTTGTCACTGGGGAAATTATTTTGTCATCGAGGCATTTGTATTGAGTCCAAGTTAAAGCAACTGGGTGACTAAGATGTTGGTGCTTTCGATTTTTTAACACAAGGTCCCCAGTTTAAATTCTGTCACGAAAACATGCCTATATACTTTTGACACCTCATGTTTATATATTGAAAACTGGGGTTTACAGGGGTATGTATTATTTTTCTTATTTCTGCTCAAAAACATAGATTGTGGGTACTTGTTAGAACCGCCTCGATTGGGTACCGATTAGAATTGCCTCATCGAGTCAGTTCTAACAAGTACCGACACAATGTTTTGAGCAGAAATCTTCCAGTATCAGAAATTGTCAAAACTGTCATCATCTGGCTTGCTATAGAGTAAGACTCTTATCAGTTTACCCCTTCATTCCTTCCAGATACACTTCTTCAAGTTTAAGGGCAGGTACTACCTACCCTTTGAATTTATCCCCATACTTTAGCAATGGAGATATCCTGAATGCCTCTGTCCATCCATCTGCTGCCATGCTATCTCCTCCTAAACCAGTAGGCAGAATTTAACCAAACTTGCTACATTACTTCCCCTCAAAGTAAGAGTGTGTGAAAGCGTCCATCCATCTTTCCGTCACGCTATTGGCCACATTAGCTTGGAGCATGGAGATTCTGCGATGGCATGCCATCGACTGTGCATTCTAGATTTTCATTCCTTCATTGTTCAGTTTGACTTGCATTCTTCGCTTCAACATTTTCAGCTCACCACTCCCTGTCCGCCGTCCGTCTGTCCGAGCCAACATTTCGGGTTAGGGGGTTCAATTTTGTAACTACATTATGCTTTATTACATTAAGATACATTATAAACTTCTTGGTTAGGGAGCTTATAGCCCTTAAAACCCTATTGAAATTTACAATGGGACATAGCCCCTAAACCCAAATTGTTGGAGCTTCTGTCCATCTGTCTGTCCGTCCGTCAGTCTGTCTGTCCGTCCGTCTGTCTGTCTCCTCTGAAACCCCTGGGCCAAATTTCTTCAAACTTCATGTGGAGCCTTGTGTTAAAGGGGGATTGAAAGTATGTACAAATGGTCATGGTCCGTAAATCAAGATGGCCGCCATGCCCCTATATAGCTCCAATAGACTTATAATGGGAAAAACTTTAAAAATCTTCTCAGAAACCATGAGGCCCATGGCTTATATATCTAGTATGTAGCAGTGTTTAGTGGTCCCCTACATAAATCCTGCCAATCAAGCCCCCGGGGCTCAAACTGGCCATGCCCCGGGGGTCATTAGCTCCCATAGACTTATAATGGGAAAAACTTAAAAAATCTTCTCTGAAACCATGAGGCCTGCAGCTTATATATTTAGTATAGAGCAATGTTTAGTGGTCCCCTATATAAATCCTGCCCATCAAGCCACTTGGGTCCAACTGGCCTCACCCGAGGGGGTCCTATGTTTATATAGAGCTATATAGCTAAAGAACCTTAAAATCTTCTTCTCTCAAATTATGAGGCCTATGTAGCAATATTATGTAGTCTCCTACAAAAATCCTGCCAACTATACCCCTGGGATCCAAATTGGCCACGCCTCTGGGGTCATTAATTCCTGTAGACTTAATATGGAAACAAAAAAAAAACTTAAAAATCTTCTCTGAAACCCTGAGGCCTACAGCTTATATATTTTTTAGTATGTAGCAATGTTTAATGGTTCCTTTCATAAATCCTGTCATCATGCCCTTGGATCCAAATCGGCCATGTGCCGGGGGTATTTAGCTCCCATAGACTTATAATGGAAAAAAAAAAAAATTAAAAATCTTCTTCTCTGAAACCATGAGGCCCTTGTCTCCAAATCGGCCATGCGCCGGGGGTATTTAGCTCCCATAGACTTATAATGGAAAAAAAAAAAAATTAAAAAATCTTCTTCTCTGAAACCATGAGGCCCAGGGCTTATATATTTAGTATGTAGCAATGTGTGGTTGTCTCCTACATAAATCCTGCCAATCAAGCCCCTGGGGTCTAACTTGGCCATGTCCCGAGGGTGATTAGCTCCCATAGACTTGTAATGGGATAAACTTTAGTTTATAGAAATGTTTAGTGGTCCCCTACATAAATCCTGCCAAACAAGCCCCGGGGGTCCAAACTGGCCACATCCCAGGAGTCATATGTATATATAGAGCAAAATAGATAAAGAATCTTCAAATTCTTCTTCTCTGTAACCATGAGTCTCAGAGCTAACAGATTTAGTATGCAGCATTGTTTGGTGGTCTCCTACATAAATCCTGCCAACCATGCCTCTAGGGTCCAAATTGGCCATGCCCCAGGGTTCATTAGCTCCCAAAGACTTATAATGGGAAAAATTTTAAGAAATCTTCCTCTATGAAACCATGTGGCATACAGTTTATTTATTTAGTATGTAGCAATGTTTAGTGGTCCCCTACATGAATCCTGCCAATCAAGCCCCTGGGGTCTAAATTGGCCACACCCCAGGGTTCATTAGCTCCCAGTAGACTTACAAGGGGAAAAACTTAAAAAATCTTCTATGAAACCATGAGGCCTACAGCTTATATATTTAATCTGTTGCAATATTTAGTGGTTCCCTACATAAATCCTGCCAATCATGCCCCTGCGGTCCAAATTGGCCATGACCCAGGGGTCATTAGCTCCCATAGACTTAAAAGGAAAAAAAAAACAAACATAAAAAACTTCTCTGTAACCATGAGGCCCACAGCTTATAGATGCGTCCAACCCAAACTGTGAAGCGGTTCGCGTGCAGATGCACTGCTATAGACTAACTATGTTACCAGTGATGTGTGTGACCACAAATGTACTGGTTCAACAAACACTTGGGTGGTTCAGTGCTTATCCTGAAAAACAATAAGCATTCCGTGATTTGGCAGAGACTACTGACAGGGCGGCCATGCTGACAATAGCAACAAAACAGCCAATAACGCCAAGTATTCCAATTGCAGGGAATTGAATCACAAGACTCATGACGTCAGCCTACAAAATTTGTGATGCCGTCATTTTGAATTTTGTCTCCACTTTGAATTTTATTTCTATCCATTCTCAGTCTCTTTATAAGCTAAGCATGATTCGTTTTGTGCATAAGGTACACTTTGATGTAGCTTTTTTGATAACACATAGACTGTAAGCTCTTTTCACATGATAATCTGAAAAACTTTGACACAATAATGTGTTTGTTCGACAGGTTTGTAAATCATGTTAATTGTTGTTTGTTTGTTTTTTCTGCTTTTCATAATGTGTAGACTCGCAAAAAAAAAAAGACCAAAAAGAAACAAAGACAAAAACGCACAAACGGTCAAAAGTAAAATGGATTTCAGGTAGCGAACAATAGTGTATGTCATTGTACCTGTTACCGGCATACACTAGCTTTCGGTTTTCAGAAAGCATGGCCCTGCCCATCGGGGCCCACGAAATAGATGGGCTGCCTAAAGCCTCCATGGCAGAGCTAAGCAGGAACCGAATTCATGTGATCGGGTCAGGTAAAAGTCCCACAAATTTGGAGGCAATGTCTCTAAACTACTGAAATATTGTTGACTTGGACGTTATATAGCAATTCATGCAGTGGATTCAGAAGTCAAGCGTAGTCTGAAATCAATTCAGTTCGATCTGGCCTCTTGTTAGTCTGTCATTACTGACAATGACCAATCCTAATCAACTGTGATGTGTTATTATTTGTGTGTTCTAAGGTGGCTGATGAGACCATTCTTAGCTCTAAACTGCCTGTTCAAGAACAAGAGAGGTCTGAGGAAGAAAGCTCTGTTGGTGATGCCTTAGCTCTGGCTTTCCGCTGTGCACGTTTCTGCTAGGCTTCGCTGATTCTTTTTGCTTCATATTCACCAGCTCCCCTTTTTATGAGGCCTCGCCACTTTGTACAATCTTGTGCAATCTGTTCCCATGACTCAGTTGGTATGTTGAAGTCTTTAAGGGAGACTTTGAGGGTGTCCTTGTATCGCTTCTTCTGATCACCATGGGAGCGTTTTCCTACTTGAAGTTCTCCATAGAGGATTTTCTTTGGCAAACGTTCATCAGGCATTCTGGTAACATGACCTGTCCATCTTAACTGTGCCAATTTCAGAAGAGTATGTATACTCTGCATCCCTGCCCTTTTCAGGACTTGTGTGTCTGGAATCCTGTCTTGCAACTTGATCTTTAGAAGTTTTCTAAGACAGCTTGTATGGAAGTGGTTCAGTCTTTTGGCATGCCGTTGGTAAACTGTCCAAGTTTCGCATGCGTATAATAGTGTTGGCATCACTACCGATCTATATACTTTCAGCTTTGTGTCGAGTCTGATTCCACTTCGGTCCCAAATACTTCCACATAGCCGGCCAAATGCTGCACTAGCTTTGGCGATTCTAGCATTGACTTCATCATCAATGTGCACAACTCTAGACAATGTGCTTCCAAGGTAGGTGAACTTGTCTACCACTTGCAGTCGTTGACCTTTCACTGTGATGGTAGGCTCCTTGTAAGGCTTTGCAGGTGCTGGCTGATATACTACCTCAGTTTTTTTGATGCTGATTGTGAGATCATAGCTGTCACATGAATCAGATACTTGATCCACACCTTTTTGCATTTTCTCTTCTGTTGGAGCACCCTTTGCCATGTCATCAGCAAAGAGGAACTCGTCTAGCACCTCTGTCTGCACCTTAGATTTAGCTTGCAACCTTCTTAGGTTGAAAAGTTTCCCATCAAAGCGATACCTAATAGGTATACCATTGTCACCATCCTGGAAAGCATCTGTAAGCATGGCAGAAAACATCATGCTGAACAGTGTTGAAGCTAGTACACAGCCTTGCTTAACTCCATTTGTCACAGGAAATGGATCAGAAAACTCGCCATCATTTTGGACCCTAAAAATGCAAGCATACCATCATGGAACTGCCGCACCATTGCTATGAATTCGGCAAAACAACCAAACTTTGCCATAATTTTCCAAAGTCCCTCACGACTGACTGTGTCAAATGCTTTGGTAAGGTCGACAAAGGTCATGTAGAGGTCCACATTCTGTTCCTGGCATTTTTCTTGTAGCTGTTGTGCTGTGAAGATCATGTCTATTGTTCCTCTGTTTTTCCTGAATCCACACTGGCTTTCTGGTAGAAGCCCTGACCATTCCAGGTGTTCATTCAGTCGGTTCAGTAGGACCCTAGCAAGAATCTTCCCAGCAGTTGACAGTAAAGAGATGCCTCAATGATTGTCATAGACTTGAGGATTCCCTTTCCTTTTGAACAGGTGGATAATTGTTGCATCCTTGAATTCTTGAGGGATGGCTTCTTTTCTCCACATAATGTGAAATAACTGTCAGTTTCTGTGCAACTGGAGGACCTCCTGCTTTGTAGATCTCTGCAGGTATTGCATCTGATCCTGGAGCCTTGCCAGATGACAGGAGTTTTATTGCTTTCACTGTTTCAGAGACGGTTGGGAGCTCATCAAGCAGCGGATTACATTCCACCTGTGGTAGTCTGTTGATAGCTTCATCATTGATAGATGATGGCCGATTAAGGACACCATCAAAGTGTCCAGCCCATCTTTTCAAGATAGTGTAGCAGTTTAGGTATATGATACACTTCTACTGCCTTGTGGTAGAGTGCAGGACTTTGAATCCGGCGGACCGGGTTCGGTCCCGGGTCGGGGAAAAATGTGATTTGGATTTTTTCTCCTTTCCTATTACATTTGGTGGCCAGTGTGGGCATGGCAGCCTTGGAACCTGATGGGCGAAGCAAGTGCTGGGTTGTCACTCGGAGCTTGCGCGACATTTGTATTGGCATGAATGCATACAAATGTCTCGTTATAGGAAGGAGGGATGTAGCAGTTTAGGTATATGATACACTTCTACTGCCTTGCGGTAGAAGCCGGCTTTTATAGCGACGTGGTAGAGTGCAGGACTTTGAATCCGGCGGACCGGGTTCGATCCCAGGTTGGGGAAAAATGTGATTTGGATTTTTTCTCCTTTCCTATTACAATAGCTTCTTTATCATCATAGAACTTGTCTTTAACTTCATCTGGGTTGGTCATTGTGGGTGCATAGGCACTTACAATTGTTGCATGCCTCTTGCCAGATAAGGGAAGTCTCAGCGTCATCAGGCGGTCATTCATGCCTTTGGGAAGTGCTGAAAGCTTGCTGAAGAGGTGTGACTTGATGGCAAATCCTACTCCTGCTTCACGCCACTCTTCTTTCTTGCGTCCACTCCAGAAGAAAGTGTAGCCAGCACCAACTTCTTTTAAAAGCCCTTCTTTTGCAAGGCGAGTCTCATTCAGAGCTGCAATCTCGACTTTGTATCGGTCAAGTTCTCTACCAACTAGAGCTGTTCTTCGCTCAGGTCTGTCAGAACTAGAACTGTCCATTAGGGTGCGCACATTCCAAGCACCGATGGTAAGAGGTATCACCTTCATCTTTTTTCTTGATCTGGCCAACCCACCTATGAAGTATGTGATGATGATTTGGACGCACGGATATAGGTAGCACCTATTAAATTCATATTATATTCCCTACTTCAGTCCTGCAAAACAAGCCCCTGTGGTCTAAACTGGCCACACCCCAGGGGGTCATATGTATATATAGAGGTATATAGCTAAAGAACCTTCAAAAATCTTCTCTGTAACCATGAGGCTCAGAGCTTACAGATTTAGTATGTAACAGAGGTCTCCTGCATAAATCCTGCCAACCATGCCCCTGGGGTCCAAATTGGCCATGCCTCGGGTCATTAGCTCCCATAGACTAATAATGGGAAAAATATCTTCTTCTATGTAACCATTAGGCCTACAGCTTATATGTTTAGTATGTAGCAATATGTTTAGTGGTCCCATACATGAAACCTGCCAATTAAGCCCCTGGACATGCCCAGGGGGTCATTAGGTCCCACAGACAAGCCCCTGGGGCCCAAACTGGGGTGTCATTAGCACCCATAGATTACAATGGGGAAAACTTAAAAAATCTTCTCTGAAACCATGAGGCCCAGAGCTTATATATTTAGTATGTAGCAATATTTAGTGGTCCCCTAGATAAATCCTGCCAATCAAGTCCCCGGGACCCAAACAGGCCATGCCCCAGGGGAGTCATTTGTTTTATAGAACTATATTAGCTAAAGAACCCTCAAAAATCTTCTTCTCTTCTCTGAAACCATAAATGTCAGTCTGTTTGGGAAACACAAACTTATAATAAATTAAATGAAATCAAACCAAATTTTAACAGCAAATGCACATTCTCTAATTACAGCAGAAAAGAACAAACAAAAATCACCAGATGTAGAATTGGACACACTAGAATTACTAATTCTTACATATTAAAAAATGAACAAGCTCCATTCTGCATTCCTTGTAATGAACCTTTCACAGTCAAACATTTTCTTATCACTTGTGCTGAATTTAATCACATTCGCACAAAGTATTTTAATATAAAAACTATAAAGGAACTTTTTGATATGCCAACTCAGAAAATACTCGACTTTCTTAAAGAGATCGGACTTTTTAATAAAATATGATCAGTATTTTTAATAACTTAAAATCATTGATACTTTATCTCTTTAAAATAAACACATCAATCCTAGATATTTTTAAATTTCTCATTAAATAAAATCATCATATAACATAAAACTTATTAGACGCTATATGCCCTTTTAGGGTTGAGCGTCTATAAACAAAATATCCATCCATCCATCCCAAATGATCTAGGCAGTCCCTACCTCCTGATCCAGATAACCCTTTGTAGACTGAATAGTCTCCTGTCCAAACTATATATTGGAAGAGTCCAATATCAATTTTAGGTATGTCCATTTAGGTATGTCCAGCTATGAGATTTAGATATTCCTAGAGAAAAATGGCTAAACTACCATATTTGACCTAATTACTTACATGCTCCTATAAGCACAGTCAAGCAATTAATAGTTGTCTTTAGATTACAACCAGTGTACTTTTATTTACTTCTTTATAAAAACATACATTGTGGGCTGAGGCAATTCAAATGAGTACTCACAACATATGCTTTTATAAAGACAATTGGAAACAAATATTGCATAAACATCATAAATAATCCTCTAATGAAGTCCTCTGCTAATCTTTATTCAAAGTGTGCCCTATACAAGGTGCATATTTTACTAAAAAGGTTTTCCCAGTAATTTTGAAAAACCTAAGTACACCATTGGTAATTATTTCGAATACAGTATTTGCAAACAGTGGAAACTCTGATCAGATGCCATGTTCTTGAGCATCTGATCTGGGTCTGCACTGTTTGCCAGTTACCCTTTTAGGGGTCTCCAGACTACAATGGGTTAAAAGGGGTATGTATCCACGTATTTTTTATTTCTCCATGATATTATGTGGGTACTCATTAGAAGTAACGTATGGTTAGGTAAATTGACCGCGCTCAACATGACCGCATTGGGTTGACTGGGCTGTAAAACCTCAACACAAACAAACTTAGCTAACTACATTAACCCATTGTAGTCAGAAGACCCGTATAAGGATAATTGGCACAGTGCAGACCCAGATCAGATGCCACAGAACGCAGCGTCTGATCAGGGTCTCCACTGTTTGCAAATCGGCCATTTTTCTCTTGGAATATGTAAATCTCATAGCCGGGTGTACCTAAAATTGAAATTGGACGCTTCCAATATGTAGTGTGGGAGAGTCCATTCAGTATACAATGGGTTAAATGCATTTTAACCACTTCCAATGTACATGTAAGTTAAAAATAACAAAATTTGGTCCTGGTTTTAAATGGAGAAGTGTCCAGGTGGCAGAGTGGTTAGGGCTCCCGACTTCAAATCACAAGGTCACTGAATCCCACTAGAGGCAGATTTCAGATCATGACTGTACGGTACTTAATTGCACAGAGCCTTTCATTATCATCCTTCTATCATCTCAATATGACAAACAATGTCGAAAGGGATATAAAACACCAAATCACCATTAAATCATCACGAAAACACGCCTATATAATATTGACCCCTTAAACCCCACTTTTATATAGTAAAACTGGGGTTTACAGGGGTATACATTATTTTTCTTATTTCTGCTCAAAACATATATTGTGGGTACTCATTAGAACCGCCTCGACGAGGCGGTTCTAACGAGTACCCACAATCTATGTTTTGAGCAGAAATAAGAAAAATGTCAGTTTTTTTTTATCTGAAAATTTTCAGTTTTTGGACGTGAAATTTTCTATATACTTGAATAGGCGTGTTTTCGTAATAAATCTGTGAACTTTATATACGTGAACCGTATATTTTTATACAGCAATGCATTAAGGTTAATTTACAAATCCGCCAATTTTAATACCAGTGAAAATGTCGAAAATGATAACATCACGAACATTTATCCCTGCGAAAATTTATACAATTTAAATAATTCAGGTCCTGGTCCTACCATCCTATACATAGGAATAGATAAGAGTGGATATCAGGTATATATTTTTCTTATTTGTCCACGAAAACATGGGTACTCATTAATAGGGCCTCGCTGAGGCACTTCTAATGAATACCCACAACACATGTTTTTTGTGGAGAAATAAAAAAATATCAGTAGTTTTAGATTGAAGCAAGCATCTCATCAAGAACAATGCTATACAATAGGTTTCTTTTACAGCTTTCTATACTAGCAGACAAACCAGTTCATCAACTTCTTCAGCAACTGTCTGTGACATTCCCTGTAAGTACCTTCTGTACTGGTATTCTCATTTTATACTAACATTATGTTTGTCCGAAATTCACCGTAGTATATACCTTTATTGTCTATGCCCACATCTTAACTCTTGTCTTGTTGAACCCCGATATGCCGTCTTTGCAAACAGTGTAGATCTGAAGAAGCCAACTGATCTGGATCTGCACTGTTTGCCATTTAGTATGTGAATTTATAGCAAAAATCCGGATCAAATAATCTGATTGGCTGAAAATTAGTAGTGGGCGTGGCATCTTAATTTATTCAGCAGGACAAGGGTTAATGTTTGCCATTACTCCGGAAGCACTTTATGAAATAAAGTTATACGAGGGCTGTTCAAAAAGTTCTCAGCCCTACCATGTTCTGGACAGTTTTGAGGACATTTGCATTGCTGATTCCATGCAGCAATTCTACAGACCAATAATCACCAGATTTTCAGAGTTCATCTTCAGTTTTAATTTGCTAAGACTACACTTTTTACATTTACCCTGCATACTCTATAGTGTATGTTTTTGATCAACCACAACTTTTGTATGTGGGCGGTCGGGTGTGGTGAAGGTGATGTGTATCTTATCTCACCGGGTGTCCAACTGATATTGGCTTACATTTGGGCAAGGCCTGCTATCCTTGTAGCAGATAAGGGTAGGGGGGGAATGTTTTTATTTCTTCTTTCATTCCTGTTCCTCTTTCTTCCCTGTTCCTCTCTTTCATCTCTTCTACTATCTCATCTCTTTTCTCCCTTTCTCTGGGAGACGACACAAACTGACCCACAAGGGTTGACATGTCATTAAACCCCAACTCAATCAATCAATCAGTCAGTCAACAACTTTTGTATATTCAAATGTTTGCATTAAAATTTTTGCCATGAAAAATACAAAGGCATCTCTGTAAATTCTAGGCACAAATTTTTAAATACCGAAAATGCTGAATGTTTAATAATTTTAGCCGAGAGTACACACTCAGAACTTGCCCAGGAATTTACAATATCAAAGTGTTTTTGGCTAAGTGTTTGCGAGATGCTTATGTTCATCTGTGTAAGAATATTTTCTTGGATTTATGCACAGAATTTTCAATAAACGCATAAATAGGAGTTATTTTTAAATTCCAGGGGTGCATATTTTAAGGGTTTATTGTAGTTATGATACATGTCAATAATACCTCTTTTTGTAATCAAATCATCAGCAAGTGATCAAATTTGCTTTTACAAAAAAAAAAAAAAAAAAAAAACAACCAAAAACTATAAAAATCATGTTGTGTATGAGAAATGAAATGTCAAAGTGAAGCAAGACAATAAAATTTAGATAGACTTTTAAAACATCACTTATCCTTCTTGTGTTTGAGGTGCAATATAAGAAAAAAATTAACCAGAAGATTTTGGAACTTTTTCAGAAATCTAGTGAAAGACTCCTAATAACATTCATATTAAATTGGTATGCACAGATTCGTCAGGAATGGGTGAGGCCGCCAAGGAACTTTTTGAATGGCCCTCTTAGACTGGCCCAAAAATATTTATCCATTGACTGCTAAATATTATTACAAACAAGTATTAGCCCAGAGAGTGTCAAAGGTTAAAGTAAACCCATCACATTTAATTAGTGGACAGGAAAGAAAAAGGAATAAACAACCAACAATGGTTGGTTTCACTGGCTGTTCAATTGTCAATTGCTTTTTTGTCATACAATGACCTTTTTATGACCTATTTAACATTTTGCATGCTGGGTGAAAATTGCAGCAGATGACATTTTGATTTTTTTATTTTTCCCAGAAAAAAAGGATTTGACATTTCATGCAATTGGTCTCCTCAGGAGGCAATTTGCATGAAGTGTAAGATCCAGTTTTCCAGGAAAAATAAGAAAAATATCATCAGTTTATCATCTACTGAGCCGGCCTCGGTGGCTCAGTTGGATGCGCCGTCCGACTTGAGACCAGGAGGTCGCGGGTTCAACCCCCGCCGAGGTCGGCAACATTCTTTCGTGGAGATTGATCATGAAATATTTTCTACGGTCATACTCTCCCTTCCGCTGATTCAAGAAGGGCAGTTGTCAGTTTCTGGCGAAAGAATGTGCACAATACTGGTTAACCGCTTAGAGGACTAAGCCTGCCCAGTAAACGTGTGGTTAGGTAAGCTGACGACGCTCGACATGACCCCACTGGGTTGACTGGGCCGTAAAACCTCAACACAAACAAACAAAACCATCTACTGAATAGCATGGAAAATGTAATTAGAATAATAGTATATTTGCTTTTTTGGATGGGTTTTCAAAAAATCCGTCCTTTATAGTAGCGCTGTCCAGGCGGGCGGGTGGGTGTCGGGCATCATCCCAGATTAAACTTTTGGTTAACCTTTTTTCAAAGTTATATGTTATCTTTATTTTTAAGTGGAATGCTTTCATATTTGGTAGGGATAAAGAGACGGACCGGTAGGCGTGTCACATGCAAGAGAGACAACTCTCACTTTCTTCGTCTTGTAAATATCGTCCATAATGCCATTAGTCGTTTTTCTTTTATGACTTTCAGAGTGAATAAAAGTTTTCTAGTTTGTTTTTTCTATTTTGTTTAGGTTCGAGAGTGAGAAAACCAAGAATTACCTGACAGACTGGTGACCAGTGCCATGAAAGAATTACAACTGAAATTGTACAAGATAGAAATCAGTTCTGAGGAATCAGTATAGTGACAATTTCATCCTTATAGAAGGACCTATAAATAGACAATAAACTTGAGTTGTGTCTGGTAAAAGTGTGCTTTAGGTCACAGGCGATCAGTGTGGTGACAGCTCCAAACAACAGAGGGTATATCAGGTAAATATTTTCTTATATCTCCACGAAAACATATGCTGTGGGTACTCATTAGAAGCGCCTGAGAGGTGCTTCTGATGAGTACCCACAACATATGTTTTCGTGGAGAAATAAGAAAAATGTCAAATTTTGTTGGTTGAAAAAAAGCATCTTAACTGGAGCTATGATAATGATGTGTAATAACATGCTTACTGTGCTTTCGACATCCTTTGGAAAGACGTTTATTATTCGGTGTTTTATTCTAAATGAAAAAACATTTTGTGCATGGGTAGTTACGACAAATGATTTGCATTAAATCATGCTAAAAGTTTGCAAGTATACTTCTGTGTAAAAAGCCAGGCAAAAAAGAACCCCAACTTTCCAAATGATGTCAAGAGTAGCTCTGGTGATAAGTGTGGTGATCATCTAGAATAATTTTTGCACACAAACATATCTTGTGGTAGCGATTGAAATTACCACATTGAGATGATTTCATAGAGTGCCCACAAGGTATGTTTTGGTGCAAAAGTAACAAAAAAAAAAAAAAAAAAATTCTAATTGAGGCCTTCAGTTCTGAGCATGCTGTGGGCAAATTCAGCAGATGACAAACTTATAAAATGTATATTTTTCAGAGAAAATGGGATTTGACATGTCATGTAAATAATCTCGGTCGACAAATCTGCATCAATGTCGATCAGATTTTATTTTGGGGCGGGGGCGGGGAAACAAAAAACATAAAAACATTTCTCTGCTGAAATTTTTACCCAGCATGCTAAGCGTTAATTGGACCTATGACCAATACAATTGGCTGAGAGCAATTTGAAAACCGGATTTATACCCAGCAGGAATCCTAAAACTATTTTCTTTGTACAGATTTCTAAAATGAGCAGTTTTACCCATATTTTAGACATAATATAATTATGACCTAGTTGGAATGAAATGAATTTAGTTTTTGTGGACTTTATTGATGTGAAAATACTACCAAATCATTCACAAACTGAATAAAGCCCTTTTGTGAGTGATTTGCTGGCATCTACACATTGATAAAATCCTGAAAAATAAAATTTGTTCCTATATTGATACATTAACCTTGGCCATGCTGAATAAATTACATCTTTGTGATTTTTGTCGCAGTGGCTTCAGCATGCATGATTGACACAGGGATCTAGGGTCCTCATTGGCATTGGCGTTGTCGTCATTGTCGGCATCTACAAAGTTAAGACTGTGCTTTTAGCTCCATTTCTCAAACTACAAGGCTTCTAGGCTAATGAAATTTCATACACTAATCCACCATGATGCAGCCTGCCCACTGCCATCCACCATTACTGACCTTGACCTACTTTTTACATTTGGCTGAATAGAGTGTAGTCTCTGTGTTTAGCTCCAATGTTAAGTCTGTGTGTTCAGCTCTGTTTCTTGAACACCAACACTTCTGGGCTAATGAAACTTTCATACTGGCCTTATCCTATTTTACACGCATAGCTGACCAATGTTTAGTCTGCGTTTAACTCTGGTTTCTCAAACACCGAGGCCTATAGGCTAATGACACTTCATACAAACATCCGCCTGAACACACCCTGCCCATTGTCATTGACCTTTACTGACCTTGACCTACTTTTTATGTTTGGCTGAACAATCTTTTTAATCTGCGCATTTAGCTCCGGTTATCAAACACCGAGGCCTCTAAGCTAATGAAACTTAATGCACACATCCACCATGTTGGACTCTGCCAAAAATACCGGCCTCAGTGGTTCAGTCCGATGTGCATCTGACTTGTGATCTGGAGGTCACAGGTTTGATCCCTGCTGGGTCCGGCAGCATTCCTTTTTGGAGATTGATCATGCAATATTTTCTAAGGTCATTCTACCCTTAGCTGGCCTCAGTGGCTCAGTTGAATGTGCCGTCCGAATGGAGACCAGGAGGTCGCTGGTTCAACCCCTGCCGAGGTCGGCAACATTCTTTCGTGGAGATTGATCATGAAATATTTTCAATGGTCATTCTCTCCCTTCTGCTGATTCAAGAAGGGCAGTTGTCAGTTTCTGACGAAAGAATGTGCACAATACTGGTTAATCGCTTAGAGGATTAAGCCTGCCCAGTAAAGGTGTGGTGAGGTAAACTGACCGCGCTCGACATGACCCCATTGGGTTGACTGGGTCGTAAAACCTCAACACAAACAAATCATTCTACCCTTCTGTTGATTGAAGAAAGGCAGTGGCTCAGTTGGATGCAGGTCCGACTGGTGATCAGGAGATTGCGGGTTCGACCCCAGCCAGATCGGCAACATTTTTTTTGTGCAGATTGATCATGAAATACTTGCTACGGTCATTCTCTCCCTTCCGTTGATTCAAGAAGGGCAACTGGCAAAAGAATGTACACAATACTGGTTAACAACTTAGAGGACTAAGCCTGCCCAGAAATGTGTGGTTAGGTAAACTGACTGCGCTAGACATGACCCCATTGGGTTGATTGGGCTGTAAAACCTCAACACAAACAAACAGTTGTGCACATTCTTCAAAAGAAACTGACAAGTACTCATTTACTGTTTACAGGACTACTTTTCATTATCACCCTTCCATCATCTTGATAAGACTTAACCCATAAAACGCCAAGAAAACCTGCATCTGAAAATGTTGTCTGTTTATGTTGTCTGCTGTGTATTCTTGCAAACTTTTCAAACCTATTTTTGCATACAGGCAAACAGTGTGGACCCTGAGCAGTCTGATCTGTGTCCGTACTGTTTACATAAATGACTTTTAAAATCACAAGCAGAAGACAAAGCAGATGACAATTGTTGTGATTGGCGCTTTAAGGGTTAAATGTTGAAAGGGATGCAAAACAACAACTCCTCATCATGATCCAGACTTTAAAATGATGATTTGGTGTTTTATGTCCCTTTAATATTATTTAAGTCCTATCGAGATGATGGAAGGGTGACAATGAAGTGCCGCACAGTCACGAACTAAATTGCCTCCTCCAGCCGAATTTAGGGGTGGTCGGGTGTGGCAAAGGTGTCGTGTATCTTGCGTCACCAGGGCGTCCAACTGATATTGGCTTACAGTTGGGCAAGGCCTGCTGTCCTTGCAGCAGGTATGGGTAGAGGGGGAATGTTTAATTTCTTCTGTGTCTTCACTTTCATTCATTTTCCTCTTTCTCCCCTGTCCCTCTCTTTCATCGTCTCAACTATCTCTTCTATCTTCTCCCTTTCTCTGGGAGACGACACAAAATGACCCACAAGGGTTGACGTGTCGTTAAACCCCAACACAATCAAATCAAAATCCAGCCGAATTTGAACCTGGGATGTGATCTGAATTTGAGAGCGATAACTACTCGGGCCAGACACAGAGCGTATAGGGGTATAAAAAGAATTCCATTATTTTACTGCAAAACATTTTATATTTAATAGTATGTATTGGAAAGCAATTCCATAATTGTGGTAGGGGTTTAAATTATATAAGAATTAAATATGAATTCCATTACGATCAAAATTCTGAATGTAAAAGGATAGAATAGTTTATTTATGTTAATGTATTTGTAAAATTGCTTGGTATGTAGTACATTAAAGAAATAAAAAAAAAAAAAAAATCATTTGAGGTGAATGGATATACCTCAAGAGAGATTACTCTGATCTGGAAGTATTTGCCTCCCTTCTAAAAGTGGGGTACCATGAAAGGAAACAATCACTGTATTCCACCTAGTTACCGTGCTGTGGGCTTAGGATATTCAAAATTACTGGAAACATTTGTACTGATATAAGCATCTAATAAGGGCTCACTTTAAAGTAAGATCAGCAAAGGACTTCATGAGGGGCGTATTTGACAGTGTGTACGCGATATTCTTTTTCTGATTTTCTATACAAATGTGTATGTTGTTGGTGCTCATTTGAATTGCCTCGACTTGTTGAGGCAAATGAATACCATTAACCCTTAAAGCGCCAAGAAAAACTGCATCTGAAAATGTTGTCTCTTTACGTCATCTGCTGAATATTCTTGCAAACTTTTCAAACCTATTTTTTGCATACCGGCAAACAGTGTGGACCCAGATCAGACTGCTCCTTTAGTCCACACTGTTTGCAGAAATGACTTTTAAAATCACAAGCAGAAGACAAAGCAGACGACAATTGTTGTGATTGGCGCTTTAAGGGTTAACATATTATGCCTTTGTAAAGAAGTATAGATAAAAGTATGTGTTATAATCTGAAGACTACGAAATTGCATGACTGCGCGTATAGGGGTATGTGCAGTAATTAGGTCGAATATGGTAACTCCCTTTCAGAAGGCATTCAGGTAGAAGGGACGCCAAGTTTCCCTACTGCTGGACTGGTCTCCCTTTGAAAATGGAGGTAATCACTTTCAACTTCGGGTATTCTCTCTTTGAGAAGTCCATTCACTTCAATATGGAGCCTTAATATTTGTTTTCTGAGGTGTTCATTCACCTCCATCCAGCCATTTTGGCCACATGAAGCGAAAAAGTGCCTTCAAGCATGTGAAAAATGCAGACTCAGATCATCCTACACACACGCAAAGTGTTATCCGAGCTTTTGCTCTCCATTCATACATTCTGTAGTATCTAATGATTGTTGCCGGCCTCGGTGGCTCAGTTGGATGCGCCGTCCGACTGGAGACCAGGAGGTCGCGGGTTCAACCCCCGCCGAAGTCGGCAACATTCTTTCGTGGAGATTGATCATGAAATATTTTCTACGGTCATCTCTCCCTTCCGCTGATTCAAGAAGGGCAGTTGTCAGTTTCTGGCGAAAGAATGTGCACAATACTGGTTAACCGCTTAGAGGACTAAGCCTGCCCAGTAAACGTGTGGTTAGGTAAACTGACCGCGCTCGACATGACCCCATTGGGTTGACTGGGCCGTAAAACCTCAACACAAACAATCTAATGATTGTTACGGACAGTGAAGGCCTTGATCAGACTGTGCAGATGCCTTCTGGGCCTTTGCTGTCTGTGTATGCCCAAAGACACATTTGCATGACGCTGGCCTCAGTGGGGCAGTTGGATCCACCATCCGACTGGAGAACAGGAGGTCGCGGGTTCGACCCCCGCTGAGGTCGGCAACATTCTTTCGTGGAGATTTATCATGAAATATTTTCTACGGTCATTCTCTCCCTTCCGCTGATTCAAGAAGGGTAGTTGTCAGTTTCTGGCCCAGTAAATGTGTGGTTAGGTAAACTGACCGCCCTCGACATGACCCCATTGGGTTGACTGGGCCGTAAAATCTCAACACAAACATTTTGCATGATTTGTTTGTGTTGTGGTTTTACGGCCCAGTCAACCCAATGGGGTCATGTCGAGCGCGATCAGTTTACCTAACCACAAGTTTACTGGGCAGGCTTAGTCCTATAAGCGGTAACCAGTATTGTGCACATTTTGCATGACGCGGCCCATTTATTCTTGGACTAGGTCAGTTCGTCATCTGCTGAACTGGCCAAGAGCGGTAAAGATTAAGCAAGCAGGTGCAATATAGGAATCCAGTTTTCTGTACAGCCATCAACATTTGTGACTACCCTAGCATTCAAGTCCATTTCTGAATCCATTTCTGAATGACTAACACATGCTCAATCATCTTAATGGCATACACTTTTTCCCTAACAGAGGCTCAAACAGTGCGGCATCATTTTATGGCCATGGCCTGTTTTTCACTGTCTTATGACTGTCATTTTTTGCATCAAACCTTGGGTTTAACTTCATTTCTGATCAGCTGCAATCATTGCAGTGATGGACTCGATCACTGCAATGTTATTTTATGACTCTGACCTATATTTTGCAGATGAAGGACTCATTTTTTGGCATCAATTTTCGTGATTAACTTATGACCTACAATCATCAAACCTGTATCTTTTTTAGTCCTTGATCTGTATTTCTCAATTTAATTACTGGTTGTTTGCATCAATCCTAACATTTAGCTCATATATATATATATATATTTAGCTGTTTCTGTTTAACCATGACCACTCTCAGCTCCATTTCCGATTAACCATGACCACACTCTCTAGGCAGTTTAGTAGACGACAAATTTGAAACTTTTCTTATTTTTCCAAGAAAACGAAATATCACATTTCATGCAAATTGTCTTCATTAGAGACAATTTGCATGAAATGTCAGATCCTGTTTACTGGGAAATTCAGAAAAATATTTAAAAAAGTGTGGTGAATTTTTTACCCAGAGTGCTAAGTGTTAACTGCATGACCAGCATGCACTTCCACCCTAACGGGATCAAAACGCCTGTATTCTGTGACCATGAACTACAAATCACGGTCCAATGACCTTGTCATTATTTACATGAATTTTTAAAACTGACAGATGCCAGCAGACTGACACTGCCTTCCTAGGAATTTTTGTCCTAAATCTTAACCCTTAAAATGCCAAGAAAACCTGCATCTGAAAATGTCGTCTGTTTATGTTGTCTGCTGAATATTCTTGCAAACTTTTCAAACCTATTTTTGCATACAGGCAAACAGTGTGGACCCAGATCAGACTACTCTAGGAGCAGTCTGATCTGGGTCCGTATCGTTTACATAAATGACTTTTAAAATCACAAGCAGAAGACAAAGCAGACGACAATTGTTGTGATTGGCGCTTTAAGGATTAACTAGCCCAGTAAATAAATGACAAACAGTCCAGATCCTTAGAAATAGTTTGATCTAGGTTTGCATTAGTTGCTGCCGGCCTCGGTGGCTCAGTCAGATGCGTGTCTGATTGGTGATCAGGTTGTGGGTTAGATCCGCGTCAGGTCTGGCAACATTCTTAGAGATTGATCATGAAATATTTTCTTGTCATTCTCCGATTCAAGAAGGGCAGTTGTCAGTTTCTGGCAAAAGAACCAGTTTCTGGCAAAACAATGTGCACAAGTACTGGTTATCCTTATGAGGACTAATAAATGTCAAAAAGATTGCCTTTGGAAACACAGAACACACTATAGATCAGAAATCTGCCCAAGAAACGTGTGGATAGGTAGGCTTGACATGATCCTAATGTCAAACTTCATCTCAAAATACATTGTTTGCTCAGGAATTCCTTTCTGATATTAATGTTAATACAACAGACTCTGAAGATGTATAAGATTGAGTCATTCATACATCTTACGATAAGGGGGTATCAACATATTTTTCTAGGCCTAGTTTCTAGTTGGATGCGCCGTCCAACTGCAGACCAGGAGGTCATGGGTTCAACCCCCGCTGAGGTCAGCAAATTCTTTCGTGGAGATTGATGATGAAATATTTTCTACGGTCATTCTCTGCCTTCTGCTGATTCATGAAGGGCAGTTGTCAGTTTCTGGCGAAAGAATGTGCACAATACTGGTTAACCATTTAGAGGACTAAGCCTGCCCAGTAAACGTGTAGTTAGGTAAACTGACCGCGCTTGACATGACCCCATTCGGTTCACTGGACCGTAAAAACCTCAACACAAACACATTTTTCTCAGTTCTCTACAAGTGGGTATACATTAGAAGCACCTTAGCAAGGCACTTCTAATGATTACCTTCTTCTAATGAAGGTCAAGTATTCATGGAGAAATGAGACAAAAATTATTTCTCCACAAAAACATACAGGTACTCAATAGAAGCACCTCGTCAAGACGTTTCTAATGATTATCCACAACAGGTTTTCATGAAGAAATAAGAAAAAATATTTCTCATGAAAACGTGAGTAGTCACAAGAAAACATCTCGGCTTCCAATGATTACATGTTTTCATAACAAAATCAGAAATATGTTATTTTTGGTTGAAAAGAAAAAGTGCCTTTACTGACACTATGATTGCTGTATGAATATAGCATAATTATGAAACCGGTATTTTCACAATATCAGAATATTGATATCGCAATTACCCTAAACATTAGGACAGATAGGCATAAGCAAACAGTGTAGACCCAGATGTTACACTGCACAATGTGGCATTTGATCAGGGTCTTCACTGTTTGCCATGCATCAAGCACTATTTTTGACACATCAATAGGTAGTAAAATCTTTTTTTCTTTTTTCAAAATTTAAATGCTCCATATTCCTCAAAAGTAGATATTTTATTATCCAAGAAAGGTTTGATAAATTGATATATGGTATTAATACAATCATAAAATGTGGCACTTGACAGCTTGTAAAGTGTCAGTTATACTCTTGTTCTTGAAATGATTTTTTATTATATCTCTGAATTATTGTTGCCAATATTAATTCTGAGATACGATAAAAAATCATTTCATTTTTGATTCAGTTCAAAAATGAGACAAATTGAAATTTTATAGGCTGTCAGTGCCACAGTTTATGATCGTATTAATACTACATATCAATTTATTAAACCTTTCTTAGATAAAAGAAAACGGCTATTTTTGAGGAATATCATCACGAAAACATGCCTATATAATTTAGACCCCCTTAAACCCCACTTTTATATAATAAAACTGGGGTTTACAGGGGTATACATTATTTTCTTATTTCTGCTCTAAAACATAGATTGTGGGTACTCATTAGAACCGCCTCATTGAGGCGGTTCTAACGAGTACCCACAATCTGTTTTGAGCAGAAATATGAAAAAATATCAGAATTTTTCATCTGAAAATTTTCATTTTTTTTGTGGTAAACTTTTCTATATATTTGAATAGGCGTGTTTTCGTAATGGGAGCCTTTAAGACAAGTATGGTAAGGATTCAAGGTGTCCCAATACTTGGGTCAATACGGTAGTTGCCAAATCAGTTTCCTTGCTAATGGAGTAACCTTATGTCAAAAGTACATGGCAGATAGTGAGAGCCCAGAAATACTTCTTTGGGGATCTATTGGTTTATAAAAGTAATGTTGTTCCCAAGATGATATGGGAATTACCTCGGACACAGTAGTACACAGACTAGAAACAATAATTATTTGCTAACTTCTAACCATGCAAGTGTCTAGTTAATCACGAGAAACCTGCCACAGTTACGATAACAACCTTGTCAGGTGACCTGAGGCTATTGGTTTCCAGCTGTATTTGAAATAGAAAATTGAAACAAGAAGTCACAGGTCACTGGACAGTTATATTTTTCCTATATTTTCTGCCATAAATACCACTAGTGGCTTACAACACCCACTGCCTCATACCCGTGAGTCACCAGTCTGTGTACTATGTACAAGGAATTACTCTGACATGATTAACACTTGTCCTGCTGAACCAGGATACACCCTGCCTTTGCAGACAGTGTAGATCCAGATCAATTGGCCAACTGATCTGGATCTGCAGTATGTGAATTTATATCGGAAACTTGGATCAAGTCATCCGGTTGGCTGAAAAGTGGAAGTGGGGGTGGCATCTTTATTCAGCAATGACAAGGGTTATATTCCTGAAATCCAGATTCTGCCTGCAACAGTAACTGATTAAAATCATCTTTTTTAACTTGCTATTTCAGTGTGGGGAATCCAGTGACCAAATGACTAAGTGCATGGAGTTTTACTATTTTTAGCTCCACATCAGGTAGGATATTTTAGAATATCTCGATTTATATCCGATGGAATTTGGTCAAATAAAGCTCTTTCTGGTGGTCTAAGCGCTATTCTGCAATCTGGCCTGATTCTCGAGAACATTCAGAGAATGTCAAAATTCATGTCCATTGTCCTAGTAGCCTTGACAGCAAAAACATTCTTTGAATGTTCTCAAGAATTTGACTAGATCGAAGAATATCCTTTACACCACCAGAAAGAACTTGATTTTCCACTTACTCTGCGCTTTATTTGAACAAATTCCATACGGTATGAAAGATATTCTGAAAAAACCTTATGCAGAGTTAAAAATAGTAACAAACTCTGTGTACTTAGTCATTTGGTTACGTGGATTCCCCACACTTTTTTCCCTCATAACTTTTTACATACCCTATTCCACCTAATCACCACACTGTGCACTTAGGTTTTATAACCCTTGTCCTGCTGAACCCGGATATACCATGCCGTTGCAAAAGTGTAGATCCAGATCATTTGGCTTCTGAAGAAGCCAACTGATCTGGATCTGCACTGTTTGTGATTTAGTATGCGAATTTTTATCAACAACCTAGATCAAGCAATCTAATTGGCTGACAATTAGAAATGGGAGTGGCATCTTAATTTATTCAGCAACTTATTTGATGATGATTGCAGTTTTTTTCTTTCTTCATAAAGGCATAGGTTGTGGGTGCTCATTTGAACTGCATGGATAATGGATGTAATTCAGATGGGTACCCACAACATATACCTTTATAAAGTAGACAAAAGGTACATTGGCTTTAATCTGTAGAGTACAGAATTGCTTGATTGTGCACTTACAAGGGTATGTTAGGTTACATTTTTGAAAAAAAAAAAAACGTCTTCGATATATTTCAAGTTTGCGATATATTCATAGGTTTCGCTTTATTTGGATAATAATTTTCTGAAGTTCTGTTTGAATTTTATAGCCAAAGATCACCTGAGAATGTCTCTGTTTGTTTGTGTTGTTTTACGGCCCAGTCAACCAATGGGGTCATGTCGAGTGCGGTCAGTTTACCTAACCACACGTTTACTGGGCAAGTGTTCAGCGTTAAAGAAATTATAAAACCTTAATCTGATTACAGTGAAATCTAAGAATACTTCATCAAACTTCGATTTTATGAGTGTTAGTTTTCGTCTACATTTTATACAAGAGAGTTTCATACAAAATTGTTGTGAAATTTCAACTTGTTAATTAAGTTTAGATGTTTAATGGGCACACCTGGTAATCTCGTAAGGGGTAGCCGCTGATTATGCACTCAAAATCCTTACGTGAACTTCCAGCCATGACTTAAGAGACACCCAAATGTCAACAAACACATAAATTCTGATTTTATTGATTTTGAGTAAATTTCATAGACAGTTTTTGAAAACTTCGACAATGCTATTCCCAACAACTTTCATTTCTGTTTTTACCAGTGCAAAATAGCTATCTGGGCTATGAAATACTTATTTAACATATCAAATAAGACATACTGCAATCCACGTCCACTTTGAAATACATAAGATTCGAAATTTTCCAAGCATTTGTTCCGGGGATTGAAATTTTTGTTCTGAATATGACTTCCGAGGCGGACTACCCCTCACGGGGACAAGAAAGCCTATATATCACAAAGTGATTTTTACGGCAGTATAATGAAACTTTTATATGCTTTTGCTCAATTGATAGCTTCAAATATATGCAAACATGGCATACGAAAACACTGTTGACACATGCTGTGTCATTTTTTGCAAAACCTTTCATGGTGTTTGATTGTTTAAATGCAAATGGAATGTTTTGAAACTGGTTTGGTCTAAAATCTGCATGTTTTTAAATAATAATGATAATGACTAATGTTCTCATAAGGGATAATCAGGCCTTGTGATCAGACACCTGACAGTTGGCTTTCTTGTCCCTGTTAAGGGTTAATGCCCCTATAAGGGGTAGTCGGCCTTGTAAGTCATATTCGGCACAAATATTTCAGTCCCCGGAACAAACGCTTGGGAAATTTAGCATCTTATTATTCCAACATAGACGCAGGTTGCAGTGCGTCGTATTTGATATGTTAAATAAGTATTCCATAGTCCAGATAGCTGAAAATACGTTCTTATTGTATTGGAAAAGAAGTCAAAACCGGATTACCCATCTCTAGGTGAAAATGAAATAAAAAATAGCAGCTCTTTTTTTCCAAGCTCACACCTATCTTTTCAGACACAGAAATGGAAGTTGCTGGGAATAGCGTTGTCCGATTTTTCAAAATATGTCTATGAAATTGACGAAAAAATCAATAAATCAGGTGCACGTTTATTGATATTTGGATGTCTTGTAAGTCATGGCCAGAAGTTCGTGTAAAGATTTTGAGTGCATAACCAGTGGCTAAACCAGATTACCAGGTGTGATGGGAAAATATTACAGGTTCCATGGTTTAGATATGTATCATAAAATGTGGCACCTGAAAGCCTGTAAAATTTCAGTTTTGTTTTTGAACTGATTCATAAATGAAATGATTTTGTTGCCAACATTAATTCAGAGATGATTTTTTTACAATAAAAAAAATCATTTCATTTATGATCCAGTTAAAAAATGGTAACTGAAATTTTTCAGGGCCCAGTTGTTCAAAACAAACAATGTCGTTAGTTAACGATTCGTTAAAATTTTAATTGAGTGATACGCAAATATGCGAGTAGCTTTCACATTTTTTCAGCAAAAAATATCAAAATATTGTGTATTGAATCCGCTAAAACAGTTAATGAAATGACCCTTAACGAGCTCATTAAGCTAACGACGCTTTGAACAACTGGGCCCAGGTCGTCAGATGCCACATTTTATGATTGTATTTATACTATATATTTATTAATAAAACTTTGTTTCTGAAGCCTTTAACAGATTTCCAAAAGTTACTTTAGAATTGGATTTTTGGAACCAGAACCTATGCAACCGTCTAAAAATTGTAAAGTAACTGTTTTATTACTGATATTTAAGTTGACATTTCATGTGAATCATCTGCTAAGCAGACGATTTATAATAAATGTCAACTTGCTGCTAAATTTGTAAAATACAAGTCAGAAATAAAAAACCTGACTAAATAGTTGTTTGTTTTTATGTTGTATGTCTTTGGAGATTCTTACATTTTCCATCATAAGATTTCATTCGCTGCATAAAACGCACATACGTATTTGATGCACAAATAGAGATTCCAAAAGTATTACACAGGAATCCTAATTGTATCGTCATAACGTAGTGGAATATTATAAAGCTGGTGAATGCATTCTGAAAGAAAAAGTGTATGATAATAATTAGAATATTTGATCTTGAAAAAATTTTTTTAAAAAATAAGTAGAAGAAATATTTCACATTTTCTAAAAAAAAAAAAAAAAAAAAAGCTTCCCCGACGACGGAAGCTTAATATATGTGAAAAATTTGCTAAAGTAGAGATACTTTGGATTGTATCCAATCCAATCTAGTTAGAAGGAAACTGAAAAATAAATAAAGTATCGAGTATAGAAATTTTTCATCACATCTTACGGAAGCATAATGTATAACATAATGTAAGGAAAAAAAATTTAGTCACTAAGTATATAAATACTTTGCATTCAGAAGGAAACTAAATAAAAAGGATCAAGTATTATGAACACGAGAAATATTTGATCACACCTGAAAAAAAAAAAAAAAAAAAAAAAAAAAAAAAAGCTTCCCCAACGATGGAAGCATAATGTGGAAAAATTCACTAAGTATAAATACTTTACATTGGATACAATAGAATGTAGTCAGAAGGAAACTGAATAAAAATAAATAAAAAGGATCAAGTATTATGAACACGAGAAATATTTCATCACATCTCACAAAAAAAAAAAAAAAAAAAAAAAAAAAAAGCTTCCCCAAAAATGGAAGCATAATGTGGAAAAATTCACTAAGTATAAATACTTTGGATATAGTATATTTATTATCCAGTTTCATTTGAAGCAAACTAGCTTTTAGGTTGTATCCCAGTCAGCATTCTACGTTAATCTATATCGGGCCGTCAGGGTAGCTGACGGGCCGATAACGGCCCGATGTAGATTTACGTAGAATGCTAGCTGGGATGATCAAATAACAGCAAAGTACCATTCATTCAGTTTTTGGAGCTCAGACATTTATCCCAAGTATTGGGACCCTAATCTCCTTATCATACTTGTCCTAAAATTTCAACATCTATTTTACTACCTGTTGAAGTGTCTGAAAAAGTGCTGGTTGATTGGCAAACAGTGTAGACCCTGATCAGATGTCACTTTCTGCAGCATCTGATCTGGGTCTACACTGTTTGCTTAGTCATATCTGTCCCAACATTTAGGATTATTATTGTAGTCCTGATTAAATCTAGTTTAAAATTTGGAATTATTTTTCCATAAAAACATGGCTGGTACAGTACTCATAAGAACTTGTCAAGACAACTCCCAACAAGTATCCACAATATGCTTTAAAACAATGCTGATAGTGCTTGTCAAATTGCCACAATCACACCTGGTAAACTATCACAAGTACCGCGGAGGTACTGATTGAATGGTTGTGACAGATATCCGGAGCTACCAGTGATGGTCAAAAATTGGACATAAAATATGTGTTCGTTCGTCTTTTTTGATAAAATACACAATAACCAGAGAGTTTAATAACCAGAGAGTTTACTGAAAATCAAACAGTGCTATTGACCCTTATAGGCATAAAGTTTTGTCACACGTCATATCCCCCAGAACTTTCCATATTTACCAAAGATACGAACGAAGTGGCTTCGAAGTCAGCCCGAAGTACTCGAAACAGAAAAAGACCGATCGTTTTTTGTTCTAAATGCGGATATCTTGCATATAAATCTGTTTATCTTGGTACACTGATATAAAGTTAACCTGTTTGCCTGAATACAGATATCGATAAACTCCAAATAAGGCTGGATTCTTCAAAAAACAGATCGAGGTGCCTGTGACGTAAAGAAATAGTGAAAATCTGAATAGTTATTGCCGCTGCAAATATTGATATAATTCTTTTCTAGATTCCTGCCTGGAAAGAATCATTCAGTCAGGGTCACAATAAGCTATCATAATGTGTATGTCATGAATTTAAAGTTATAAAACATAATCTCAAAGAATTATTGGTGCTTTTGAGTTAGATTGTCATAGAATGCTCACTGAAGTAAGACTTTTTTTTCTTGAATGGTGATGACTGTAATCGGGAGGTGCTGCCTGTTCGTCATTCCAACTCGTAGAAAATTGTCTTTGCTAAATATATCACACGCCACGCCACGCCAGCTACACATATGGTGTACCAAAAGTATAAAAAATGCTGATGCCTGTCACCGTAAATTATGACGCAGTTTAAGCATTACTGGAACACCTAAAATAACCTACATTGTTGACCTTTTGGTAACTCGTGATCGGAATTTTACTGTAAATCATCTGAAATTCAGTCTCCAAATAGCCACTATGTGCATCAAATATGCTGACAAAAGAGCAATTTTCTGACATATTGTTGATTTTGCAAACGCTTCGACAAATTATTTTCATAGTGGTTTATTTGGTGGCTGAATTTAACACGATTTACAGTAAGATTCCGATCACTTCACTTTATTAAAAGATGTAATGTCGAGATTATGTCATGTGTTGATGATGTAACACCTAGGCCTTACGGATGTGTTTGAATTCTAGCGCTGGCAATATAATATCAGCAAGAGTGAATCACTTGCAACACCTTCGAGTCCACTCACCACAAAGTTAACATAAACGGCGAGCCAGGCAACGTAGCGCAGTCGGAAGAGCGTCCAACTCAAGAGCCAGAGGTCCCCACTTACTTTTCTTTTTCCTTCCGCTGATTCAAGAAGGGCAGTTGTCAGTTACTGACAAAAGTATGTTCACTTATTACCGGTCAACCCCTTAGGAGGTCTAAGCCTGCCCAGAAATAGTGTGGTAAGAGTAACTGATAGTCCCGACATGATTTTAGTTATTTACAGAGGACGTAAAGAAACAAAACTACAACAACACATACAGCAAGCGTCATACGACATATGCGAGCAATACGCATACGAGTTACCAAAAGGGTCAACAACATAGGTTATTTTACGTGTTCTGGTAATGCTCAAATTGCATCATAATTTACGGTGACAGGCATCGGCATTTTTTATACTTTTGGTACACCATATGTGTAGCTGGCGTGGCGTGTGATATATTTAGCAAAGACAATTTTCTACGAGTTGGAAAGACGAACAGGCAGCACCTCCCGATTACAGTCATCACCATTCAAGAAAAAAAAGCCTTGCTTCAGTGAGCATTCTATGACAATCTAACTCAAACGCACCATAATTCTTTGAGGTTATGTTTTATAATTTTAACATGGAAATTCATGACATACACATTATGATAGCTTATTGCGACGCTGAATGAAGGATTCTTTCCAGGCAGTGATCTAGAGAAGAATTATATCAATATTTGCAGCGGCAATAACTCTTCAGATTTTTACTATATTTCTTTACATCATAGGCACCTCCACGACGTCAAGGCACCTCCAGCTGTTTTTTGAAGAATCCAGCCTTATTTGGAGTTTATCGATATCTGTATTCAGGCAAACAGGTTAACTTTATATCAGTGTACCAAGATAAACAGATTTGTATGCAAGATATCCACTTTTAGAACCAGCAACGATCGGTCTTTTTCTGTTTCGAGTACTTCGGGCTGACTTCGAAGCCACTTCGAAGGTCGTATCCTTGGTAAATATGCAAAGTTCTGAGGGATATAAGGTGTGACAAAACTTTAGGCCTACAAGGGTCGAATAGCACTGTTTGATTTTCAGTAAACTCTCTGGTTATTCTGTATTTTATCAAAAAAGACAAACGCCTATCTTTTTATGTCTAGTTTTTGACCATCACAGGTAGCTCCGGATATCTGTCACAACCATTTAATCGGTACCTCCCTGGAGGTACCTGTGATAGTTTACCAGGCGTGTCAATGATGCAATTCTATTAAGCATCCACAATCGTTTTAAAAATGTGAATGTGAATACCGTATTTACCCTAAGTATTTGGACACCTCAACCCCTCAGACGGTGGGGAATCCACATGACCAAATGACTAGGTACATGAAGTTTGTTACTATTTTTACCTATGCATAAGGTAGGATTTTTTAGAATATCAAATAAAATATAGAGTAAGTGGAAAATCAAGCTCTTTCTAGTAGTGTAAGCGCTATTCTGTGATCTGGTCTGATTCTCAAGAACATTCGGAAAACGTTTCTGCTCTCAGTCTGGGCTACCTGGACACTGTCCACGAAATTTGGCAAAAATTGTTTCTATCACCTATTTGATAGGGTTTGAAGTGATTTCCTTGCTGGAAATATGTCAAAAGACATTTTCAGAAAAAGTGTCTGTTAATATTTTGGTTCATAAATGCCCCATTTTAATGTTTGCAGTCTTTCCTAGAAAAGACTATTAATTTTTACAAGATATCAAATGCAACTGACCTTACTCATGAACAAGAAACATATAGATTATCTTTATACAGATATGATCAGAACTGAGTGTGTTTCAGAGCTGTACACTATCCTTTCAGAAAATTTTAGTTAAGTCAACTAGACTGAGGGAGAAAACCATTTAGCATATATTGGAATAGTAAATTGTCTTTTTCAATTCACTGTGTTCTAATAGTATAACCGAACAGTAAATGACGTAAAACTTTAACATTTTTGTTAACGCCAACGCAGACGCCAGGGGTAGTGCAACAGCTCGGATCTTCCTGTACTTTCGTACAGGCAAGTTAAAAATGAGACAATGAAAATTAGAGACGAAAACTAGAAACAAAAACTATTTAAAAATCTTTGCTTGTTTTGACATATCAGTACCCATTACGGAATCGTGCCTATTCAAATATATTGAAAATTTCACTTCCAAAAACTGAAAATTTTCAGACAAACAACTCAGATATTTTTCATATTTCTGCTCAAAACATAGATTGTGGGTACTTGTTAGAACCGCCTCGGTGAGGTGGTTCTAACGAGTACCCACAATCTATGGTTTCTAGCAAAATAAGAAAAATTATGTATACCCCTGGTAACCTCAGTTTTACTATATAAAAGTGGGGTTTAAGGGGGTCAAAATTATATAGGCGTGTTTTCGTGATGTACGTTGACCTACTTATTTGCTATCTTACTTCCAAATATATACCAAATTATTTTACTTTATCATCAATTTCAGGATGAGTTCAAAAGAGAAGTCTGGTGTGAGCCACTTTTGCAGCAAGGTGTATGTATGCAAGTGTCTCAGGACTGCATGCCCACGAAGATACACACTCAGGTATTTTTCAGCAGAGCCAATTTTTCTGGGCCCAGTTGTTCAAAGCGTCGTTAGCTTAATGAGCTCGTTAAGGTCATTTTGTTAACTGTTTTAGCGGATTGAATACACAATATTCTGATATTTTTTGCTGAAAAAATGTGAGTAGCTTTTGCAATGCAAAAGCTACTCACATTTTTTCAGCAAAAAATTTCAGCATATTTGCGTATCACTCGATGTAAACTTTAACAAATCGTTAACTAACGATGTCGTTAGCTTTGAACAACTGGGCCCTGATAGACAGGTACAATCATAGTAGTCAAGTTGAACATATTACATTATGTGGTACAAAGAACAAAACTAGGCATGATATTTGATTTGTAACTAGGTTAGATGGCCCTTCAACACACACTGTCATTTAAGGAGAGTTCAGTTAACATTATCATCCTGCTCACGAGCAGGATTCCTAAACAGTTTATCTGTGTTTAGTGCACATTCTTTTGCCAGTCCAAGGTGTCATTTTGGGAGCATTCAGTTAATATTATCATCCTGCTTACGAGCAGGATTCCTAAACAGTTTATCTGTGTTTAGTGCACATTCTTTTGCCAGTCCAACGTGTGTCATTTTGGAAGCATTCAGTTAATATTATCATACTGCTGCAGGCAGGATTTCTAAGCAGTTTATCAGTGTTTAGTGCACATTCTTTTGCCAGTCCAACATGTGTCATTTTGGGAGCATTCAGTTAATATTATCATACTGCTGCAGGCAGGATTTCTAAGCAGTTTATCAGTGTTTAGTGCACATTCTTTTGCCAGTCCAACGTGTGTCATTTTGGGAGCATTCAGTTAATATTATCATACTGCTGCAGGCAGGATTTCTAAGCAGTTTATCAGTGTTTAGTGCACATTCTTTTGCCAGTAACTGACAACTGTCCTTCTTGCTTCAGCAGAAGGAGGAGAATGGCCGTACTTTTTTTTTATGGCCAAATCATGAACAAATGTACCATGTGTGAGGATCTAACTAGCAACCATCCATATGCCAGGCAAATGTGGATCCACGGAGTGGCCGCTTCCGTCTGGATACTTGGAAATAATTGGTTCATTTATGACATTCATTAAAATTTGTACTACAGAACTGACTTCTGCATTTCTAAACATTTGAGACTTTAAGTAAAATACTGTTAAACAAATTAGGTTAATAAAGACCTGCTCCAAAAGTCTAAAGTGTGCTTGAAATTATTATTTACGTTTCATAGTCAAATGAAAACACCTCCTGTTTGTCCTATTTAAGTGAATGTCAATAGTAACATGTTCGTGGGGGTGGTTAATAGAATTTTAAGATCTTCTCATTCGAAATGGCACATTGCGATAAATTGTGAATATCAGCAAAGGCATGATGTAGTAAGACTGCATTAACCCTTAAAGTGCCAATCACAACAATTGTCGTCTGCTTTCTCATCTGCTTGTGATTTTATAAGTCATTTCTGCAAACAGTGTGGACCCAGATCAGACTGCTCCTCCTTTAGGAGCAGTCTGATCTGGGTCCACACTGTTTGCTGGTATGCAAAAATAGGTTTGAAAAGTTTGCAAGAATATTCAGCAGACGACATAAACAGACGACATTTTCAGATGCAGTTTTTCTTGGCGCTTTAAGGGTTAATATTTGTTGTTTCCAAACATATTCAACAATACATCAGAAGAAGTTGAAAATCACTAGTTTTCACGTTTATAGTTTCCTGGAGTACAAAATTCATCTATTGGAAATTTTGCAATGCAACCTTTTTATGAGTATAGCAAGGGTTGAGCGCAAGACTAGTAACTCAAACATATTTTTGAAGCCCTTGTTTATGGGCAACTTTGACCCCTTTGTAAACAATGCAATACGAGCAATGGTGCCTAAATTTCCATTGCTTACAGAAAGAAATGTTGTAATCTTCATAACGCATTCATGGTGAGGAGATTAAGTATGGGAAAAACAACCATCTGACTTGCTACAGTCTTGCGATCAACCCTCGATATGTAGTACAATATAGAAGAGTATTACGACATGAGAAGAAGTATTTCAGTTAGAAACTTGCATATAAGTCTCTGTTTATTGAAAACGGGTATGGCAGGACACTTAAACAGCTTGTTAAGACATTACTGCTTCAAGGATATCAATGCCCTTCTTTAATATTAATATTGTAGCTGAATGACTGTCGAGTATGATCACGTTTATACTTTTGACTAAAATTAATTAAGCGTGACTCGCAAAACTTAAGACCTGTCACAAAACAGGATAGCTCACCTGAACTCATGCTTGTCAATCAAATAAAAAATTAAGACTATGATTAAAATCAAGATCATAGAGGTGTGTGTGTGGTTGGGGGAGGGGGTGGGGGGGTGTGGTTGTATACCAAATATAAACTAAATGAATAGTATGATTTGAAGACTAGCTAAGAAAATACAAGATTTTATAAACTTTGATGTAAAACTTAGATAAAATTTCTAGGTCCATGACCTTGACCTGTGAGTCATAGTGCTGAATAAAACTTTGGACCAATATCTCTTATCATGCCAACCATAAAGTAAATCCATGCTAGGATTTAAATATTAAGACCTCTTAAAAACTTTGAGGCAAAACTTCAACATAAATTTCTAAGTTCGTGACCTTGCTCAAGCACGGGTGGGGATAGTGCTGAATAAAATTTTGGACCAATATCTATAATCATGCCAAATATAAAGTAAATCCATGCAAGGATTAAGAAATTAAGCCATAAAACTTAAACACAGTTGCTTCTAGGAATTTTCAAAATGGGGCCAATGCCCACATCCCATCTCGGAAAATGGGCCAACTCATTTCCTATGTGCAGAAAGTTTTTTGCCTTCAGAAAATCGCCAAACTTGTAAACTAATGGGAAGATGCGAGTTTTTATTATACACTCACTAAGTCACTTAGCATAAATCTATGCTAATTTTACCTTTCAAATAGCACTGAATATTTGTACAGGCCCTAATTGCTATAACAAGAGGACCATGACGGTCCTATATCGCTCACCTGACCAAACAGATTTGCATATTTACTGTTGAACTGAATCTTAAAAGAGGGTCACCAAAGGAACATTTCTGCCAAGTTATATTGAAATTGGTCCAGTGGTTTAAAAAGTTTTATATAGCTATAAAGCCCTACGCCCTAAAGGCCATGTTTTTTGACGAATCATGAAAGCTTGAACAAACTTGGTAGAGGGTCACCAAAGGAACATTCCTGCCAAATTATATTGAAATCTGTTCAGTGGTTTCTGACAAGAAGATTTTTAAAGTTTTCTATTTAGATATATAGGGAAAATAAGCCCCACCCCATGGCAGCCATGTTTTTTGACGACTCATGACTGCTTGTACAATCTTGATAGAGGTTCACCAAAGCAACATTCCAGCCAAGTAATATTGAAATCGGTCATGGGGTTTGTTTGTTTGTGTTGAGGTTTTACGGCCCAGTCAACCCAATGGGGTCATGTCGAGCGCTGTCAGTTTACCTAACCACACGTTTACTAGGCAGCCTTAGTCATCTAAGCGGTTAACCAGTATTGTGCACATTCTTTCGCCAGAAACTGACAACTGCCCTTCTTGAATCAGCGGAAGGGAGAGAATGACCGTAGAAAATATTTCATGATCAATCTCCACGAAAGAATGTTGCCGACCTCGGCAGGGGTTGAACCCGCGACCTCCTGGTCTCCAGTCGGACGGCGCATCCAACTGAGCTACCGAGGCCTCGGTCATGGGGTATGTGACATTAAGAATTTTAAAGTTTTCAATGCAGATATAGACGAAAAATAAGCCCCGCCCCACTGAGGGCCATGGTTTTTGACATATCATGAAGGCTTGAACAATCTTGTTAGAAGGTCACCAAAGCAACATTCCTGCCAAGTTACATTGAACTCGGTCCAACTGTTTCTTACGAGAAGATTTTTAAAGTTTTCTATATAGATATATAGGGAAAATAAGCCCCGCCCCCTAGCGGCCATGTTTTTTTGATGAATCATGACGGCTTGAACAATCTTTGTAGAGGGTCACCAAAGAAACATTCCTGCCAAGTTGTATTGAAATCGGTCCATTGGTTTCTGAAAAGAAGATTTTTAAAGTTTTATATATAGATATATAGGGAAAATAAGCCCTGCCCCCGGCAGCCATGTTTTTTGACGAATCATGATTACTTCAACAATCTTAGTAGAGGGTCACCAAGGAAACATTTCTGCAAAGTTATAATGAAATCAGTTCAGTGGTTTCTGACAAGAAGAGTTTTAAAGTTTTCTATAGATATATAAGGAAAATAAGCCCCGACTCCTGGCGGCCATGTTTTTTGACGAATCATGACGGCTTGAACAATCTTGATAGAGGGTTACATAAGAAACATTCCTGCAATGTTACATTGAAATCGGTTAAGTGGTTTCTGAAAAGACTATTAAAATTTTCTATATAGATATATAGGAAAATAAGCCCCGCCCCCTAGCGGCCATGTTTTTTGACAAATCATAACTGTTTGAACAATCTTGGTAAAGGGTCACCAAGGAAACATTTCTGTAAAGTTATATTGAAAGCAGTCCTGTGGTTTCTGACGACAAGATTTTTTCAAGTTTTCTATATAGATATATATGGAAAATAAGCCCCGCACCCTCTAGCGGCCATGTTTTTTGACAAATCATGACGGCTTGAACAATCTTGATAGAGGGTCACTAAGGAAACATTTCTGCCAAGTTATATTGAAATCCGTCCAGTCGTTTATGACATGAAGATTTGTAAAGTTTTCTATACAGATATATAAGAAAAATTAACCCCGCCCCTAGCGGCCATGTTTTTTAACGAATCATGGCGGATTGAACAATCTTGGTAGAGGATCATCGAAGAAACATTACTGCAAAATTAAATTGAAATCCGTCCAGTGCTTTATGACAAGAAGATTTTTAAAGTTTTCTATATAGATATATAAGGAAAATAAGCCCCGCCCCCTGGCGGCCATGTTTTTTAACAAATCCAAATGGCTTGAACAATCTTGCAACAAGATCACCAAAGGAACATTTCTGCAAAATCATATGGAAATCAGTCCGGTGGTTTCGGACAAGAAGATTTTTAAAGTTTTCTATACAGATATATAGTGAAAATAAGCCCCGCCCCCTGGCAGCCATGTTTTTTGACAAATCCAAATGGCTTGAACAATCCTGGTACAAGATCACCAAGGGGACATTTCTGCAAAATTATATGGAAATCGGTCCAGTGGTTTCGGACAAGAAGATTTTTAAACTTTTCTATACAGATATATAGGGAAAATAAGCCCCGCCCCCTAGCGGCCATGTTTTTTGACGAATCCAAATGGCTTGAACAATCTTGGTAGAGGATCACCAAAGGAACATTTTTGCAAAATTATATTGAAATCGGTACAGCGGTTTGGACAAGAAGATTTTAAAAGTTTTCTATATAGATTATATAGGGAAAATAAGCCCCGCCCCCTGGCATCCATGTTTTTTGACGAATCCAAATGGCTTGAACAATCTTGCAACAGGATCACCAAAGGAACATTTTTGCAAAATTATATGGAAATCGGTCCAATGGTTTCGGACATGAAGATTTTTAAAGTTTTCTATATAGATATATAGGGAAAATGAGCCCCGCCCCCTGGCGGCCATGTTTTTTGACGAATCCAAATAGCTTGAACAATCTTGCAACAGGATCACCAAAGGAACATTTCTGCAAAATTATATTGAAATCGGTCCAGTGGTTTCGGACAAGAAGATTTTTAAAGTTTTCTATATAGATATATAGGGAAAATAAGCCCTGCCCCTGGCGGCCATGTTTTTTTAAAAATCCAAATGGCTTGAACAATCTTGGTAGAGCATCACCAAAGGAACATTTTTGCAAAATTATATTGAAATCGTTCCAGTGGTTTCGGACAAGAAGATTTTTAAACTTTTCTATATAGATATATAGGGAAAATAAGCCCCGCCCCCTGGCGGCCATGTCTTTTGACGATTCCAGATGGCTTGTACAATCTTCCTAGAGGATCACCAAAGGAACATTTTTGCAAAATTATATTGAAATCAGTCCAGTGGTTTCGGACAAGAAGATTTTTAAACTTTTCTATATAGATATATAGGGAAAATAAGCCCCACTCCCTAGCGGCCATGTTTTTTGACGAATCCAAATGGCTTGAATAATCTTGGTAGAGGATAACCAAAGGAACATTTCTGCAAAATTATATTGAAATTGGTCCAGTGGTTTCTGACAAGAAGATTTTGTAAAAGTTTTCTATATAGATGTAAAAAGAAAATAAGCCCTGCCCCCTGGCGGCCATGTTTTTTGACAAATCCAAATGTCTTGAACAATCTTGGTAGAGGATCACCAAAGGAACATTTCTGCAAAATTATATTGAAATCGGTCTAGTGGTATCTGACAAGAAGATTTTTAAAGATTTCTATATAGATATATAGTGAAAATAAGCCCCGCCCCCTGGCGGCCATGTTTTTTGATGAATCAAAATGGCTTGAACAATCTTGTAGAGGATTACCAAAGGAACATTTCTGCAAAATTATATTGAAATCGGTCCAGTGGTTTCTGACAAGAAGATTTTTAAAGTTTTCTATACAGATATATAGGGAAAATAAGCCCCGCCCCCTGGCGGCCATGTTTTTGGACGAATCCAAAAGGCTTGAACAATCTTGGTAGAGGATCACCAAAGGAACATTTCTGCAAAATTATATTGAAACTGGTCCAGTGGTTTCTGACGAGAAGATTTTTAAAGTTTTCTATATAGATATATAGGGCAAATAAGCCCTGCCCCCTGGTGGCCATGTTTTTTGACGAATCCAAATGTCTCGAACAATCTTGGTAGAGGATAACCAAAGAAACATTTCTGCAAAATTATATTTAAATCAGTCTAGTGGTTTCTGACAAGAAGATTTTTAAAGTTTTCTATACAGATATATAGGGAAAATAAGCCCCGCCCCCTGGCGACCATGTTTTTTGACGAATCCAAATGTCTAGAGGATCACCAAGGGAACATTTCTGCAAAATTATATTGAAATTGGTCCAGTGGTTTCTGACAAAAAGATTTTTAAAGTTTTCTATATAGATATATAGGGAAAATAGGCCCCGCCCCCTGGCGGCCATGTTTTTTTACGAATCCAAATGGCTTGAACAATCTTGGTAGAGGATCACCAAAGAAACATTTTTGCAAAATTTTATTGAAATCGGTCCAGTGGTTTCTGACGAGAAGATTTTTTGAGTTTTTAGTTAAAAAATCTATTTTTAGCTCCTGTGACCTAGATATGCAATGGACCGGAACCATTTGAACAACTTTGAAAGAGAATCAACCAAGGATCATTCCTGTGAAATTTGGTCAAAATCCAATCAGTGGTTTAGGAGGAGATGTTGTTTAAAGATTGTGAACAGACGGACGGACGGACGGACGGACAGACGGACGACGACGACGACGACGACGGAAGGTGAGTGATCACAATACCTCACCTTGAGCCTTCGGCTCAGGTGAGCTAAAAATGCATTTATCTTTGACTGCAGTTTGCAAATATCCCTTTTTGTCCACCATTATTCCAACATGTGGTTGAAGTAAAATAGTCTCGGTATGGTTTTCATGGGAGTTCAGCAGGAATATGATGTAAATGTTCTCGGTACTAATCATCATCGAATCAGCTGGCTTTCTTGCACAGTAAATGGTCTGGAAAAGACGAATTTCACTGATATTCAATGAATGACAAAGCCAGAAATGGGAAGTTTTACAAACAGAAATATGCATTAAATGAACCAAAATGTGCCACGTTTTACCAAAACGATTATCGTACTAGGCATTGGGATGCAGATTTAACACCAAAGCCTTAAAAAGTGCAGAAATCCAGCAATCCCGCACCCTAGAATCTTCTCTGCTTAAACATAAATTTTTAAATCCGTGACCTAGACCTCTAGGTCATAAGCTGAGGTCGGGACAGTGCTGACAAAAAATTTCGACCAAAACCTATAATCATGCCAAAGATAGGGTAAATCCATGCAAGCATTCAGATATTAAGTGATTTTAAAAACTTTGAAGCAAAACTTTAACATAAAATTTCTAAGTCTGTGACCTTGACCTCTAGGTCATTAGCAGGGGTGTGAATAATACCAGAGAAAATTTTGGACCATCATCCATAATCATACCAAATATAAACAAAATCCATCTCAGGATTTAGAAAAATACAAGGTCTTATAAACTTTGACGTAAAACTTTAACATTTTTGTCAATGCTGACGCCGGGGGTAGTGCAACAGCCCTTCCTGTACTTTCATACAGGGGAGCTAAAAAAGGAATCAAATCAGGGAGTAACTTCAAAATGACTGATAACCACTCTGCTGAATTCTTTAATAAAGCACACTTTTGGGTTGTAACTGATCTGTTTGTTATGTATAATTTGCCCATGCAACAAGGAAGTCAGAAACTTAAATATTTGCCCATACAACAAGGAAGTCAGAAACTTCAATATTCTATGAAAATTTTAACATTTTTTATTTCATTTATACAGATACATAATGAAACACATTCTACATTATGACCTAGGGATACCCTTACTATATTGTTGTTAAGGCCCCTCAGCTCACAAAATGAATGTCCTAATATAATGTATGCATCTCTGTATTGATTGTCTCGAGTATTTGAAAGCCTGTATTATTTCAACCTGTAATGAAATGAATGTAACATTATTTATGCAGGTGCAGTGCTCGAGATGTGCCCAAATCTCAAGTGTGATTGTGGCTGCCAGAAGGAATTTGAACGAATGCTGACCTGCAATGTCACAATTGTCGTCAGTTGACTGCCATTGATTGATTGTGTTGGGGTTTAACGACATGTCAACCCTTGAGGGTCATTTTGTGTAGTCTCCCAGAGAAAGGGAGAAAAGAGATAGAAGAGAGAGTAGAGGAGATGAATGATGATGATGATGATGAGTTCAAGTTTAACGACGCATCAACCCATGAGGGTCATTTGCGTCAAAATGGTGAACTAACATGGTTCTGTAGTGAAACGAAGAGGAGATGAAAGAGAGGGACAGGGAAGAAAGAGGAACAGGAATGAAAGTGAAGAAACAGAAGAAATAAAAACATTCCCCCTCTACCCTTACCCACTACAAGGATAGCAGGCCTTGCCCAACTGTAAGCTAATATCAGTTGGACGCCCCGGTAATGTAAGATACACAGCACCTTCGCACCACCCGACCACCCCCTTGACTGCCATTGTTTGTGAAGTTTGTAACACTCAGAGCAAAGATAAAGCAACCCTCATAGATCACATGGACAAGCATACTGGTGTGAAGAGACTCATCTGTACATGTGGAAATAAATTTAGATACTTATCCAACCTCTCTGGATACAGATGTTGCTAAAAGAAATATCATGTATGAATTCTAAAATGTTTCAGTTTCAAATGGAAATGTACAGAACCCTGGGAGGGACATGCTAGTTTTTTGAAGTTGTGGAAACAAGAAAATGTCTTGTCCGCACAAGATAACATCTTGTCTGCACATATTGTCTTCTACCAAATTACTGCACATACCCTTATAAGTCCACAGTCAAACAATTCCTGGGTCTTCAGATTACAGCTAGTATACTTTTTGTCTTCTTTATATATAAAGGCATATGTTATGGGTACCGATTTGAATTGCACCGATATGTCAATGCAATTCAAATGAGTACCCGTAACATATGCTTTTATAAAGAAAATCAGAAGAAAACACAAAGAAAACATTGCATAAGCATCATTACATATAAGTCCTTTGCTGATCGTTTTTTTTGTTGTTTTTTTTTCGTTTTTTGTTTTTTTCTCAAGTTTACCCTTAGTATAGGTGAACACATATTTTACCAAAAGTTTTACCAGTAATTTTGAAAAACCTAGGCGCATGGTGCAGTTATTAGGTTGAATTCGGTAAAAATAATATCTGAATTTTTTTCCACATGTACAGCTGTGTCTTTTCACACCAGTATGCTTGTCTATGTGGTCTTAGCGGGTTGTTTAGCCTTGATTTGAGTATTACAAACTTCACAAAAAAGGCTGTCGACTGACGACATTCGTGATGTTGCAGGTCAGCATTCATCGCAAAATTTCTTTTTGCAGCCACTCTTACTTGTGAGCTTTGCGCACATCGTGGGTGCAGCACTTGCAAGTATTATGTTACATTAATTTCATTACAGGCTGATATAATACAGGCTCCCAAATACTCGAGATGATCGATACAGAAATGCATACATTATATTAGGACATTCATTTTGTGAGCCGAGGGGCTTTATTACAATATTAAAGGCTCCATATTCCTCAAAAACAGACATTTGTTATTCAAGAAATGTTAAATAAGCTGATATATAGTATTGATAAGATCATAAAATGTGGCTCGGACAGCCTGTAAAATTTCAGTCTCGTTTTTTAACTGGATCAAAAATTAAATGATTTTTATTGTATCTCTGAATTAATGTTGGCAACATTAATTCAGAGATACTGAAATTTTACAGGGTGTCAGGTACCCCAATTAATGATTGTATTAATACCATATATCGAGGGTTGAGCACAAGACTATGGTAACTCAAACGTATTTTTGAAACCCTTGTTTAGGGGCAACTTGGACCCCTTTGTAAACAATGCAAATTTAGGTGCCATTGCTCATACGAGCAATGGCACCTAAGTTTACATTGTTTACAGAAAGAAATGTTGTAATCTTCATAACGCCTTCATGGTGAGATTAGGTTTGGGGTAAAACAATCATCTGACTTACGATAGTCTTGCGCTCAACCCTCGATATTAATTTATTAAACCTTTCTTGGTGAATACTATGTCTATTTTTGAGGAATATGGAGCCTTTAAGGGTATCCCAGGGTTATAATGTAGAACATGTTTCATTATGTATCTTTATAAATGAAATAAAAATGGAAAATTTCCATAGAATTGGGATTATCAGAAAAGATGGCATGACGTCATCTATCTACATACAGGTAACTACCACGGATACAAATCAATGGTGGACATATAAACACACCATATTAAATGTAAATAATAAACCTCCAGGGTTTTATTTTGTCTACAGTTTTTTCTTAATGAAGTAATGTTTCGAAGAGGTACAATAAAACTATCATGTACAATCATAATTTTTTTTAAACAGATTTAAACATATTAAATACAGTGTAGCTCCAATACAATGCGGTCCGTTACTTCGCGAAATCCAGTATATCGTGAATAGGCCATGGCTCCCAAATTTTCCATAAGCAAAAAAAAAAAAATAAAAAAATTTTAAAAACATAAAATGTTTGTTTTATTTATCTTCAGAAAAAAAAAAAAAAAAAAAATGCGTTCCGCCTCCGGTAATTGATTTTTCGCGCCTATCCCGACGCTAAGTCGCGTCAGGTATTATATGACAAACAATCAACTTAGTGTCAATCAGCGCACACGTTGATTATAATTGGCAAACAATAAATTATATCGCCGTAATTGTCGTAATCATTATCATCATTTAGTACATAGATCTACTCAATGCTCAATGAGTCAATGATGCCCACAAACTAATTTTGCTCAGCAGGGGAAAATGGTCCACCTCCTTTTCAACACCAGCAAATTTTACAAGACAGTAGTCCTACGATGTTTCTGTCCAACATACACAGATCGTAGTCCGCTTATTTTACACTTCTGTAGATATAAATATTTCAGAAGAAAACAACTGCGTCAAAAAAACAAAAACAAACAATAAAAAAAATAAATAAAAAGAAATTAACTTTGTTTTTTTTGCGCCCGCAATATAAGCGAAGGGAAGCAACTCAAGTTATCTTAGCACAATGGAGTAACTTCCCTTCGCCAGAGTATCCAAAATGGCGTCCTAAATTGTCAATCCGATGATTTCTTGTTTTCAAACGTAGTTTATCAGCTGGTTTTGATTGGAATTACTTGTTAGACATAGCGCACCATTGTAAATTATTCCATTGAGCAATTCTAATCCAATTTTAATTAGGAAATATGGTGACAACATAACTGAATGTCATTTATCCGTGATGTCTCAGCAAACTACCACAGCGACAAACCGAGGGAGTGTTATGCACGCCGTTATACATGCATGGTACATGTCGGGACTTATATCGCGCTCCGTTTATATCCCGACAGCGGACTCGACCCCGAGGACCGCGATATATTGGAGCTACACTGTAGTGCATTAGAAAGGCATTTTGGACAATTTTAGCCAGTGAGACTATTCATCCAAAGATTTGTTTGAGGTCTTCAAGAAGGATATTTTGTATGATTTTCTTTTTCCCAAACTTGGATGAAAATGTATTTTAAGATAATGATCATACAGATTTATGTTAATTTTATCAAATATGCATGTTAGCTGATAAACACCAGTTTGAATCGATTATCCATAAACCTTTCAACAGTTATTATACGTCTTCCTAATCCCCTTTGGTACTAAATCCACCACACTGAAATGTATGTGCACGAACACCATAACTATTTTGTATTATTTTCAATTTAGATAAAGGATATTTTTTAATAGAAAGTTTGTGTTAATTAGAAAATGACACTGACAATACAAACTGCTATGACCTTATTTTAAAATACATATTTTAAGAATATTAAATAACAACTCATAATTTGGTCTTTGTATGTTTCTTGCTGCAAAGAAATTAGGCTTTTTATCCACATTATTCGTCTTTGTTGCCTTACTTCTGTATATTTTCTATGTATGCCGGTCTACTCTGTACCCGTGAGGTTACCTGTATGATTTGCAATGACGTCATAGCCATCTTTTCCGATAACTGCTATAGTGATGTTTCTGACGTCCTTGTTGCATGGGCAAATTATACGTAACAAACAGATCAATTACAATCCAGCAGAGTGATTATCAGTCATTTTCAAGTTACTGTGGGGTTTGATTCCTTTTACAATTTTGCCACATGCTTAATAAGTTTTAGTCAAAAGTATCGATGTGATCATACTCTGCAGTGACTTGACTACAATATAGACGTTCGTGAGAGGTCAGTGAAAAGGCGAAACAAAATAGTGCAAGAAATAACGCAAAATGTAGCAAATGTTTTTTATGCAATAATAGCGATCAAACATGTTTTTTCAATGCATTAACATTCGCCAGGTCCCTTGGGAGGTGTTGAAAACCGCGGCCTTCAGCCTCAGTTTTCAACACCTCCCATGGGACCTGGCGAATGTTAATGCATGAAAAACCATGTTTGATCCCTATAATACTACTGCAGTCCTTACCATCTCATGCCCTTGCTGATATTCACAATTTATCCCAAAGTACTGATTCAAATGAGAAAATCTTGTATTTCTGTTTACCAGTCTCACCATCATATGTTATTATTGACATTCACTTAAATGGGACAAACACAGGCTGTTTTCATTTGATTATGAAACGTAAATAACAATTTCTAGCACACTTTTTAGCTTTATGGAGCAGGATGCTATTAACTTTATTAGTTTCACAGTATTTTACTAAAAGTTTCAAATGTTTGAGAAATACAGAAGTGTGTTCTATAGCACAAAGTTCAATGACTGCCATAATCGAACAAATTATTTCCAAATACCACAAAGGGAATGGGAGCTTGGACAGATACGCATTAGCCATTACCCACAATCTATGTTTTTGAGCAGTAATAAGAAAAATAATGTATACCCTTGTAAACCCCAGTTTTACTATATAAAAATGGGGTTTAAGGGGGCCAAAATTATATAGGTATGTTTTCATGATGATAAACAAACAGAACCAAATATCATGCCTAGTGTTGTTCTTCATACCACATAATGTATTATGTACAACGACAATACTATGATGGTATATGTGTCTCAGAAAATTGCCTATGCTGAACCTTGCCACGGAAAATTGGCTATGTTGAACCTTGCCACGGAAAATAGGCTATGCTGAGCCTTGCCACAGAAAATTGGCTATGCTGAACCTTGTCATGGAAAATTGGCTATGTTGAACCTTGCCACAAAAGCGGCACACACCAGACCGCTCTTTGGAGTTCATCCTGAAATTGGTATTAACCTTTGTCATGCTGAATAAATCAAGATGCCACACCCATTTCTAATTGTCAGCCAATCAGATTACTTAATCCAGATTGTTGATATACGAATGCAGATCCAGATCAGTTATCAGTTGGCTTCTTCAGAAGCCAACTGATCTAAGAAGCCAACTGATCTGGATCTACACTGTTTGCAAAGGTGGGGTATATCCGGGTTAAGCAGGACAAGGGTTAAGTAAAATAACTTGGTATATATTTGGACAGAAAGTAAGATGGCAAGTAAGTATGTCAACAAGGTATTAGTGTGTCAAAAAAGCAAAGATTTTTCATTTGTTTTTGTTTTCAGTATTCATCTCTCATCTTCGCTGTCGAATGTTGTGATTTTGCAGTCGTTTTAGACAGAAAGGATGGGTTGATTTTCGTTCAGTTATACTATTAGAACACAGTGAATCGCATATGACAATTTACTATTCCAATATATACTAACTGGTAATCTCCTTCAGTCTAGCTGACTAAACTAAAATTGTCTGCAAAGATAGTATACAACTCTAAAACATCTCTGTAAAGATATCAATATATTTCGTGTACAGTATCATTTTCTGTTCCAGAGCATAATGTCACATTTGATATCGTGTACAGTCATTTCTAGAAGAGACTGCAAACATTAAAATGAAGCATTTATAAACCAAAATATAAACAGACACTTTTTTGGAAAATGTGTTGACATGTTTCCAGCAAGGAAATCACTTCAAACCCTGTCAAATAGGTGTTAGAAATGATTTTCACCAATATTCATGGACAGTGTCCCGGTAGCCCAGACTGAGAGCAAAAACATTTTCCGAATGTTTTCAAGAATAAGACCAGATCACAGAATAGCACTTACACCGCAAGGAAGAGCTTGATTTTCTGCGTACTCTGCACTTTATTTGAACAAATTCCATTAGGTATAAATAGAGATAGTCTAAAAAAATCCAACCGCATGCCGAGCTTAAAATAGTAACAAACTCCATGTACCTAATCATTTGGTCATGTGGATTCCCCACACTGTTACCATATTTGTTCTAATATTTGAACAAGTGTCGAAAAATTGCTGGATGAGTAGCAAACAGAGTAGACCCTGATGAGATGCCGCTTTCAATGACATCTCATATGGGTCTACACTGTTCACTCAGGCCTGTCTGTCCGAATACATACGGTAAATACTGTACTCATAGAATAGCCTTGTTGAGGGGGTTCTAACATGTAACCATTAAGAACTTTTTTATGGAGAATACTGCAAAAAAACCTTTCATCTGAAATTTAGATATCTGCAATGGCGAAAAACATCCTCAATCAAGAACTCAAAATTACCACTAACTCAGGAAGTAGCGGGTTCAATCTCCACTAGCTCCAGCAACATTCTTTCACGGCATTTGATCATGAAATATTTTCAACGCTCATTTTCTATCTTCCTTTGATTCATTTTTTTTTTTTTTTTTTTTTTTTTTGAAATGAGGTTTTATGACCCCATAAACCCATTAAGGTCATGTCAAGTGCAGTCAGTTTACCTAACTACACTTTTCATGGACAGGCATAGTCCTCTAAGTGGTTAACCAATACTTGTGCACACCTGCATTCTTTTATTCTTTTGCCAGAAACTGACAACTGCCCTTCTTGAATCAATGGAAGGGAGAGAATGACTGTAGAAAATAATTTATGACAAATCTCCACGAAAGAATGTTGCTGGATCTGGCGGGGATCTAACCCGCGACCTCCAGTCCTGATCACTAGTCGGATGCACATCAGACTGAGCCACCTAGGCCAGCATGCTAATTCAAGAAGGGCAGTTGTCAGTTTCTGGTGAAAAAATGTGCACAAGTACTCGTTAACTGCTTAGAGGTACTGATTAACAGCTTGGGGGACCAAACCTGCCCATAAAAAAGTGTGAACGCACTCAACATGACAGTAATGGGTTTACTGGCCGTAAAACCTCAACATAAACAAACATGTTGATGCTATTTTCAAATGTGACAACTGCTACTGTGCATTTCTGATCCCTTGAATTTACAAGTCTTCAGTAGATTCAATGCTTAGTACTCTGGGTAATTTCAGCAGACGACATTAGAAATATTTCTGACTTTTCCCAGAAAATAGGTTTGAAATTTCATGCAAACTATCTCAAATGGAGACAATTCGTATGAAATGACAAAACCTGTTTTCTGGGAAAAATAAGAAAATGTCAACAATGTGTCTTCTGCTTAATTAGCTCAGAGCATGGTAAAGGGGGATGGTCCAGTAAATCTTACTAAAATTTGAAAAATCAAGCCATTTGATAGGCTTATTATTGTGGAATGTATGAATTACTTATAATGTTTGCCCAAGATTCAAAATTTAAAGACTTGAAAATTCAGTTCTGTGGCTTGTCACGTTTAAAAAAATCTTCAACATGACAGGCAAAATCATGTAGCCTTCTTGTATATAATTTTGCCTAAGTATTATTTCTCCATTGCAGGCAGTAAATGACAACATTACAAAATCATGCCTATTCAAATATATTGAAACTTTCACCACCAGAAACTGAAAATTTCCAGATAAAAAATTCTAATATTTTTTATATTGCTGCTCAAAACATAGATTGTGGGTACTCATTAGAACTGCCTCAACAAGGCAGTTCTAATGAGTACCCACAATCTATGTTTTTGAGCAGAAATAAGAAAAACAGGGTTCATACAGGCAAGGCCAAGTCAAATTCAAGGACTTTTCAAGGACTTTTCCAGGACCAACTTTAAGTTTTCAAGGACTATAATACTTACACAAATTCGTAAAATCTGGCACTGTCATTCATTGCTTCCACATCCAGTGAAAACATTTGGGCTAAAAAAAATGATAATTTCTGTTAAAATGAACTCTCTTAAAACCAAAAGTATTAAGCTGTGGTTGCAGTTTCTGTTTTAACCTGTGAGAAATTTACGAATGTCCGAGACATCATTTTTTCTTGTTTCTTATGCCCCTCTCCCTGCGCCTGTGACCATAATGAACTCACCCATTTGTGTCGATGTCCTTATTACAAGGTTGACAGTGCGCCTTATGTTTACTGTTCGTTTCCTTTACCCAAGAATATCGTTTTTGCCATTCTCTGCTATAAACACACATTTCCATTACGCAGAAATAAATTCAGGGTCCAAAAAAACACACATTAAAGAACAGCAGACGCCATTTTTGTTTTTTGTTTAGTCTGGTTATTTGAATTGACCTTTTTCAGTAATAAAAGTTGTCAAAATCGCCAAGTACCAGTCTGCAAGGGAGACAATCCAAACATCAAGTACGAATCATTCGAACCTATGTGTATTCGAACTTTGTTTTCGCGCCCAGCACATTCAAACTCTTTAGTTATGGAACTCCTGCTCATCTGTCTTTACTCGAAACTTGCCGATTTTTTTAGGAACTTTACTTTTGATTCTCACAGAGATTTAAAATTGTCTAGAACACAAGAAAATGTGAAATTCAAGTACTTTTCAAGGTCTGTGGTCAGTTTTCAAGGGCTTTTCAAGACAAATTTTGTTTTCAAGGACTTTTCAAGACTGCCCTTCATTTTCAAGTACTTTTCAAGCCTGTGCGAACCCTGAAAAATAATGTATACCCCTGTAAACCCCAGTTTTACTATATAAAAGTGGGGTTTAAGGGGGTCAAAATTATGTAGGCATGTTTTCGTGATGAATGAACAGACAAAGGGAACATTTTGCAGTATGTTCCATAAAAATGTATTATGGTTACTCATTACAACAAGGATATTCTGAGACCCAGTATTTTTATTTATTTACCATAATATTTTAAAAGTACTTTGTGGATACCTATTAGAAACACTTCAATACAGCACTCAAATCATCGCTTTAAAGCCATGTTGTGGGTATATTTATTAGAATGACCTTGACAAGACAGTTCTAAAGAGAATCCACAACATATGTTTTTATGGAGAAAGGAAAAATATTCCCAAATAATCAAAAAATGTTCTATTCTATATTTATTTTTATTTTATTTATACATTGTTTAAGGAGGGTGACACAGTTAGCTGGTAAAGCTAGTCTCCCCTATACGCATTTCATAACACACATCATGAAATGAAAAATCACCGTGCTGTAAAAGCTTAACTTGATCAGGACTACTGTAATAATCCTAAATATTGGGACAGATAGGCATTTGCCAACAAATATGTACCCCAGATCAGATGCTGCAGAGAGTGCCCTCTGATAAGGGTTTACACTGTGTGCCACTCATCCAGCACTATTTTAGACACATCAACAGGTAGTTAACCCTTGTCCTACTGAAAAAATTAAGATGAAACACCAATTTCTGTGGCAAACAGTGCAGATCCAGATCAGCTGGCTTCTTCAGAAGCCAAATGATCTGGATCTACACTGTTTGCAAATGCAGGATTTATCCGGGTTCAGCAGGACAAGGGTTAAATACTGTTTCAAATTTTAGGTTAAGTATGGTAAGGAATTAAGGTGTCCCAATACTTAGGGTAAATACGGCAGTTTTTACTAGTAAATACTCATGATTTATGTAAGAAGTTGAAAATAATCATCATTCAGCAGGGCAAAATCAAAGTCATCACGAAAACTTGCCTATATAATTTTGACCCCCTTAAACCCCACTTTATATAGTAAAACTGGGGTTTACAGGGGTATACTTTATTTTTCTTACTTCTGCAAAAAAACATAGATAGTTAGTACTCGTTAGAACTGCCTGGCCGAGGCAGTTCTAACGAGTACCCACAATCTATGTTTGGAGCAGAAATACGAAAAATGATTATTAGAGTTTTTTTTTATCTGCAAATTTTCAGTTTTTGTAGCTGAAATTTTCTATATATTTGAATAGGCAGGTTTTCGTAATGGTGACCCTCCATGTCTGAGCTCAAAAACCTGAATAAATGGTAATGGACAATGTTATCTGATCACAAAACTGAAAAACAAATGACCATGATATTTTTCTTATTTCTTAAGGAAAACATGTGGGTACTCATTAGAAATGCCTAGGTGCTTCTAATAGGCTACCACAAATGCTTTTTGTGCAGAAGTAAGAAAAATATCAATACATTGCAGTTAAAAAAGCTCCTCCCCAAGCCATGAGGCTGTGTCATGATTTTGCTAGATAAGAACTAATCAAAGCACTGAGAGCACTGGTGGGTCAATTGTCTCTGAATGTTGGCTGAGAAAATGGTCCTGAACGGGGACTTAAAGGCTCCATATTCCTCAAAAATAGACATTTATTTTATTAAAGAAAAGTTTAACCCTTGTCCTGCTGAATAAATTAAGATGCCACGCCTACTTCTAATTTTCAGCCAATCAGAAAACTTGATCTGGATTGTTGCTATAAATTTGCATACTTAATGGCAAACAGTGCAGAACCAGATCAGTTGGCTTCAGCAGAAGCCAATTGATCTGGATCTACAGTTTACAAAGGCAGGGTATATCCGGGTTCAGCAGGACAAGGGTTATTAATAAATTGATATATGGTATGAATACAATCATAAAATGTGGCACCTGACAGGCTGTAAAAATTCAGTTAGTCTCGCTTGTTTGAACTGGATCAAAAATGAAATGTTGTTTTATCTTATCTCTGAATTAATGTTGCCAAAAATCATTTCATTTTTGTTCCAGTTCAAAAATGAGAGTAACTGAAATTTTACAGGCTGTTAGGTGCCACATTTTATGATTGTACTAATATTTTTTAAACCTTTCTTGGATAATAAAATGTCTAGTTTTGAGCAATATGGAGCCTTTAAGACTCTTTCATTTAACCCTTAACCCTTCTCTTGCTAAACACAGCATGCCCGGTCTTAGCAAACTGAAGAAGCCAACTGATCTGGATCTACACTGTCATTAAATATGTGAATTTCTGTCGAAAACCGGATCAAGTAATCTGATTGGCTGGAAATTAGAAGTGGGCGTGGCATCTTAATTTATTCAGCATGAGTAGGGTTAACTTATTTAAGCAAATGGTGCTGACCCTAATCAGACACCTTGTTCTGCAGCATCTAATCTGGGTCTGCACAATTAGCCAATATCCCAGTCCAAGTTTTACAGATAACCCTCTTTAAATGGCACTCTTGATGTCAAAGTGACAAGAATAGCGCAGCTACAAATAACCTTTTCCTGGATTTCGTACAAATGCAGTGATTCTTTTTGGCGTCGGACATAGTCCAAAAAAAAATCTGGATGTCCAAAACTTTGCTTGCCTAGCAGGACAGAATGTCCAATCATCATTTTTGGCAATCGCAGTTTTCCATCTATCTTTCTTTCTTTGTGATGTATACAAAAAGCAGGCAGTCAGTAAAACAGTCTCTGATTGGTCAGATTACTTGCGCATGTGACAGTTGCCAGATGGGTTATCAAAATTTTGTGGACAAAAAAACTGAATTTCTTTCGCAACCAGTATCCCAGTATTGTTAAAAACTTTCCAACTGGCTGAAGAAATCTCATATCGAGTAGCTTCCCTTCGATTCTACTTTCTGTTTCCCTTTATTGTGGGCATGCAATTGCAAAGAAAAAAAACAAAGTGCAGCTACGATCCATGAAAAATGCCTCCACTTAAACAAAGAAAACTCACATTCTACACACAACAGTCCTAGTCTGTCCCATCCGAGTCGGCAAACGATGAGTCAGAGCTGCAAGATAATCGGAAAACAACCGATGAACCAGAGAACAGTACCCCACCCACCTCCAATGAAACAAAGAAGCAAGTTAAGCATAGCTTCCAACAATAAAAGCACCGCAAGCATAATACCCCACCACAGCAATTATTTGTTTATGTATTAAAGTTATCTTTGTGAAAATGAAGATTTTAAAAGTAAAACATATTTTAACAAGCAATACTTAACCTATAGATAATGTGCTATATTCTATTCTGTTCATAACTTCCACAGAAAAAACGACCGTACAGTCGTCCCATACAGTCTTAATTCAAAAGTCCCTTAGGCAGTTACCTGTGTGAAGTATTCCTCCCGCTCTTTTGATCACATGTCAGTTTCTTTGATGTAAAGGGTAGAGCTAAGCGGGGATAGGGAGGTGGGATTATCTTATCTATAGGTTAAGTATTGCTTGTTAAAATATGTTTTACTTTTAAAAACTTCACTTTAACTGCACAATACATTAACCTATAGATAATGTGCTAGAATTCGCCAAGGTGGGAAGGAGCACCAATTCTAATACAAAATTAAGTAGATCCCTCCACTTTTGGATAAAGGCTCATGAAACTCTTAGAATAAGCTCATTCTTGATATAAATCCTAAGAGTAAGCTCATTCTGACATTTATAAGATATTAATAACCTTAATATATGTATTATAGGGTTTGGAAGCTCTTAATCTTTTAAGGCATCCAAGGCCCTGTTAACTTGGCCCCCCACCACTTTTTGGGACACAACAATTGGGTCCAAATTAAGCAGGTTTAAGGTTGCAAAGACATACCCCTTAGACAGAGCTTAGCAAATATAGAAGATTGATTCCATACTGCTGATAGAATCTCATTGAGCGAAACTTACCGAAAAAGGCCCAGGAGGAAAATCGAGCCCTAACTTCATGGGCTTAATCTTAACCCTTCTCCTGCTGAATTGATTTTGCCTAATGTAGTCTCACTGCTGAATTGTTTTATGTAATTGTGAAAGAATGTAATTATAAGCAAGATGGTACAGTAAAATTGTTATTTTTGGAGAACTTGCAATCAGAGTATCCTGAAATTTGGTACACTGACAAGATATGATTTTTCCTTCGAAATCACAGTAACTTCTATCCGCTATTAATATTGGTTGCCATGGTAACCATGGCAGTAACCGTAAGTTTAACTGAATTTATATGAGAACAAGATCAAAGGATTTTTTTGATTGTGTTGGGGTTTAACGACACGTCAACCCTTGAGGGTCATTTTGTGTCGTCTCCCAGAGAAAGGGAGAAAAGAGACAGAAGAGAGAGTAGAGGAGATGAAAGAGAGGGACAGGGAAGAAAGAAGAACAGGAATGAAAGTGAAGAAACAGAAGAAATAAAAACATTCCCCCTCTACCCTTACCCACTACAAGGATAGCAGGCCTTGCCCAACTGTAAGCCAATATCAGTTGGACGCCCCGGTGATGTAAGATACACAGCACCTTCGCACCACCCGACCACCTCAAGATCAAAGGAGCCCCTCTCCATAACTATCATAGGGTTCTGTTTGAAATTTGCCAGGAGTACTTCCCAGTGATCAATCGTCATATTTCTTTAATTTCATACCAAACGTCCTTTTACTTTGGTTGTCATGACAACTGTAAAGTACGAATGTAAAATGTTCAAAATATATGTATGATTGCTTTTGATGTTATCAAGTTGGATTCTGTGTACTTTTGCAGGAACAAGATTTAGCTCACTTTGGTATTCTGATGTACTTTAATTATTATCAAAGTCATAAGGTGTCACATCAGATTTTAAATTAGTTTCCATGGCAACCATAACTGTTAAGGAACAAATTAAGGGAAAATAATAAAATACTATCTCCTTCAAAAGCACAAACAAAAGGTTAATGTTAAGAATACATGTATTTGCAATGTTCTCTGGCTACACCTCTACCATATACTAGCAGCTAAATTTCTTTTATTTACTTTAGTTGCCATGGCAATGATAGATATTGAGCTGGAAAACATTTAGATGACACCATCTAGAAGCCCACCATCTAGAAAGCCACTGAAACGTTTTCGTTGATTTTTACATGCATGTGTCTTCAGTGTCCTTGACACACCAAGTCAGTTTTCAATTTTCTTCAAAGTTACAGTCTGGTCTGTTCTCCATTTACATTTGTTGTCATGGCAACAGTCATTTTCCATAGACATACAAAGAAAATGACAAAAATATTTAGTACTCAAAAAAGCACTGAAGAGATTCGAATGGAAAAAAGTAAAAAAAAAATGGAACTTTAACAATAACGCTCGTGTGTTGATTTTCTGCCGTACTTCAGTATTCATCATAACTCTAGATAATTGAAATGGATGAGTATTTCTCATTTCTTCTCAAAAATGTGTTATGGGTGCTCATTACAAGACTGACTTCTGAGTATAGCGATGAGAGAATATTTGATGAGTCTTAAATATTTGGGACTAGACCAAGCCAGGGGCAAGAAGGCATGATGAATGGAAACATCAAGGACCCAGGATGAATTTCGGCTTCGTTATGTTTTAAAAAGGCAGCCGAGGACAGACCAAAATAGAGAGAAACAATCTCTCTCTAAAGTTATCAGTGGTGCCTAAGTGATGTATGGTTACGGGGCTGAAATGAAGTGACGTATATAAGCACAGAAAGTTGCCACCCACAGGACTGTTAATGCAAGTTATGCAGACAAAATTCTAGAAAGCAACTTTAGCTATATTTATCAGTCTATCTATTCAGTGTGATCTGGTTGGTTTGGAGTTTATCAGCCCAGTCAACACTATTAAGGTCATGTCAAGTTGGTCAATTTACCTATCCACACTTTTCATGGGCAGGCTTAATCCTCTAGGGGGCTAACCAGTACTTGTGCACATTCTTTCCCATAAACTGACCCTTCTTGAATCAGTGTGAGAGAATGACTGTAGAAACTATTTCATTAACAGTCTCTGTGAAAGAATGTTACCGGACCTTTAGGATTGAACCTGCGACCTCCTGGTCACTAGTCCCAACATGCATCTGACAAAGTCACTGAGGCACCAGCTCTACTTTATATGAAGTGACTTTATTTGTTTATAAATCAAAACGCAACAAGATTTGCACAAGAATATCTAACTTTTTTCCTAGATTTTAGTTTAAATTTGTAATTTTTGTTACCTCATTCAAAGAACAATGAGCTGCCATTTTAAACACATCTGTACTATGTCACACAGTAAGTTACTGTTATTCTTTGGTGAGGCTTGAGAAAGCTCAGATATTAGGCCAACTCAGATATCCATCATATGATTCATCTAGCGCTTCTTTAATTTCATCATCATGATGCTTTTTTTTTTTTTTGAATAAACTGAAAGGTATACCGATGTAAATAAACAGAGAAAGCATTTATCATTAAAAGCACAAACAGCACCTACTTTGCATAAATTGTGATTCTGATTCAGACTGCATTTTATTGCCAAATGTCTAGAATTACGTCAGACACTGCAAAAATAAACCGGAAACTACCCAGGAGTAGTCAGGGAACATACATGTTCCTTTCCAAAAACAGAAAGAACAACTGAAGAGCTGGCCAGCAGCAAAACCCTTTGGGTTCAAATCAGGCCCCATGGATGTTGTTCTAAATCCAGATAAAGCTCCAACAACACACAACAACCCCCATGGTACCCATAGTTCCTAGCAAGCAGATTCCTATCATATTTATTTACCCGAAGTATTTGCCATTCAGACATATTTAACTCCTAACCATTCTTACCCTAAAAATTGTCCATTTGGTGAAAATAAAAAAAATTGTTTGCCCTCTCCCTACCTGCCCAAAGAAAAGCTGCTGCCTCAAAAAATTTTATTGGAATTCTAGAGTGCCATTTCTTTTTCTTTTTCAATCATTTCAAAAGTAAAGAAGTTCTGAATAAAGTTTTGAGTATAATGCTCTCCATACATTATGGCAGGCATGCTGCTTTTAATATTGCTATTTTAGACAGATATATTAAATTTATGTAAAAAGCTGTTAATTTTCATTTAAACATGTTTTTCGATTCTGGCATTTTCTGGCAGATTTTATACAATAAATTTTCAAGAAAAAAAAAAAAAAAAAAATACCGGTACTTACCTCCCCAAAAATATCTGAGTTGGGAGAGGGCAAACAGAAATAATTTTAAATGCGGCCTTTTACTACCAAACTTGCTGTGGATAACAATGCTGACCTTGATCTGGCACTGTGTGCTGCTGTGTCTGACCTTGAACTACACTGTCTGATTGAGACTTTCTGTCTGAATACCTAGCATCAATTCATTGGAAAAAATAAAGCTTGCTTCTTACACTTCACTCAGTCTAAATCAAAGCTGCAAGACCACAAAAGTTTTCTCATTTCAATCATGATGCTTGTCAGGTCTGTTAGTCTGGTTAGCTCAGCCCAGCAGGGTATCAGCTTTACAGGCAGGAGGCTGTGGGTTCAAGTCCTCAATTGAGTACAGTGTCCCTAAATCCTTGTAAAATTAAATGTGCCCAATGTAAATAATACATGGGCTTGTGATGTCATGATTTTTCAAAATAAAGAATTTTTTTTCTGTTTTATTTCACTTGTGTCTGTGTGTGTGTGTGTGTGTGTGTGTGTGTGTGTGTGTGTGTGTGTGTGTGTGTGTGTGTGTGTGTGTGACTCAGATACAAGTAGGGACCCATATCACTGCAAGTGTAAATTGTCAAGTTTTAATGCAGTAAACATAAAACTGTTAGTCTAAAATTTGATGCCTGGCTGAGAGTGGAGATCTTGTTAAGATGTTGTATTCTGAAGTGTCTGATCTAGATCTACACTGTTTACACAGACCTGTCTTTCCATATACATAGGGTAAATACAGTGGCCACTGAAAAAAAAAAACTGATGTGCTCACACTGGTGCTAATTAATGAAGAAAATGTTAGTTTGTATATATAACTGCTAATATCTGGCTATCAAAAGATAGATGGGGAAAAAGTTTGGTAATCATTTGGATTGGCTATTCTGTGAGTGTAATCAGGGTGATTAAGTAACTGTAGAGCATCTGATCTGCAAGCAAGAGGTCATGGGTTTGAATCATACAATGGGAATGAATGGGTGCACACTTTATCTCTTATTTTTACTTTAACATCATTGTAGGGCCAAGTTCCTGCACTTTGTTTAGCGGCACGTAGTTTATTATTGCAGCGACACACAGAAACATTATGATCTAAGCTTCTTTCAAATGTGCTGGACATCTTTATCTCTTATTAAAATTTGGTCGCAACATTTTTGGAAAGCCTTACTTGTACATCGGACCTTAGCGAAAGCATCTATTCGGTACAACTTTGCATTCGTTTCAAAGTCCAGAAAAGAGAAAAGAAAAACAATCATATGAGCGAAAAGACTGAAAATAAATTTTCTCTAAAATAAACTGTACTGAAATTACTTCGGAGGCGTGTGTAAGGAGATATTTGTTCGGATCGTTAAAAGCGCATCAACACGTGTGGACGAAATGCGTCCTTCACAAAAGTGTGGGAGAACGGTGCCGACTTTTGCAACAGCAAATAAATAAATGGCAGCTCTCTTTGAATTTCAAACAGCACTACGTTTGTATATGGAAAAACACAACAAAACCATCGCAAATCAACTAAATTTTGACTTTCTTTTCGTCTTTTCTGCGCTGGTAAACAGCGCATCCGGAACGAGGCTACGTATTTAGAAACGGGTTTTCCGAAAATTATGATGAGAAACTAAACTATATTTCTGTTATCTTTTCATGCAAAAATGCTTTTGTTTGTGTGATAGCAGCTTTAGAAAGATAAAAAATAAGCTTATAAGGTCGAATAAATTTCAATATGCGTTTAGTGAAAGTTATTTATTTATAGAATTACTCCCGGTAACTTCCGGAAGTGGTGAGGCTTTTTCAGACGACACTCGGCAAAGCAGCAAAATAATTAAAATGAATTAATAATTAATGATTTTTAAGACCTGAATATTATAAAAAGTAATGAATTTATATACTTTTTATTGTTTTCTCACAACGATCTTTTATGTCAACACTTCTTTTGATGTTTATTTCTGAGTTTTAATTTATCTATTTTTAGAATCGGAAAATCCGCTCATCCAAGTTTAGCTCAGCTGCGCTTCTGGTCATTTTTTTTAAATGAAATTGACTTTTTAAACCCATCTTATTGATAAAATATTCGCTAAATATATAATTAAATTCATATCTTATGCATTCTTCGTGTGTTCGTTAGGTTTTGGAACCACTTAAGCTGTCATGACGTTTTAGAAAAAATGACGTCAGAGTGCAACCTGGAAATTCCCACTGACCGAAAATTTTCGGGTTCAGCAGTCAACATTTTGCACGCGCTACCGAATATATTCGGGTGCCACAAGAGAAGGGTTAAGAAGGGAAAATGCTTTACTGATGAGTTTCCTATAGGCAAATTTAATATTATAAGAAAACTATCTCAAGACAGAGGATTCAAAAATATCTTGTTGCCTGTATTTGGTAGAAATAGTCTAGTTTCAAAAATATCTTGTTGCCTGTATTTGGTAGAAACAGTCTAGTTCTATTTTGACAATAATGTCTAGTCATTTTAAGATAGAATTTTAAGGCTCCTGTAGGGCATAAGGTCTATCCTAATGTTCCCTTCGCATATATGGGCTAAATAGAGATAAGACTATGATCTGGACAAATGGACGGAAGCTGTTTCTTAGCCATAAACCCATCAGATACTGATCTATAAGATCAATTAAATCTTAGTTGATTTGAATCCAATGCCAAGGTCTGAATCTCGTTTCATCTTAGACAATGTCAAGAGCTAAAAGAAAGCTAGGCTATCTTTACATGGAGTTAGAAGCCTTATGTAAGGTTCATATGGGGCTTTCTGAAGACAGATTAAGACACAAAATAAAACCTATTAAGGAGTAATAGATCTTTGAACAGAGCATTGTAATTCAAAAGATCTTATTAATTCTCACAAGACAGGGTTAAATCCAATTTATAGCTTGTCTTAAATTAAAAGTACTAGATATGATATATCTATAGCCTTACTAGTACTCATCTGAAACTTTAACTCAGAGAAAAGGTAAACTAGAGCTGGTGTTTGTAAAACACTATGCCCCCAACTGCCTGACTCTAACACTGCTTGACGCCAACACTGCTTGCCCATGATAGTGACTACAGTACAAATATATGAGATTTCAATGTTATTTTATCAAAGGGAAATAACTCTAAAATAGGAGATAATTGGGATAAGAAAAAAATATGGGTCACCTATTTTTTCATGAGGAATCAAAATATGAAATTTCAAAACATTAGCATACATGGTTCTAAACTTATGCTATACACAATAAAGCAACGACATTAAATGGCCAGAAACTGCGAAGGGCCATAACTCCAACATTTCATTTAATTGATTCAAAATTTAATCAGGTGATCTCCTCTCGAATCCCAATCAGTAAACCAAATATCATGGCTCTGGCTTAAATACTTTGAGATATCTTGCTGACAAGGTCAAAATGCCTAGAACTACAAAGGGCCATAACTATGTCAATTTTTCATGGAATTCCCTAAAAAACAAATCAGGTAATCTCCACATCATCCCCAATCAGCATATAATATTTCAAGACCCCAGCTTAAGTACTTTTCAAGTACTTTTGATCTTGCTGACAAAGTCAAAATGCGCAGAACTGCAAAGGGACGTAACTTTATCAATATTTTCACAGAATTCTCTCAAAATATAATCAGGTAATTTACACATCATTCCCACTCACTATATCAAATTTCAAAAACCCAGCTTAAATACTTTTCAAGATATCTTGCTCACAAGATTTAATTCTGATTTTTTTCAAAGGGGCATAACTCTAAACAAACATGCTAGACAAGAAAAAAAAAATAAGGGTCAGCTTTTTTTTCATTGGGAACCCAAATATAAAATTTCAAAACCCTAGCATGCAGGGTTCTTAAGATATGGCATGCACAAAAAAGCTTGACAAACGGACAAACAGACAGATGGCCAAATGATGGCAAAATAATATGCCCCATCAATTTCATTCGAAACTGGGGGCATAATCAGGTCATCTACTCATCGCTTCCAATCTATTCATCAAGTTTCAAGGCTCCAGCTTCAATAGTTTTTTTTTAGATATTTTGCTGACAAGGGAAACATGCCCAAATATACAAAGGGCCATTACTTGAAATATTTTTCAGAATTTACAAAAAAGTTATTCAGGTCATCTACTCATCATTACCAATCAATTCACCAAGTTTCAAGTCTCTAGCTCTAACAGTTTTTGAGATATTTTGCTGACAAGATAAAAATGCCCAAAATAACAAAGGGCCGTAACTCATGAATTATTTTTCAAAATTTCTTCAAAAGTTAATCAGGTTGTCTACTCATCATTACAAATCCATTCACCATATTTCATGGCTCTAGCGCTAACATTTTTTTAGATATTTTGCTGACAAGGTAAAAATGCCCAAAATCACAAAGGGCCATAACTCAAGAAGTTTCTTCAAAAATTAATCAGGTTGTCAACTCATCACTACCAGTCTATTCATCAAGTTTCAAGGCTCTAGCTCCAACGGTTTTTGAGATATTTTGCAGACAAGGTAAAACTGCCCAAAATTACAAAGGGCCATAACTCATGAATTATTTTTCAGAATTTCTTCAAAAGTTAATCAGGTCATCTACTCATCCCTACAAATCCATTTACTAAGTTTCAAGGCTCTAGCTCTAACAATTTTTTAGATATTTTGCTGACAAGGTATAAATGCCTAAAATTACAAAGGAGCATAACTCAAGAAGTATACTTTAAAATTTCTTCAAAAGTTAATCAGGTTGTCTAGTCATCACTACCAGTCTATTCATCAAGTTTCAAGGCTCTAGTTCCAACGGTTTTTGAGATATAAAATTGTCCAAAATTACAAAGGGCCATAACTCATGAAGTATTTTTCAGAATTTCTTCAAAAATTAATTAGGTCATCTACTCATCACTACAAATCCATTTACTAAGTTTCAAGGCTCTAGTTCTAACAGTTTTTGAGATATTTTGCTGACAATGTAAAAATGCCCAAAATTACAAAGGGCCATAACTCAAGAAGTATTTTTCAAAATTTCTTCAAAAGTTAATCAGGTTGTCTACTCATCACTCCAGTCTATTCACGAAGTTTTAGGGCTCTAGCTCCAATGGTTTTTGAGATATTTTGCTGACAAGGTAAAAATGCCCAAAATTACAAAGGGCCATAACTCATGAAGTATTTTTCAGAATTTCTTCAAAAGTAAATCAGGTCATCTACTCATCACTACAAATCCACTTGCTAAGTTTCAAGGCTCTAGCTCTAACAGTTTTTGAGATATTTTGCTGACAAGGTAAAAATGCCCAAAATTACAAAGGGCCATAACTCAAGAAGTATTTTTCAAAATTTCTTCAAAAGTTAATCAGGTTGTCTACTCATCACTACCAGTCTATTCATCAAGTTTCAAGGCTCTAGCTTCAATAGTTTTTGAGATATTTTGCTGACAAGATTGCATCCATATTTTTTCAAAGGGCCATAATCCTGTCAAGAACAAAAACACGTGTCAGCTATTTTTTCATGAGGAATCCATATAAGAAATTTCAAAACAGTAGCATTCATGGTTCTTAAGTTATGCTATGCATCAAAAAGCGTGACGAACGGACGGACGGAAGGACAGACGAACAACCCAGAAGCAATATGCCCCTCCAACTTCTTTGAAGTTGGGGGCATAAAAAGGAAATCGGCTATAACAGAAAGAGGGGCCGAGACCAGATTAACCTTCTTTTCATGACACCAACGGGTATATACGATCCATTTCGTTTCATAGACTTTCTGAGTTGATGTTCGCTTTGATTTGGAGACAAAAACTGCAACGTTTGCGAAATTTCTATCTCTAACTGATTTCTTGATAACTCCCAGGTGTGACTATTGAATACTGGGAGATTTTGATGTTGACACTTTCCTTTACTTGTGTTAATAGTTTGGAAAGAGTGTAAGATGAACTGGAGCTGAGACAAGTAGTTGTAGAACCCCCCGAGAACCATGTTTGTTACAGTCAAAGAGGAGCTATAAAAATCATTCTGCACTGAGATTGATGGATCTTGTTCAGGACAGGAGTTAATATTGTTGTAGAAAATGCATAAGCATGAATATTGTTCAAAATCGTGGAAAATGCACCTATCGCAAAGACTTGATTGTCCAGAACTGGGAACACATAAGTGGAAAACTGTGACTGAAATGTATCTCAAACAGATCCAGATTGGAATGTTTGAACATTTGGAAATTGAATTCTATACCAATTTATCCAATTCCCACTCTGTTTTGTCAGTTTGTCGATAGTCGACAATGTATCTGCCAAAACATTGAATTTGTCTGGTATATGACGAATCCTGATGACAATATGATGTTTTAGTCACCATTAGAGGATATTCCATACCTCTATGCATAGGTTGGAATAATATGTTGCTCCTTGCTTATTGATATATGATACCACTGTTGTGTTGTCGGTAGAAAAACTGACACAAGAATGGTGAATATACTTATAAGGTTTTATCAGAGCGAAACCAATGGCCCTTATTTCCAACATCTTTCAACCATCAACCATGAAAGGAAAATTCATCATTCCAGATGAGTTCCCCTACTGACTAGCATCCGAAAAGGGAAATATTTTGGGGTCTGGAGGGTGAATGGACATCCCTTGAATGAACTGATTGGTGTTGATCCACCATTTCAAGTGGAATCTGATCATACTGTTAATCGTAACCTGATGATCTAAGGAAGAATTTAAGGTTTACAGACCGAAAATAGGCAGATTTGCAGATGGTCTGCTGGTGCACTGAATTTGCACCCCCCCCCCCCCCCCCCCCCCCCACAAAAAAAAAATAGTTGAGCTAGAATTCCATACCTAACTGTGAATTCGTGTTGGTATCAACCCGACTTCTTTAAATTTGGTATGAAATCTGGATTGTACCGTTTAAAGAGTGAATTTGATGTGCTAAATAAGCCGATTGCAAAGCAGAAGTCTTATTAGCCAATTTTCTAGGTATGGAAAGAAAGATATAGCACGATGTCATAACTTTGCTGTAATTATACTCATTAATTGTGAAAATTTCATGGGCTTATAGGGATATTTCGAATGGTACAACTGTGAACAGAAAAGCCTGATGTTCATAGACAAACCGAAGGAATTTTCTGGATTTCAGATGTATCATAATATGCATATGCATCAGTCAGATCTCTGGAAACAGATCTACCTTGGCCATAATCGACTGACTTACTGACTTGACTGTTTCCATCTTAAAATGCTTTGTTTATATACAGATTTAGTAGGAAAGATCTATTACTGAGCGTTACTTCCGTTCTCCATTTTGCACTAGTAAAAGCCAGCACTAGTAATACCCGGGAGTAAAAACCGGGAGTTCCCGGATTCCGTACCCTTTCCACTGCCCGTTTCTTGAGAAGTTTTGCGATCTCTTCTGCAATAACAGGGGGAAAATTGAATCAGATTTATGTGAGGAAGTGACTTGAATAGGATCTTGAACAAGTTTCGAAAGGTAGAGAGGATCCCTTTGTTGTCTGTCAATTTTTCCTCTTGTTCCACAAATTGAGTCAATCTTCCTCCCACTGGAAAGTCTGGACGTAGTAGGACTGGCAGTGGGTGGAGATGGACTTCAGAATTTGTTAAGAATGAGGCTTGCTTAGAGGAGGGGAACTGTCAGATTTCCACTTCTCTTAGCATAATTCCTGTACTAGATAAGTATGACTGTGTCTGACTTAGGCCTGTACAACTGCGTTTGGTGAGGCCTGGGAGGTTTAGTTGGCTGCTTCAGTTTCTTAGACCGAAGGAGCCAGATAAGTCCCTTTTGTTGTTGTATGTTATTAGTAACAGAGGAATTTGCCAAGGGCCTCTGTTGCTGTACCTAAATTCTTTTTTTGCCCTTGGCAATTCCTTAATTTTGTTATAAAATAAAGTTTAGAATTGGAATGTTTCGCAACTCCTGGTTGGAATTGTCCACTAAAATCTTAAATGTAGCCATCACTGCATCACGTCTAGCTTGTAAAATCTCCGTAGCTAAGATCAAAGACCTAGCCATCACGGCTTTATAGATTTAGGTACTGTTTAATTCAGTCTCGGAAGAGCCGTTACAAATTGACTATTCTGTGGGCTGTGGGCTGCGGGCCATATACAACTGCTGCTTTGTAATAAGGTCATTGCACAAGAAAACTGAAATGATTAAATTTATACTTTTTTGTTTTGTGTATACATCAACAGAATATGATCATTGAATACATGCACATGTATGTCTGTATGAAACTGATAGATTGCAAGATAGCAATGCCATAATTCTTTGGAATAGGTTATTATCAGGACATGTGGCTTTTACAGGCCGCTTCATGAGAAAGTGTCCTCTTGAAACATGTGACATGCACTTAAGGAAATATGGATCAGTCTTACTTGTATGCTCTGTGGACAGCCAGGCCAAGTAGCTACTGTATGCCATCATCAAAGACTCTGCTCTGATCTGCCTGCACAGATGAACGGTCTGATATGACTTGACTTATCGCAAATCATCTTAAAGGTATATTTTGTCAAAATACTGCCCAGATATAGCTGAATGAATAATGCAAACACTGATTTTACAAGGTTTATCATTCTATGAAAAAACTTTCAGACAAATTAAACCTATGCAAGTTTACTAACAAGAGCTGTCAGCAGACAGCAAATGCTTGCCTGGATGTAAGGACTAAATACCTCTTTGGCTTATCAGGGGGAGGAAGTGGGCATTAAGGTCATAATTGTCATTGTGCTGCTGAATAAAACTTTGGACCCATATCTATCATCAGACTGAACATGAACCAAATTGAAATCCATCATATGGTTTTGAAATTTGAGCTTTTAAAAAGTTTTAACATAAAACTTTAGCGTAAAATTTGTCTGTGACCTTGACCTTTCAGCCATAGTCATAGGTGGGGGTAGTCATAGATGGGGGTATAGCTGAATAAAAACTCCGGACCTATAACCATCATCATACTGAATATAAACCAAATCAATCGTATAGTTTTGTAATTATGAGCTCTAAAAAATCTTAAAACATGAAATTTCAGTCTGTGACCTTTACCTTAAATGCATGGGCATAGACAGGGTATTGCTCAATAAAACTTTGGACCTCTATCTGTCATCATGCAAATCTGAATCACATCCATCATTTGGTTTGGAAAATATGAGCTCTTTAAAAACTTTAACGTAATACTTTATTTGTAAAATTTCGAAGTCTGGTAACCTTGACCATAAGATTATGGGCATGGGCTGGGGTATTGCTGAAAGATACTTTGGATCATTATATCTATCATCTTACCAAATATGAAGCAAATCCATCATACGGTTTGGAAAATATGAGCTCTTTAAAAACTGTAACATAATACTTTATTTGTAAACTTTCCAAGTCTGTGACCTTGACCTAAAGATCATGGGCATGACCAATTACTAAAGTATTTCTTCATGAATTTCATTTTTATTCCTAATATATTAGTATTGGGAATGAGTGATATGGGATTGTGAATGAGTGAAATTTGTTAATTAATGACAGAGTTACGGCCCTTTTCAGTTTCTGAAAATTGGTTTTTTGGCCCTTAGTTCCTTTACTTCTGGAACTATCTGAATGGAACTTCATGGATATATAAAGGATCAAAGGTTACATACTACGCACAAAAGCCACAACTCTGGTTGCTTTTGTACAAGAATTATTTGCCCTTGACTCTTCTGCAAAATTCACTTCGCATGCTTCAGACAAATAATTAGTGAGTTTCTGACATTCGTGCTTGTATTGTCTATTCTTGGATAGACTATTGTTTAAACCAAATTAACTTTTATCAAAACTTAGTCATCTTTGCTCTGAGTTATACTGCCCCACAGTGGCGGGGTATCATGTTTGCGATGCTTTTATTATTAAAGCACAAGGTACTATTTACAATGTTAGACTTAAAGTGTCCATTATAACTGCATTATCTTTTACTTTCAAAATTGCAAAAGAAAATGATGACTAACAAGACCAGAAAATGAGATAGCAAAAGAAAAACTGCAGTATGTTTACAGCAATCTTTCCTTCAGCTTTTAACAGCATATGTAAGGAAGTGGAGGTTTAAGGGGGAAAAATCCTTTTAAACCTTATTTTTATATTCTTCAACATTTCTTTATAGTGTTTTGCTTCAAACAGTGGAAATGTTAAGGTCGAAAGTAATTTTTGTTTATTTGTAATTGCCTACTAACACCTACCCCGATTCCTCCCATAATAAAACAAAACGAAAAATTGTATCACTGGGCAGAGTCCTTTGTTCTTTCTTTGTACCTTACTATGTTTCATTTGTATACCAGGACCAATGGGAAAACAGCTATGCAGAGTCTGATCAGTGTCTTCACTGTTTACTGCATGCATATTTCATTGCACCTCCAGATGTTTTTTGTTTTTTTTGTTGTTTTTTTTTTGTTTTTTTGTTGTTTTTTTCCAGTTTTTAGGATACTTACTGGTACATGTAATGAACTTTTTTTTTCTCATGGAATTGTATTTTAAGAAAGGAAAATATTTTCGCCTATCTTCTCCCAGGAACATTCATAGGCTGGCAACTGCAAAACAAATTATTCAATAAGCCTGGCCTATTGACTGGTTCATCAGGACAAATCTTTCAAATTAAGTTAAATTATTGCAGCTCTGCCTTTTTTCACCTGTCAGCATCTTGAACTTTGTTTTGGTCCTGAATGCCAGATAAGCTGTGTCATGAGAAAATATATGTTTCTTATGATATTCTTGTGTCCCCACCCCTCCCCCTTCTGCAAAGACCCAGCCTGGGGCCTGCATATTTACCAAGTCTGATTAGAGATCTTGTCAGTTTTGTCAGGCATAAGCTTTGATCAGGTTGCGAGGGTGTACAGGCTGTTCAGAGGCTCAGATAGTTCGAACATATAGTGCATATAGATTCTTTACTACAATGCACATGGTATTAATAATTGTACATTGTTCTTTCTTTCCTTTTTTTTTATTGGAGTAGGCAGCAGGGGGGGAGGGGGGTAATAAGAAAAATAACATTGATCACAAATTTTTGGCTTAACATATACTATTGCTGGCAACCTGCAGCCCGCATGCCAGCAGCCCGCATGCCCGCAAAATAGCAATTCCAGATCCGTTAAGGATATTATCTACTGTTGCACACATAAATAAGCAGCAGAAGAAAAGATATACTCATGCGAGTTTATCACTATAAATTTGCGGCTCTTTCTACCATAATCTAATAATGTTATTGGAAAGGAGCATTTTTCTGCTAGCTAAATCTAGCAGGAAAGCATTCAGGTACTGTTTAATTCAGTCTCGGAAGAGCCGTTAAGGATATTATCTACTATATTATCTGCTAGCTAAATCTAGCAGGAAAGCCTCCGATTCTAACAGAATAATATTATTGGTCGGAAAATATTGACTCTGGCTCTTATAAAATTTAGTCCATGTCAAGGAAGATACTAAATGTTTGGAAGCCTATCATCTCTGCCAATTTCTTCGTGTCAGTTGCTTTGTAGAAATTTGGCAGTATTTAAAAACTAGTTTAGATTGGGGCAATACTAGTAATAGAGTCGTACGTGACTCCATTAAGAGTACAATGCCAGATAAAGGCTTCATCAGAGCATGCTCCTCGGTTGGCCTTTAACTCCAGAGGCAAAGCCTAATATTCGTTGATTGTGTTTTCAAAGGACCAGGTTTCGATATCAAAGTCTAAACCCGAGTCCTTTATGTTCAGGTTATATTGTGTGGACTTTTTTTTTTTTTTTTTTTGTGTGTGTTGAGGTTTTACGGCCCAGTCAACCCAATGGGGTCATGTTGAGCGCAGTCAGTTTACCTAACCACACGTTTACTGGGCAGGCTTAGTCCTCTAAGCGGTTAACCAGTGTGTGTGGACATAAGTTATTTCCATAGGCTTAGTATACTCGGATTCTGTGCAGCCAATGGACTATGTCTACTTCTTGTATCTGCCATAATCATGGGACTGATTATCAGATAATTAAAAAGAAGAATAAGATGTATATTTTCTTCTCCTTTCTAGTTAGATTGTCTAGATCTTTAGACTTTCTGTTTCTCAGTGAAAGTCTGGAGATGCTGGTTTAAAGGAGGAGAGTGTAGAGAACGATCTATGTCTCCTCCTTTTCTTAGATTTATATTTATTTCTAGACTGATCCCTCTGGAATACGTCCAAAGAGGGAAGTCTGCAAAGTCTGTTGTCCTATCTCCATTTGTTGTCCGACATGCGATTACAACATCTGGATCAGACATATTACTAAAGTCCGGTTCCAGGGGTAATTTATTATTATTATTAGTGAGCTCTATGCCCATGGCATGAGTTTCACTAATTGTAGGTTGATATAAATTCTGATGACCGGTGATCGGCTCACCGGTGAATACTGACTTCCCCTGTGCTGATATTTTCTGTCCAATGACCGGTGGCTGGATGGCCATTGACCGGTGATTGACTTGAAAATTCTTGTGTAATGCCCATTTGACTGGTGGCCAGTGACGGGTCACTGGTCATTCTGAAATGTCTTCTTGTCCATTGGGCAAATGGTCGATGGCTGGTTGACTAATGGTCGACTGACCGGTGGCTGGTGGACTTAAATTACTCCTCTGGGTACAAGTACCCTTGGAGTTGCCACCTTGATGGGTCTTCCCCCGGGCAGCAGGGCCATGTGGGGTAGTGTTCCCATCAATTTTTTTTTTCTTTTTTTTTTCTTAGTCTGAAGAATCAGACATGGCTTGCGATCTCTTCTTAGCCATGAACCACTTCTAGAAGAATCATTTCTTCTTTCTTCGAGAAGTTTCCAGGTTATATCAAATCAGACGCTACACACAGAGCAGGTTGATTCCCTGGAACAAGAAGAGCATTTAATTCATTTGTCATCATTATCCAAACGCGATTTTAATATGACTATATTCACAACGAAGAATCGTCACAAAAGTCTCGAAAACTCATTATGGCAAACGAGCGATGGATAATTACAAGATATTTGAAAAACGATTTAAAACAAAAATTAGTCAGAAAAGTGAAAGGCATGATAAAGGAACAAAGAAGAACAATGAAATTAATTTCAGCTGGAGAAAAAGGAAGAAAAATAAAAAAATTTCACCCGGAGAAAAAATCCATATTTACATTCTTTGTCCACAGAAAAGAAACTGACACCTGATCAAAAGAGCGGGAGGAATACGTCACACAGGTGACTTTTGGATTAAGACTGTATGGGATGACTGTACGGTCATTTTTTCTGTGGAAGGTATGACCAGATTAGAATAAGCACATTATCTATAGGTTAATGTATTGTGCAGTTAAAATGTCTGGAAAGAAAATGACAGAGGGACAGATAACAATCCTCAACCAGATCTTGATAATATCAAAGGACAGATAACAATCCTAAACCAGATCTTAATAATATCGATGCATATAGCAAGTTTGGTTAAAAGTTGTTATTATTTCCTCAAGTTATCGTCCAGAAACGAAAATATGGGCGTGTCTCAGCAGATAACTCCGTAAAAATTTGACAAAATTTGCCCATTAGCAATTCCAAACCAGATCTTAATGTCAATGCATATAGCAAGTTTGGTTAAAATCCCTTGTTATTTACTCAAGTTATTGTCTGGAAACTAAAATATGGGCGCGTCTCGGGCAGATAACTCCGTAAAAATTTGATGAAATTTGCCCATTAGCAATCCCAAACCAGATCTCCTTAATGTCAATGCATATAGCAAGTTTGGTTAAATCCCTTGTTATTTACTCAAGTTATCGTTCGGAAACAAAAATATGGGCGTGTCTCGGGCAGAAAACTGTAAAAAGACAAAATTCGCCCATTAGCAATCCCAAACCAGATATCTACAATATCAATGCACATACCAAGTCGGGTGAAAATCCATTGAAGTTTACTCAAGTTATCATCCGGAAATGAAAAACAGACGGATCGACGGACAGACGTACGACTGACAGATGGACAGACAGACACACAGACATCCAACGTGAAACCATAATACCCCGCCACTATTGTGTGGCGGGGTATAAAACTGGCTAACACTCTTTCCCTGGTTAGAGTTTGACAACAAAACTCAGCTTTTGACTTGTAAAATATGTAAAGATAGGGGAAGAAAAAATGCCTTCACCCGTGGCTCTGCCAATCTTCAAATATGGAAGACAACCAAAAAACTGATGACCACCAATCAGCCATCGCCACCCCACAGTTTGAAAAGATATGAAAAGAGCGAAGCATAATGCACAAACTAAACTAGAGCTGGTGTTTGTAAAACACTATGCCCCCAACTGCCTGACTCTAACACTGTTTGACTCCAACACTGCTTAGCCATGACGGTAACAACAGTACAAATATATGATTTCAATGTTATTTTATCAAAGGGAAATAACTCTAAAATAGGTGATGATTGGGATAAGAAAAAAATACGGATCACCTATTTTTTCATGAGGAATCAAAACATGAAATTTCAAAACATTAGCATACATGGTTCTAAACTTATGCTATACACAATAAAGCAACGATATCAAATGGCCCGAAATTGCGAAGGGCCATAACTCCAATATTTCATTTAATTGGTTCAAAATTTATTCAGGTGATCTCCTCCTCAATCCCAATCAGTATACCAAATATCATGGCTCTAGCTTAAATACTTTTTGAGATATCTTGCTGAAAAAGTCAAAATGCCTAGAACTACAAAGGGCCATAACTACATCAATTTTTCATGGAATTCCCTAAAAAACAAACCAGGTAATCTCCACATCATCCCCAATCACCATATAATATTTCAAGACCCTAGCTTAAGTGCTTTTCGAGAAATCTTGCTGACAAGATCAAAATGAGCAGAACTGCAAAGGGCCGTAACTTTATCAATATTTTCAAGGAATTCTCGCAAAATATAATCGGGTAATGTACACATCATTCCCACTCACTGTATCGAATTTCAAGAACCCAGCTTAAATACTTTTCAAGATATCTTGCTCACAAGATTTAATTCTGATTTTTTTCAAAGGGGCATAACTTTAAATAAACATGCTAGACAAGAAACAAAATACGGGTCGGCTATTTTTTCATTGGGAACCCAAATATAAAATTTCAAAACCCTAGAGTGCAGGGTTCTTAAGATACGGCATGCACAAAAAAAGCTTGATGAACGGACAAACAGTCGGATGGACAAATGAAGGCAAAATAATATGCCCCATCAATTTCATTCGAAACTGGGGGCATAATCAGGTCATCTACTCATCGCTACCAATCTATTCATCAAGTTTCAAGGCTCCAGCTTCAATAGTTTTTGAGATATTTTGTTCACAAGGGAAACATGCCCAAATTTACAAAGGGCCATTACTTATGAAATATTTTTCAGAATTTACAAAAAAATTAATCAGGTCATCTACTCATCATTACCAATCAATTTACCAAGTTTCAAGTCTCTAGCTCTAATAGTTTTTGAGATATTTTGCTGACAAGATAAAAATGCCCAAAATAACAAAGGGGCATAACTCAAGAAGTATATTTCAAAATTTCTTCAAAAGTTAATCAGGTTGTCTACTCATCACTACCAGTCTATTCATCAAGTGTCAAGGCTCTAATTCCAACAGTTTTTGAGATATTTTGCTGACAAGGTAAAATTGCCCAAAATTACAAAGGGCCATAACTCATGAAGTTTTTTCAGAATTTCTTCAAAAATTAATCAGGTCATCTACTCATCACTACAAATCCATTTACTAAGTTTCAAGGCTCTAGCTCTAACAGTTTTTGAGATATTTTGCTGACAAGATAAAAATGCCTACAATTACAAAGGGGCATAACTCAAGAAGTATATTTCAAAATTTCTTCAAAAGTTTATCAGGTTGTCTACTCATCACTACCAGTCTATTCATCAAGTTTCAAGGCTCTAACTTCAATAGTTTTTGAGATATTTTGCTGACAAGTTAAAAATGCCCTAAATTACCAAGGGCCATAACTCATTAAGTGTTTTTCAGAATTTCTTCAAAAGTTAATCAGGTCATCTACTCATCAATACCAATCTATACACCAGGTTTCAAGGCTCTAGCTTCAAATCCATTTACTAAGTTTCAAGGCTCAAGCTCTAACAGTTTTTGAGATATTTTGCTGACAAGGTAAAAATGCCCAAAATTACAAAGGGCCATAACTTAAAAGGCATTTTTCAAAATTTCTTCAAAAGTTAATCAGGCTGTCTACTCATCACTACCAGTCTATTCATTAAGTTTCAAGGCTCTAGCTCCAACAGTTTTTGAGATATTTTGCTGACAAGATAAAAATGCCCAAAATTACAAAGGGCCATAACTCATGAAGTATTTTTTCAGAATTTCTTCAAAAGTTAATCAGGTCATCTACTCATCACTACAAATCCATTTACTAAGTTTCAATGCTCTAGCTCTAACAGTTTTTGAGATATTTTGCTGACAAGGTAAAATTGCCCAAAATTACAAAGGGCCATAACTCAAGAAGTATTTTTCAAAATTTCTTCAAAAGTTAATCAGGTTGTCTACTCATCACTACCAGTCTATTCATCAAGTTTCAAGGCTCTAGCTTTAATAGTTTTTGAGATATTTTGCTGACAAGATTGCATCCATATTTTTTCAAAGGGCCATAACTCAGAAAAGGGGCATAATCCTGTCAAGAAAAAAAATACGTGTCAGCTATTTTTTCATGAGGAATCCATATATGAAATTTCAAAACAGTAGCATTCACGGTTTTAAAGTTATGCTATGCATCAAAAAGCGTGACGAACTGACGGACGGACGGACGGACGGACGAACAACCCAGAAGCAATATGCCCTCCAACTTCTTTGAAGTTGGGGGCATAATAACTGATATCTGTTTTTAGCTTGACTGGCAGCCTACAGGTAAACTGAAATTGTAGTAAACCAATCATTTAGGCAGTTAAGAATGTCTAAAATGATCACTACAAACAGGTTATTTAGTTATATGTTCAAAAATAAACTTTGAAATATACTTTCATCATTTGTCCGGAAATATTTTAAAATGTCTGAACAGGGAGAGTGCTGTCCGGACAAAATGTCCAGACTGCAATTTGGCCTAGCAGAATTACTGAAATGCATGGTTTGATTTCATTGGTCTATGATAATCATGTGGAAAATAACCTTAAGAAAAGTTTGGTGTATGTTAACAATCGACCCAAAAAAATAACACTGTTCACCTAATACCTTTTATGCCATAAAAATGAAGTTTTTATGAGTAAAACATATTTTAACCAGCAATATTTAACCTATAGATAATGTGCCGTTCTATTCTGTATTCCAAACCTTCCACAGAAAAAACAACAGTTCAAAAAGTCTTAATCCAAAAGGTCCCTTAGGCAGTTACTATGTGACGTAACTCTTCCCGCTCTTTTGATCACGTGTCAGTTTCTTTGAAGGATAAAAATACAACTGAGCTACGCGGGGAAGGAGGGGAGGGATTTTCTTATCTACAGGTTAAGTATTGCTAGTTGAAACGTTTTACTTATAAAAACTTCATTTTAACTGCACAAAACATTAACCTATAGATATTGTGCTAGAATTTGCAGATTAGGAGAGAAGAGCTCCCCTAATTCTAACACTATAAATATATATATATATATATATTTATTAGATTTTTAACTTCAGGATTAAGACTAAGGGAATCTAAGGAATCAGCTACATTCTATAATACATACTATGAAATTAGAATGATCTAGATTCGCTTATAACATATCTCTAAGGTGCTAATACCTTATATATTAATGGTGGACTCTGGAGGCTGCCAGTTTTCTCAAGCATCAGAGGCCTGAATTCCTGCCCCCCCCTACCCCCCACCCCCACCTATATAATATGCCTATATAATTTTGACCCCCTTAAACCCCACTTTATATGTAAAACTGGGGTTTACATGGGTATACATTATTTTTCTTATTTCTGCTCAAAAACATAGATAGCTGGTACTCTTTAGAACCGCCTAGCCAAGGAAGTTCTAACGAGTACCCACAATCTATGTTTGGAGCAGAAATATGAACAAGAGGCCCATGAGCCACAACGCTCACCTGATTTAATTGCTGCAAGTTAATCAGGTCATTTACTCATCATTCCCTATTAGCCCGTCAAGTTTCAAGGCAATGGCTTAAACAGTTTTTGAGATATCTTGCTTACAAGGTTAAAATGCTGAAACTTTCAAAGGGCCATTAAGTAAAACCAGTTTAAACCCCAGGGGCTTGATTGGTAGGATTTATGTAGGGGACCACTAAACATTGCTACATACTAAGTACATAAGCTGTGGGCCTGATGGTTTCAGAGAAGAAGATCTTATAAATTTTTCCCCATTATAAGTCTGTGAGTGTAAATGACCCCCGGGGCATGGCCAATTTGGACCCCAGGGGGATGGTTGGTAGGATTTATGTAAGGGACCACTAAACATTGCTACATACTAAATATATGAGCTGTGGGCCTCATGGTTTCAGAGAAGAAGATTTTTTAAGGTTTTCCCATTATAAGGGAAGCTAATGACCACAGGGGCATGGCCAATTTAGACCCAGGGGCTTCATAGGCAAGATTTATTTAGGGGACCACTGAACATTGCTACATACTAAATATTTAAGATGTGGGCCTCATAGTTTCAGAGAAAAAGATTGTTTAATTTTTTTTTCCACTATAAGTTCATGGGAGCTAATGACCCCCTAAAAAAAGGCCAATTTAGACCCCAGGGCATGGTTGGAAGAATTAATGTAGAAGACCACCAAACATTGCTACATACTAAATCTGTTAGCTCTGGGCCTCATGGTTTCAGAGAAGAAGACTTTTGAAGCTTCTTTAGCTGCACGATTCTATATAAATATATGACCCCTGGGATGTGGCCAGTCTGGACCCCAGGGGCATGGTTGGCAGGATTTATGTGGGAGACCACCAAACATTGCTACGAACTTAATCTGTTAGCTCAGGGCCTCATGGTTTCAAAGAAGAAGATTTTTGAATGTTGTTTACCTATATAGCTCTACATAAACATATGATCCCCTGGGGTGTGGCCAGTCTGCAGCCCAGGGGCTTGATTAGCAGGATTTATGTAGGGGACCACTAAACATTGTTATACACTAAATATATAAGTTGTGAGCCTCAAGGTTTCAGAGAAGATTTTTTAAGTTTTTCGTTTATAAGTCTATGGGAGCTAATGACCCCCATGGCATGGCCAGTTTAGACCCCAGGGTCTTGATTGGCAGGATTTATTTAAACACTGCTACACACTAAATATATAAGCTGTGGGCCTCATGGCTTCAGAGAAGATTTTTTAAGTTTTTCCCATTATAAGTCTATGGGAGCTAATGACCCCTGGGGCATGGCCGGCTTGGACCTAAGGGGCTTGATTGGCAGGATTTATGTAGGAGATCACTAAACATTGCTACACACGAAATATACAAGCTGTGGGCCTCATGGTTTCAGAGAAGACTTTTTTAAGTTTTTCCAATTTATAAGTCTATGGGAGCAAATGACCCCCGGGGTGTGGCTGGTTTGGACCCAAGGGACTGGATTGGCAGAATTTATGTAGGAGACCACTAAACACTGCTATATACTTGATCTGTTAGCTCTCTGCCTCATGGTTTCAGAGAAGAAGATTTTTTTAGGTTATTAGCTATATAGCTTTATATTACATATATGACCCCCTAGGGTGTGGCAAGGTTGGAGCCCAGGGGCTTGATTGGCAAGATTCATGTAGGGGACCACTAAACATTGCTACATAGTCAATATATAAGCTGTGGGCCTCATGGTTTAAGAGAAGAAGATTTCTTAAGTTTTTCCCATTATAAGTCTATGGGAGCTATATTGCGGCATGGCGGCCATCTTGATTTACAGACCATGACCATTTGTATATATTTTCAATCCCCCTTTAACACAAGGCTCCATATGAAGTCTGAAGAAATTTGGCCCAGGGTTTCAGAGGAGAAGTCGTTCAAAGGTGTGAAAGGATGGACGGACGACGGAAATGGAACGATCACAATAGCTAATCCTGAGCCATCGGCTCAGGTGAGCTAAAAAGTTTATTAGGACCTAATGGATGTATCCTCCTTAAATGAAGCAATTGGAATGTATCCACTTTGACATAATTGGATGATTGTCACGATCAAGACTTGATAATCCGAATAAATTATGTGAGGTTCCCAAGTATCACGGGCCCTCCCTCACAATCCCTCCCATGATGTGTTGCACCATGTTGCTTGGTTTCAGGGATCTCTAAAGCCTGATTTTCCGATCATGTGATCTTGTTCACTCCTGTGATACTTGGTAGATTAGGGCTAACAAAATTAACATCAAACTTCAACTTAGGTAAGTCTCGTTTAATTTGTCAATTATTTCATGATATCAGCAGGTATGATCCCGTATAATTAGCATGACCTTGGTTGCCATGGCGAAAGCGACGGCTGTGGTGGCCATACCTAAATCACGGCGTGGCGGGGGGCTATCCCCTATTGCCATCTTGCCAAGCCGAGCGTATCCCACGGCGATACCAGAGATGACCACGCCATGATATAGCGTGTTTACGAGCATTTTTCGGTCAGTTGGTGGGATTGTCATGGTCGTTGTTATTGCTTCGCAACCAGCTACAGCCTACTCCATAAAGAAAGGATGGCTAGCCTCTAATTCAGGAGGCTTGTCCTGCTTGGGCAAGACAGGGTTTGCCGCGTCAACAGGGCCTGCCACCATTCCTGTTCCTCCAGAATATGCGCACATTGCATGTCGGGAACATGTGGACTTCTTATTTGCGGGTTTCTCATTGCTCGGCAACTGCGCAAGCGCAAGGGCGGCAGGGCCAGTTAGACAAGCCCCAATGATCCATGGGGTCCAGTTAGCTAGCCCTTCAGTTACTTCCTAACACCATTTGTCCGCGGAAACTGCTTGTTCGCTGGTTTTCGGCCAGGATCGGGAAACATGGATGCTACCCCCGCATAAAGCTGGATCGCTGCAGACCCCAGTGTCTTGGTAATCGCCACCCCTAGCCTTGCTATGTAGTGGGCGTACAATCTCTAGGTTTAGGTATCGGCCAGTTCGTCAACCTGATCAGCGGTTAATGCCTTTCCATGGACCGCCAGTCCATACTCCTTAGCGCGCCCCCCTGCTACCAATGCAGCGAGGCATTCACAGTGTTCACAGGCTGCGTGTTGGGCTCATCCCGTTGCTCAGCTGCCGGCAACGGCACGTCTGGCGCTGCCACCGTTCCTCCTGCAGCAGTTCCCTCCGGGGCGGCTACACTGTCACCAGCATGTGCCGTTTCCGCGGACAGCAGCTGATCAATGAGCTCGTCAGTCCATTATTTTGCCTACCATTCCAGTTATTGCTATTGCGAGACGGTGGGCTCGTCTAAAATGGAGTCCAAGCATACGGCCAAAGCGTGTGAATCAAGCTATGAAAAATAGCAGTACCAGATGCGCACCAAGCACGGCGATTAGCAGCCCTTCGGTTACTTCGTAACAGTTAAACACAGTTGCATAGCAACTTAACACACCATATAAGCAGCAGGCTGATCAGTCTTTAACAGAAGCTTAGTGTGTTTTGTCTCGGCTAGCTGCTGCCGCACCAACGCCCGCTGTTCTCGTCCGGGGACCGCGTCATTTTCACGCAGACAGTCTTCGAATATGTCACAATCTTTACAGTGGAAGGGTGCGACCCAGTGCGTCTGCTCGCGGAGGTCCTTCAGCACCGCATTATAGGCTTTGCTTGGTGTGGCGGCCTGACAAACCCAGCTCTGACAGCATGTCTCTTCTTCATCAATGCGTCGGTTTGTGGCCGAGCAGTCGTCTATGATATATAGGGTTAGCTTGCCCATAAACACCTGGTAAAATGCTCGCAAGTAATCATGAAGGCGCCACATCCCCTCTGCCTGCATATTATCGCCGAATGAGCTGTCAACGGCAGGAGATTTATTAATCTTTGATTAATAGGCCACTAAGACGAACCGGCCATCTTCAATGTCCAGCTCTGCATCCACGATGATGTAGAGATAGATGTTCAAAGAGCCGGCTGTTTCTGCTGTTTTGCGATCTGAATTATCACACCTTCGCCTATGCGGCCTTTGCCGTTGAGCCGATCATCGCGGTTGTCCTGAGACCGAGCCATAGGGTGTATTTCCTCGTCAGAAACTCTCCCAGGGAGACGTCGGCCAGGGACTGGTCCTTCCCCGCCACTTACACATCGGATGACGCTGCAATGTATGTCTTCGCTTCATCCCACATCTGGTGGGGGCACATCTCTTGACTATGGAGTTGGTTAGGGACCCCCTCAACAGTGACCACCACTTTCGATATCTGCGGGTTATGGAAGGCCTTGGTGTTGCGAGCAAAGGGTCGTTGCATGGCAACGTCCTCCAAGAGCATCAGGATGCCCTTCATGCTGTGGGCGGGCACGTTGAGATTGAAATTCCAGAGTGTGTCGCTCTTTATCGCAGTACCCGGTCATACAGGATCGCAAGGCGGCCCCTATACTGGCTAGCTATTATTCAGGCCAGAGCAGTCTGAGTGACCATGTCAAACTCCAGACCAAGGTTTTTTAATGTCATATAAGGCATCGCCTGTGGCCTGAATCACATGGCTGTAGTCGTTGAACACAAGTTCATACTCGAGCTGGTCGCCCTGAGCGCTCTGGTAGAATGGCATGTGGCTCTCGAGGAGCTCGAAATCCAACAGGACATAAAAGCGATTACTAAAAGCATCGGCATTGGCTTTGTCAGCTGCAACGGCCTCGTCTTTGTTTCCAGCATTGACACAGATCCTTGTCGGGTTCCCGGACGTATCCCTGGTACTGGTCATTCTACAATGAAGTACGCCGCGCCTTTTGGTTGCACCCCAAAGGCAGGATCGACTAGGAACAGTTTGGGATTGATCCCGACAGGAAAAAGCTCTTCTTGACCCCTGGCGACAAAAAGATCTCCATCACCGTGATGAGGGGAAAATTCCAGTTTCTGTCTTTACCATTGCTGGCCACAAGATACGGGGATGGTGGGACAAAGCACTGTGGGAATCAATGGGGCTCACTGGTTTCAAAGCTAAGACATCACGTAAAGGTCTAAGTAGATCCGCTGTGAAAGCACTCCCGCAAGAAGAAAAAGCCCTCCCGAGCAAAACTGAAAACATTGCCCTCCCTGGCAAAGCCGACAGCGCACGACGTAGCACAGAACAAGTAAAGACCACCTTGATGACAATTGACACCATGTGGGCCACCCAGGCCAGAAGAGAACTTGCTGGGCTTGCAAATGCGTTGACGGAAGTGAGAGATGAGTTGGCGAACAACCTTGCGAAGCTCACGGCCCCCAATGATAAAATATCCGAAGCTGAACAAAACTTGGCCCTGGAGTGTCGAAATCTGATGGAAACGGACAACACCAAAATCCAAAAAGATATCCAAGACCGAATCAGAAAGCTCGAGGGTGAACTTTCTGACATCGAGCTTGAAAGACAGGCAAGGCTTGAAGCCCTCTCTATGAACAGAGCAGCTCTACGGTCCCAGATCAACAGAATCTGCGAGACATTCAGGCGGCTCCTTCATGAAGACACTATGCTGGCAAAGTGCATTCGCACCATCTTTCGTGAGCAAGGAATTACCACTGCATCAATTCTCACAGCAATGGGCATGACAATATCAACACCTGTACTTGCGCTCAACGGTGGTGGGGGAAGTGGGCCAGACGTGCCGTCGCAGGCTCCCAAGCCATCCGACAAGGGCGGTTTGAGAGAATGGGTCAAGAAGCACCTGCAGGCCCTTGGGCGTGCCCAAGCTAATTTAGCTGGCAAGGCCACTGCAGCCCTGCCTGGCATCATTGGCTCAATTGTCTCGTGGCTCTTGAGCACATTAGGAAAGACTGCAGCTTCGCTTGCAGGAACTTTGTGGGCTGTGGGCACTGCTGCAGGAAGCCTGTTTCTCGTGGCTGCTCGGGACTGGCTATGGCCTGTCAGGCCGTCGTCTCGACCTCGAGCTGCTCGAGAGCCAAAGCGCCGCTCGGCCGTGTGATTCCAGCAGTAACAAGGGCTGCTTTTTCTTCTCTTTGCAGCGGCAGCTCTGCCACACTGCTCGGTGCTGGCTGTGTAGCCACAGGGGCGGCCTGTGGTCCCCTGTGAACAGTCCCTGCCAGTGGGGCGATTTTCCCTTGGAATGCCTTATCGCCTTTGGTGCCGCTGATCAGTTCCGACTCATTTATTCCAGGGTTGAGGCCGATAACTGCGTCAGATCCAGCTTTCACAATCTCATTGTAGCCCTGGACATCCCCGGGATGAAGTGCCATGTCGCCAGGTGCCATGTAGAGCCCATTTCCAAACACGAAATCCAGAGGCGTGGATGCATACTGCAGCATCTTTTGGAAGCGAACGATGCTGCTGGGGATGTCAACGGGCGAGGCGATCGCGCTTCAACATCCAAACTGTTTTTGGGCGTCGAGGATATTGGAACCTGTCTGAGCTTGCGATCCCAGGATTGCCCAAACATGTGTGGATTGAGTCGTTAAGACGCTCCACACCTGCTTGCGTGTAGCCATCTGATTTGTCGAGGATGAAGGTCGTCCAGGCTCTCGAAATGTCATGGGTGTGTCTGACTGAGTCTTTTGGGTGGAAGAATGGGCCCTGTGCTAGATGCTCCACCCTATATTGGCCCGATGGCTCCATAAAGGTCCCATACCTTCTGAGGCCTTGACATCTGTGATCAACCTTCTGCCTCCAGTCCGTGTCTGGTGACACAACAAACTCCTAACAAAGCCGCTTATAGCCCCTGGAATCAAAAGGGTTCTCATACCAAGAATGGGATTTGTCTCCAGGAGGGCGATGTGCAGCTCCTCAAGGAGACATCTGGTCGTATAGTAAGTGTGGTACCTGAACATACTGGCAAAAAGGGGGTTTTTAGTTTGGAGGTGGTCCTCAAATGAATCACCACATCCGGCAGTGGCGCACCAGAGAGCAAAATTAAGCTGGCACTGCCACCAGTCGAAGGGGGTGCTTATCCAGATGTGCCAAGCCTTATTCCCCACAGTAACGTCCCCAGTGAGGGGAGGTTCTGACAGCGGGCGAAGCTGTCCGGGGATGTGGCTTGGAAGTGACTTCCCTTGTCATCAACCATAATCTGTTGGTCGGTCAGAGAAAGCAGCGGCCGTGACTTCTCTTTGAAATGGCCGCCCACCCGATATTTTGCCGAGCTATTAAACGAAAACGCCTATGTGTCCATGCCTTTTGAAGTTATAGAATAACCATAAGCATTATTCAATATGTACATCACACTCACTGGCATCCAAAACAGTGAACCAGTCTATCTTGCCAGAAACCTTTCTGTTCCTGCAGGTGGGTTGGAGGTTGCTCTTTGCAAGCTTACATATTACCACCGCTGGTTAACATCAGCGCTGCATTAAGGAATAACCAGGTCTCAATCGGGCACGCCTTGTCGATACCTGATGGGTATTACAATGCTTGTGAGCTGGATGAAGAGCCTTTGGGTGCCTAACTCCGTTTGCATGCGCCAACCGGTCGCTTACAGCTCTCTGTGAAGAAGTGTCTGGTCTTAAACAGCCAGCTGGCCAAACTCCTTGGGTTTACTCGAAGGATGTTTGAACCCGGTAAAACATACCTTGCAGACGAGCCACACAGGCTCACAGTCCATTGGGAGATCTACGTGCACCTTGCTGGGGTGAGTACTTCAGAAAATCTCCACAACGGTCGCCCCTCTACACTGCTGAGATCTGTCCTCGTTGAGAACGAAAGGTGCGGGTGCGGCCGAACAGAGACATTCCCTACCTTGCAGTATAAAAGGCTGGCATCAGGTGCCTATCCGCAGCTGACCCTTACAGTATTAGATGTAAATGGAAAGAAGTTAAGTTTTGATCACTTGAGTGCAGCGCTACACATAAGAAATGGCTGACGCGGGTGGCCCTGGGAGCATCAGAAAATGCCCTGGGGTGGCTTTGGCTGATCTCTGTGACACTGAAGGGTTCAATAAGGATGGAGAAGAGAACCAGCTGTATGGTTTTCAGCTGTCTGATGGGGTGTACAAAAGAAAAAAAGGTTACCCAAGAGGGAATTGGGTCGCTGAAATTTGAAGAGCTCAGGGATATAGATGTTTCATATGCCGTTCCAAAATGGGTTCATATGCTAGCGTTTACTGAGAGCAAGTGGGTTGCCTTTGCGGACCCCGTCCAACAAACAGGATGGCTTATTGACATAAAAATCACGTCTCTGTACGTCATGACTGGAACACAGCACAAAGTTTGGAAGGTAGTGAAAGGCGGCTGTGCTCTTATATCCCTAAGACAAAGAACATCGCCATTACCAAAGGGTATACGCTAAAAACAAGCAATAGCCGGCAGGGGATTTTAAAAGGCTTTGATTTACGCCCGGTGAGCTCTCAAAAGATCAAACCTCGGTCAGTGTTCCATTTAAACTTACCTATCAGCGGGTGTTAAGGTCAGACCATATCAGCACAATGGGCCTCTATCCACCACTTGAGATCGGAGACAATCACCCTCTTCTACATGTAGCCGAAGTCAAATTCCGTCTTGAACAAGACTTCAGAGCCACACTATACAAGAAATACCAGCGCAGGGCTAACATCATAGACAGACTTGACATCATGCTTTCTGTGGCCAGCATGGGCTTGGCTGCTTCTGGCGTTGGACTGTTGTCAACAATCATCACGGTGCCCATCGCCATCGGCACCCAAGCTGGAGCAATTGTGTGCTGGTTGCTGGGAGCTGGTGGAAAATTTATAGGCTGGAAGCTTCAAGCAAAAGCTAGGAAGCACGATCAGATCCGTGTCCTGGCTGAGACAAAGCTTAACACTATTGCAGACCGAATTTCGGCTGCACTAACCAATGATAAGATCTCTGACGAAGAGTTTCGCCTGATTTTGTCTGAAGTCCGCAAGTTCAAGCAGACGAAGGCTGAGATTCGTGGGCGTCAGAGACAGGTTTCGTCCTCAGATGAAAAAAAAAGCTGCTAATACGGCTTGGGAGAGACAAAACGATGATGACAGCCCGTACCAAGCTATTGGAAGAGCTCCACCAAGCTGGAAAAACTGGCACCTCTCAATTAATATCTCTTGCTCGTGATTGATTGTGTTGAGGTTTTACGGCCCAGTCAACCCAGTGGGGTCATGTCGAGCGCGGTCAGTTTACCTAACCACACGTTTACTGGGCAGGCGTAGTCCTCTATGCGGTTAACCAGTATTGTGCACATTCTTTCGCCAGAAACTGACAACTGCCCTTCTTGAATCAGCGGAAGGGAGAGAATGACCGTAGAAAATATTTCATGATCAATCTCAACGAAAGAATGTTGCCGACCTCGGCGGGGGTCGAACCCGTGACCTCCTGGTCTCCAGTCGGACGCGCATCCAACTGCGCCACCGAGGCCGGCCTCTTGCTCGTGAACTTAAAGAGCGCAGGATAAATCAATTTACCAGCAGACGACATTTTATTAGCTGCATAAGTTAAACCCATTTATTATTGTAACACTTCGGCTATCAACAGCAGTCTATTTTTACATTATCTGTTTACAACTTACTGCTGTGTCTACACACACTTACGTCAGCCGTCTAGCATATTTGTCTGTGTAAATAACCACGCAATCAATAATCGTCTGCTTGTGTTCATCCGATTTTTGGTCAGGAGCGATAAAATTCATCAGCTTCGATTTTTCTTGACAGTGTTGTTTACTACTGACAGAGAATATCAGCTGCTCACAAAAAGAAAGGTCTCAAAAACTGGCGTCAAGACATTTCTTTCCCAAACAGTATATTTTATCGATATTTGCATAAGTTTCATTCAGCACACATAATCCTACTCAAGTGTATACAGGAGAATTAAAACCAAAGCCACTCAATTTCTGACTAATAAAACGATGTAGACTTCCAAAGCAGATATGAGCAGATTAAAGAACTTACTGCAAGGGGATGATAGCAACTAAACTCCTACATTTTTCGGTCGCAAAAATGGTGGTGGTCCGTGGTTGAGCTCTGCTCCCACCTGCGGCCAGAGGTCACTACTGACCCGGTCGGGCTTGGCGATGGTGCCCAGCCATCCGGTCTTCCAGGCACGCTGATGAGCCCTGACAGGGTGAAATGGTGACAGGTAAGTCGTTTGTTATTCCTTTGTTATAAACACAGTATATGCCTAGTATATGCGTAGGGTCAGAGAGCCCCTAGGCCGGCGAGGGTGGGGGGCCGTCCCAGGGGCTTGGGCAGGTCAGGCCCTTATATGCTGGCGAGTAGGCTGTGACCCTGTCATTGGGCTTCATTGTCCAAAGACAAACATACCCCCAAAAAGATGTGTAGGTGGAGGCCCTATGGCTTGCCATGCACAATTGCTCCAATTATTTATGTACGTGAAGACGCTCTGGCCTAAGTGCACAATCGCCCCAATTATCTATGTACGTGGAGCCTTATGTGCTTGATATGTGGCAATATCGAAAGTGGTCCCCTCGTGTATACTACTCCCTACTTAATGCATCTAAATGAAGTTTTTAAAAGTAAAACATGTTTTAACTAGCAATACTTAACCTATAGATAATATGCTATTCTATTCTGTATTTCAAACCTTCCACAGAAAAAACGACAGTTCAGTCGTCTTAAAGAGTCTTAATCCAGAAGGTCCCTTAGACAGTTACCTGTATGAGGTCATTCTTCCCGCTCTTTTGATCATGTGATAGTTTCTTTGAAGGCTAACTCAATGTAATTTAACTATGCAGGGAGGAAGGTGGGATTCTCTTATCTATAGGTTAAGTATTGCTGTTAAAATATGTTTTACTTTTAAAAGCTTCATTTTAACTGCACAATACATTAACCTATACATAATGTGCTAGAATTTGCAGATATTTGCAGATTAGGAGGGAGGAGGTCTCCCAGTTCTAACACAAATAATATATAGAATCCCTATACCTCTAGATTAAGACTCAGGAAACTCTAAGGAATCAGATACATTCTTTCATATATGTAACTTTCATATATATAAGAGTTAGAATGATCTAGATTCACTTATAACACATCTTTATGGTATTAATACCTTATATGTTAACGGTGGACTCTGGAGGCTGCCAGTTTTCTCAAGCATCAGAGACCTGAATTCCTCCCCCCCCCCCACCCCACCCTCCATTCCCCCAAGCCCCTTTCCTTTTTTGGTCCCAAAAAAGAATTTGCAAGTTATTGGGACATAACCTTTAATATTTGCACTTTAAAAGGCAAATTTCAAGACTACCGTTTGATAATGCATTTGAGCCAAACTTTATCAAACAAATAGCTGTCTATCTTTGTGAGGTTCATTATTTAATGAGGAAATGTCTTCTCGGATGAGTTTCCTATAGATAACCTACATCGCTCAAGATTTAAATATAAATCCTAGAGATATAATGATTATCTTAATTAGTAAATAGTCTGAACTATTTATTTAATACGAATAATTAGGATCTGGTTAAATGGACAGATCTGACAGTTGCCAAATAACCAGTTCACGATTCCTAAACCATAAGACATTATAAATTATTCCCCTTTGCATTTCGAGCTAAACAGGAACAATAATAATAATCTGGGTAAATAGAATAATCTAATTCTTGTCAAACACCCGGTTTATCAATCAATGATAGCAAACACATGATTGATATTTATATATATATATATATATATATTTTATCTATTGCCAGGTTGACTCTGGTAATGTATCTTAGACATGGCAAGAAATACTAGAAAAAGGTTGTCTACTTCTCTGCATGAAGATGGACAACCTGAAGAAATTTTAACACTGAACTTTCACCAGAGGAGATTCAGGAAACATAACATATCCTTGGCAAACGTTAATAAAAGGAAAGGCTGCTAACATCATCGCCTAGAGTTTGGCAGTCCTAAATTTTCTAATAAGAGGAAAGGCTGATAACATAACGTACTGTATAATAGCCTCCTAATTTCCAAATTGTTTAAAGAAGATCTTACAATATGAATTATAGATCTTATTTATTTCGAAACAACTGGCTAGAATCGATTCTATTACCAGATCTAAGTATTACACATCATGGATCTAATTCCTAGATAATACTGTTTAACATTCTTTGTCAAAATCTTACGGTATATCGATAATTTGACTATGACGGAAAGAGAAGTCATTACCGAATCAATCTTCTTCTATGACATATTTACGATATAAGTAAATTCTGACTCCACTAATGCTTGAAAACTTCCTCCATGAGACAAGAATTGGGGAGTTCATTATACAAACTTCTACTAACCACAGTAGAGTTATAAAGTATACATGTCGAGTCGAAATAATGCTAATTTTAATACCTCTGATAACCAAAGGCGTAGAAGTTCAGAGACAAAATTAACTGTTCTACATATATATTACTGGAATTAATGAGAATAGATGATATTATCATTTATAATGTATATGAATGCCTATAGAATATTCCTATTATGGATAAATTGTTTATCGTAACTTAATGATCCAAACTGGATAATTTTAATTTTTGACGTATCAATTCATAAATAACCTATAAATTTAGACCATGAAGTGAGCATATGCTCACTAATACCCCCGGCCATGGCCATCAGTATAGCCAGAACAACAAAGGGAAATAACTCTAAGGGACCTGGCCCCATAGCCCTTATTTTCTTTCCCACAATACAACTAGTCATACTTGTCATGTGTACAAAATTTCAAGTTTCTAGGTAAAGTAATTCCTGAGATATCTTTGACACATATAAATGCCATGGCCATCAGTATAGCCAGAACAACAAAGGGAAATAACTCTAAGGGACCTGGCCCCATGGCCCTTATTTTCTTTCCCACAATACAACTAGTCATACTTGTCATGAATTTCAAGTTTCTAGGTAAAGTAGTTCCTGAGATATCTTTGACACAAAATAAATGTTAACAGACTGACAGACACACAGAAAAGACAAAAACTATATACCCCCATTGCATACTTCGTATGCCGGGGGTATAAATATTCCAGTTTATGGATTTGTTTGTTTGATTTGGGCTCAACGTTGCTTTCAACAATCTTTCAGTCATATCGCGACGGTGTCTGGATGTGGCAGGGAGCTCAATGCTCACTTTTAGAGTGCTGCCTCACTGAAATATCACAGCCCTGACACTTTGACATGATATTCCACCCAGTCACATTATACTGACACTGAGCCGACCAATTCTAGCTCTACATTCTTAATGCTGAGCGAAAGAGCAGCCAGTACTATTTTTCAAGCCTTTGGTAAGACCTGGCCGGGGATCCAACCCACAACCTCCTGATCACATAGCAGACACTCTACCACTGAGCCACTGTGCCGGTCCAGTTTATGGATAAATCATTTATCGTGACAGTTAGATTATCCAAAGAAACTGGTTAGAAATATAATATGACTGAGGATTGTATAGAATCGTAAACAATTCATATTGTTATATATATAATTAGTCTTGAAAGTTCAAGTAGTTTCAAGACAAATATTTTACAATTATAACCTCCTGTAATATAACAATTTTCAAGGCGTGTATTGCATTTCAGGAAGAAGGGGACTCCCATAGTTCTATGCGTAGCTTGGGAGAATTACAGACTATTGTTGATAATTCTTAAACACAAGAGTGAGTAATATATTGTATGGCTTTTTGTTTGCCAAGTTTCTATGCAATACTTGTATAAACATAGATCCGGATTGATCTTTCGTTCAGAAATTTAAGGATAAAACTCATTATTTCTCTGTTCAAAGATAGAAAATGAGTAGTTTATCGAGAATGATTGTATCGATGGAAATAAGACAGTAATTGGGACCTGATGGATGCATTCTCCCTGAACGGAGTGATAGGAGTGTATGCATTGACATCAACTGGAAGATTGTCATTATTGCCACTCGACAATTCCAGTAACATATGAAAGGTTCCCCAATGACTAATCAGGCATAATTGATTCTGTGTCAGTCATTAATGTTGAAGTATGTATCAATACTTTTAAGTACTTCAATGGGCATATATATGTATCTACTAGATTTTGAACCCTAAAACTAAATATGACAACAATATGATGATAGATATTATTGTACGGCAAATAATATCTCAAATTATTGTCAAATATGTATTAATGTACGAATTAAGGTACATTCCGAAATTGGTGCAGTGAAAATAGGAAGATCCGACAGTTAAATGTTAGTATGGAAGTTCCTTATATGGATAACTTAGTTGTATAAGAAAATACATTATAATTTTTTGAGACAATCCAGTCTTATAAAGATATTGATTACACACGGACTTGTCTTCTTATATATTAAATGTTAATATTCTTCATCTGATATTGTTCCATTATCTTTAAGGGATAACATATCACTGCAGCGCCGTTATAGCGCGGTCGTCGGGATCCATGAACGCCGACCGCGACTTATGCAGTCCGCGCTCTACCGATCTCGACAACCCCCACCCACTATTTTGCATGCATGAGCCGTTTCCTCCTGTTATTATGAGATGTTATGTATTGCACGTATTTTATAAGTTATATTGCATGTTGTTTATGTTTGTTAATTGTTAAAACTTTGTGCATGTACCTTACTTGATATCCGCTTCATTGTTTTTATCCAGTGAATAATAAATTTGTAAACTTTAAAATGTTTGTTGCTCTTTTATGACCAATCAAGTACCCCTAATCAAGGGAACTAACTGCAACAGTCTTGCGGTATGGATAGCTTCAGCTGTACCGCTAGACTGAACAGCGAAAATGGCCAATAAATAAATTGATAAATAAATAAATGGTGAAAGAGACCTTCCAAACATATGATGATGCGCAGGTTTGATTTTTTTAAACCGCGCTGTCTGCATATGTTCGTTTTTTTTGTGTGTGTGTTTGTGTGTTTTTTTGTTTTTTTTTCCTGCTTCCACTCGTTTTCGTTGATGTCCGCTGATAAAGAAGTTTGTTGTAACTTTCCTCTGAAGTGCTTTTCTACGTGCCTACTGATGTTCCTGGCCTTAGTTGCTGTTTCGCACTCGTCCAAAAAAAAAAAAAAAAAAAAAAACAAATGATGGAAGAGAACTTCAAATGCAGGTTGGTTTCCGAACCGCGTTGTCTGCATATGTTCGAAGGGGTCAACCCGTTTAGATTTTTTTAAAGGTTCCTTTCATGTCAATCATCGGCTGATGATTCACATGAAATGTCAAGACTATTTTCTGAAAAAAATAAAAGTAAAATTGTTTTCTACTGCAGTTGTGATTGGCGCTCTAAGGGTTAAATGAAGTTATACATTTTACACTCTTGGGCATTCTTTTTTTTTTTATTTCGGCAGCTCATCTATATGAATCGCCAATCACAACTGCAGCAGACAACAATTTTGACATTTTTTTTTTTTATTTGCCACAAAAAACATGGCCTGGCATTTCATGTGAATCATCTTGGCAGACAATTCACATGGAATGTCAACACTTATTTTCTCTGAAAATAGGGAAAATAAATTAAGATTGTCGTCTACCACAAATTTTGCTTGGCACTTTATGGGTCAAATGTGTTCACAAACTAGGATAACATCAAAGGATTTTTCTGCTCAGGTTTTACTCATAAATGACACGAGATCATTTACCGTTACTGCAGGCAAGATCAAAGAGCTGATTGACAGCTACCGTTTAAACTAACCTTTAAAGCGCTAAGCAAAAAATTGTAGCAGACAACATTTTGAATTTTTTATTTATTACCATTTATTTTTCAGAGCATCATTCAAGTCATGACGTTTCATGTGAATCGTCTGCTTGGCAGATGACTCACCTGAAATGTCAAGACTTTATTCTCTAAAAAAAAAATAAAAATAAAATAATAAATAAAAGTAAATTTTTTTTCTGCTGCAGTTGTGACTGGCGCTTTAAGGGTTAAACTTTTATCGGTCACCAGGTAGATGAATGAAAAAATATGACACCTATTTTGTGTCTGAAATAGCCAAAAGGCAAACTACCGATGACAACTTTGGTAAAACAGAATGTGTAAATCCGCGATACTAACGATCTTTTTGACTGCTGAGTTCCGCGTAAAAAGGGCAAAGTTTTCAAAATTGGGGAAAAAACTGCACAAAAAATGGGAGCCACAGACCAACCGCGTTATAACGGTTTCCACGTTATAAGGGACCGCATAATAACGGCGTTGCAGTGTAGTGTAAAAGACTTTATTTTCCTCTATGTTTCGTAAGTATACGAATCTTCTCCCATTGGAATATCTGTTGACATGTGAAAATAGACAATGGAAGAATTGGTTTTATGACTTATAAATGTCACTGATGTTTAGAGGAGGAAAAACTATTCATTGCATTAATACAGCTCTTAGAAATTTCCTTTGTATCAGACTTAAGGATAATAAATAAATGTTAGACCTACACGATACTTCTGTTTAGGTCTGGAATTATTATCGGCTGTACAGGTTTCTAAACAGTCCCCTAGCCAAAAATATAATTTTGTCATTCTCGGAAGAAGCCAAAATCTATACTTTGCAATTAGATTTTGTAACTTCTTGATCTAAAATTGATTTGGTTAAGGCTTAATTGAATTTATCAATGCATTAATATATATCAATACATCATGGCCCAGTTGTTCAAAGCTAACGACGTCGTCAGTTAACGATTCGTTAAAATTTACATCCGAGTGATACGCAAATATGCTAAAAATTTTTGCTGAAAAAATGTGCGTAGCTTTTGCAAAAGCTACTCACATTTTTTCAGCAAAAAATATCAGAATATTGTGTATTGGATCAGCTAAAACAGTTAATGAAATGATCCTTAACGACATCGTTAAGCTAACGACGCTTTGAACAACTGGGTCCTGATTGATTATTTACCTTCTCCAAGAGCCTGGACAAGACATGACTGACATGGACTCTTGTTTCAGGTATTAATAATTGTTGATGAAATAATTAGTATGGGAACTAAAAGCCTAAGATGCTGGTTGTTTCCCTAAATGTAAGAGAATATATACCTCTACTAGACTTTCTATGCAGATAAGAATCCAGAGAGGAATTATGTTATAATTTATTTGCATTACACATCATAAAATCAAAATTTGACACTTGATGTGTATCTTTAAACAAGTTTATCCCTTATAATTCTGGATATACTTGATATTTCTATCGTTTTAGATAGGAAAGAATTAATTAGGAAGTTTAATGCAATCCATAAATAGGTTAATTCCCGATGTAAACTAGAATTTGTTTTTCTACAAAAACATATGTCTCCCCCTTTTTGGTGTCATATTGTATTGTACATTCAGCGAATATTTATATTAATTTATGAGATTCCAAGGGAAATAACTCAAAAGGTATCAATGCAAGAGTTATGGTTCTTGCACTTTGCATGTTGTCTAATGTTGATTGATATTCATTGAAAGTTTCATGAAGATATTTTGAACAGTTTTCAAGTTGTAGGGTGGACACGTTTTTTATGACAAAGTTCCAAGGAAAATAATTCAAAGAGTATAAATGCAAGAGTTATGGCTCTTGTACTCTGTACATCATCTAATGTACATCATCTAATGTTGATTGATATTTACATGAAGTTTCTTGAAGATATCTACGTTTTCTAATGTTGCTTGATATTTATATGAAGTTTTGTGAAGATAGCTTGAACAGTTTTCAAGTTATAGAGCGGACACGATTTTGTGACAGATTCCAAGGGAAATTAGTCAAAAAGTATAAAAGCAAGCGTTATGGTTCTTGCATTCTGCATGTCTTCTAATGGTGATTGATATTTATATGAAGTTTCGTGAAGACAGCTGGAACAGTTTTCAAGTTACAGAGCAGACACAATTTTGTCACAGACTCCAAGGGAAATAACTCAAAAAGTATAAATGCAAAAGTTACAGTTCTTGCGCTCTGCATGTCGTCTAATATTGACTGATAATTATATGAAGTTTCCTGAAGATAGCTTGAACAGTTTTTAAGTTAAAAAGCGGACAGGATTTTGTGACAGAGTCCAAGGGAAACAACTCAAAAAATATAAATGCAAGAGTTATGGTTCTTGCACTCTGCAAGTTGTCTAATGTTGATTGATATTTATATGAAGTTTTGTGAAGATAGCTTGAACAGTTTTCAAGTTATAGAGCGGACACAATTTTGTGATGGACAAAATTTTAAGGGAAATAACTCAAAAAGTATGAATGCATGAGTATGGTTCTTGCACTCTGCACGTTGTCTAATGTTGATTGATATTTATTTGAAGTTACGTGAAGATAGCTTGAAGGGTTTTCAAGTTATAGAGCAGACACGATTTTGTGACGGACAAAGTTCCAAGGAAAATAACTCAAATAGAGCAGGTGTTTGTAAAACACTATGCCCCCAACTGCCTGACTCTAACACTGCTTGACTCCAACACTGCTTGCCCATGACAGTAACAACAGTACAAATATATGAGATTTCAATGTTATTTTATCAAAGGGAAATAACTCTAAAATAGAAGATAATTGGGATAAGAAAAAAATATGAATCACCTATTTTTTCATGAGGAATCAAAATATGAAATTTCAAAATATTAGCGTACATGGTTCTAAACTTATGCTATACAAAATAAAGCAATGACATTAAATGGTCAGAAATTGCAAAGGGCCATAACTCCAACATTTCACTTAATTGGTTCAAAATTTAATCAGGTGATCTCCTCCTCAATCCCAATCAGTATACCAAATATCATGGCTCTGGCTTAAATACTTTTTGGGATATCTTGCTGACAAGGTCAAAATCCTAGAACTATAATGGTCCATAACAACGTCAATTTTTCATGGAATTCCCTAAAAAACAAATCAGATAATCTCAATATCATCTCCAATCAGCATATAATATTTCAAGACCATAGCTTAAGTACTTTTCGAAAAGGTCAAATGCGCAGAACTGCAAAGGGCCGTAACTTTATCAATATTTTCACGGAATTCTCTCAAAATATAATCAGGTAATTTACACATAATTCCCACTCACTATATCAAATTTCAAGAACCCAGCTTAAATACTTTTCAAGATACCTTGCTCACAAGATTTAATTCTGATTTTTTTCAAAGAGGCATAACTCTAAACAAACATGCTAGACAAGAAAAAAAATATGGGTCAGCTATTTTTTCATTGGGAACCCAAATATAAAATTTCAAAACCCTAGCATGCAGGGTTCTTAAGATATGGCATGCACAAGAAAGCATGACGAACGGACAAACAAACGGATGGACAAATGAAGGCAAAATAATATGCCCGATCAATTTCATTCAAAACTGGGGGCAAAATCAGGTCATCTACTCATCGCTACCAATCTATTCATTAAGTTTTAAGGCTCCAGCTTCAATAGTTTTTTTAGATATTTTGCTGATAAGGGAAACATGCCCAAATTTACAAAGGGCCATTACTTATGAAATATTTTTCAGAATTTACAAAAAAGTTAATCAGGTCATCTACTCATCATTACCAATCAATTCACCAAGTTTCAAGTCTCTAACTCTAACAGTTTTTGAGATATTTTGTTGACAAGATAAAAATGCCAAAAATAACAGGGCCCTAACTCAATAAGTATTTTTCAAAATTTCTTCAAAAGTTAATCAGGTTGTCTACTCATCACTACCAGTCTATTCATCAAGTTTCAAGGCTCTAGCTCAAACGGTTTTTGAGATATTTTGCTGACAAGGTAAAAATGCCCAAAATTACAAAGAGCCATAACTCATGAAGTATTTTTCAGAATTTCTTCAAAAGTTAATCAGGTCATCTACTCATCACTACAAATCCATTTACTATGTTTGAAGGCTCTAGCTCTAACAGTTTTTGAGACATTTTGCTGACAAGGTAAAACTGCCCAAAATTACAAACGGCCATAACTCAAGAAGTATTTTTCAAAATTTCTTCAAAAGTTAATCAGGTTGTCTACTCACCACTACCAGTCTATTCATTAAATTTCAAGGCTCTAGCTCCAACAGTTTTTGAGATATTTTGCTGACAGGGTAAAATTGCCTAAAATTACAAAGGGCCATAACTCATGAAATATTTTCAGAATTTCTTCAAAAGTTAATCAGGTCATCTACTCATCACTACAAATCCATTTACTAAGTTTCAAGGCTCTAGCTCTAACAATTTTTGAGATATTTTGCTGACAAGGTAAACATGCCTAAAATTACAAAGGGGCATAACTCAAGAAGCATATTTCAGAATTTCTTCAAAAGTTAATCAGGTTGTCTAGTCATCACTACCAGTCTATTCATCGTTTCAAGGCTCTAGCTTAAGTAGTTTTTGAGATATTTTGCTGACAAGGTAAAAATGCCCAAAATTACAAAGGGCCATAACCCATAAATTATTTTTCAGAATTTCTTCAAAAGTTAATCAGGTCATCTACTCATCACTACAAATCCATTTACTAAGTTTCAAGGCTCTAGCTCTAACATTTTTTGAGATATTTTGCTGACAAGGTAAAAATGCCCAAAATTACAAAGGGCCATAACTCAAGAAGTATTTTTCAAAATTTCTTCAAAAGTTAATCAGATTGTCTTCTCATCACTACCAGTCCATTCATTAAGTTTCAAGGCTCTAGCTACAATGGTTTTTGAGATATTTTGCTGACAAGGTAAAAATGCCCAAAGTTACAAAGGGCCATAACTCATTAAGAATTTTTCAGAATTTCTTCAAAAGTTAATCAGGTCATCTACTCATCACTAAAAATCCATTTACTAAGTTTCAAGGCTCTAGCTCTAACAGTTTTTTAGATATTTTGCTGACAAGGTAAAAATGCCCAAAATTACAAAGGGCCATAACTCAAGAAGTATTTGTTAAAATTTCTTCAAAAGTTACTCAGGTTGTCTACTCATCACTACCAGTCTATTCATCAAGTTTCAAGGCTCTAGCTTCAATAGTTATTGAGATATTTTGCTGACAAGATTGCATCCATATTTTTTCAAAGGGCCATAACTCTGAAAAGGGGCATAAGCCTGTCAAGAAAAAAAACACGTGTCAGCTATTTTTTCATGAGGAATCCATATAAGAAATTTCAAAACAGTAGCATTCACGGTTCTAAAGTTATGCTGTGCATCAAAAAGCGTGACGAACGGACGGACGGACGAACAACCCAGATGCAATATGCCCCTCCAACTTCTTTGAAGTTGGGGGCATAAAAAGTATAAATGCAAGAGGCATGGTTCTTAACCTCTGCACATCTGCTAATGTTGATTGATACTTATATGAAGTTTCGTGACGACAGCTTGAACGGTTTTCAAGTTATAGAGCGGAAACTAATTTGTGACAAAGTTCCAAGGGAAATAACTCAAAAAGTATAAATGCATGAGTTATGGTTCTTGCACTCTGCACGCTGTCTAATGTTGATTTATATATGAAGTTTCGTGAAGACAGCTTGAACAGTTTTCAAGTTATAGAGTAGACACGATTTTGTGACTGACAAAGATCCAAGGGAAATAACTCAAGAAGTATAAATGAAAGGGTTATGATTGTTGCACTCTGCATGTCGTCTGATGTTGACTGATATTTATATGAAGTTTTATGAAGATAGCTTGAAAGGTTTTAAAGATATATAGCAGACATTAGTGTGACAGACAGACACCCAGGGGAAAAAACAATATGTCTCTCCATCCTAAAGGGGGGAGACATAATTAATAGTGAGTATGGTCTTCTGAAAATTTCAGAAACATCTTCGGTAAATTAGAAGATTTGATAATTATATTATCAAAAGATCAGGTGTCTTTTCAGAGACTGATCATGGACCTTTGATAAATATACCAAATTACTGACCATAACTTAGGTGTTTTTTTTCTACCACTCTATGAGGTTGTAGCGTTATCTGAACGTAAACAGCCTGGGTAAGTTAGGTATTTTTCTAACACTCTATCAGGTTGTAGAGTTATCTGAACGTAAACAATCTAGGGAGAAATATGTTTGGATTTATGATTATAAATATATATGAAAGAGAAGAAGAAGAAATAAATCGGCTACTTCTTTTCTTATAAAATGCATTGATTCCTCCGATTCTTTGTTTCTTCCGAAAGAGAACAAAGAATTTGAAGAAGAAGAGGAAGATGAGTAAACAATACACTATATCTTCTCTTCTTTATATTATTTATTTAGGTCAGAAATATGGAGCTCACCCCTGCAGTAAAGCCTTATAGGGTGAAGATCCTTTAAACAGAGTTGACCTCTTCCAGTCTGGATAAAAAGGAACAGATCTATAATCTTTTAAGTACTGTTAGATGTTTGATAACAATATACATTCAGATAATTTCCTCAAACATTAGCACTCTTAATTATTCATTGATTTCAGAAGTTCGTTCATAACTGACATTTTTGATTCAATGGTAATTAAGAATATCTAGGATTCTCAGGCTCATTTGATAATGACTGCACAGAATTCCTTTGATATAATTGGCTACCCGATGTTCAATACCAATCCTTGTTGTTTGATGACCGTTGCCTGGTGAATTGATTGGTGCCTCGTGCCCAGTGACTGGTGCCTGGTTGCCCGATGACTGGTGACTGGTATCCATTGCCTGGTAATCTCGCATAAAGACCTGTGACTTGATGACTGGTGACTGGTGTCGTGGTAACTGGTTACCGAGTGCCTGGTATATTGCCCGGTGCCTGGTTGACTGCTGCCCGGTAGCACATTGCCTGGTTCATCGGTGACTGGTTGACCAGCTGACTGGTGCCTGGTGAAGCGGACTTGCCTGGTGAAGAATGACCGGTGACTGGTGCCTGGTGGACTAATACTATGGGTGCCTTCAAACCCCTAGTGTTGCCACCTAATGGGTCTTACCCTGGCAGTATAGCAATATGGGGTGTTTTTTTTTTTGTTTTTTTTTTTTGATTTGGGTTTTACGGCCCTTTCAAGAATATTTCACTTATATCGAGCCGATCTTTCATCGAAGGTGGGCGAAAACCGGAGAACCCGGAGAAAAACCACCTGACCATCCGTAAGCAGAACTTGGCTTTCCCACATATGACCCGAGCGAGGCTCGAACCACAGCGGTGAGAAACCTAATGGATTAAGAGTCAACTCTCTTATCCACTAGGCTACGGGGGCCCGTTCATATGGGGTGGTGCTCCCATAAGAAAAGAGTTGTTGTTAAACCCAACACGGTTGACAACTTTCTTTTTTAAGTCAGCTTCTTCCTCATGGTAGATCTTCTCGCAGAATAAAGTCTTCGTTGTCTGCGAGATCCCAGATTCTAGTCCAGATATTACATACCAATCAGTAGATAACCTGGAACAAAAGAACAAAATAAATATTTTGAACTAGAACAGTGTTTTCGGAGGAAAAAGTATGTCCCCCCACCAGTTTGAACAGACATATTGTTAAAATAGATTGTATCTATAATAAACTCAAGGTCACAATATACCTATATGTAAGTTTGGTCAAAATTCATCCATTCCTCAATGAGATTGGGTGCTGATAAGCCATTTTCTAAAATCATAGCCCTTGTGTAACCTTGAAAATGGGATCAAGATCATAAAAAATATAATCAGTTCTTGTCTCTATCTCAACAATATAGCTGTGCAAGTTTGGTCAAAATCCATCCATTCATTCAGCAGATAGCGTGCTGACAAGCCATTATCCAACAATCTGAGCCCTCCTGCGACCTTGAAAATGGGGTCAAGGTCACCAAAATAAAATTAGTTATTTTCCATGCCACAACAATTTGGCTGTGCAAGTTTAGTTAAAATTCATCCATTCCTTCAAGAGATACAGTGCAGACAAGCCATTTTCCAACAATCTAAGCCCTAGTGTGACCTTGAAAATGGGGTCAAGGTCACCAAAATCTAATCAGTTTTTTTCCATGTCACAACAATATAGATATACAAGTTAGGTCAAAATCAATCCATTCCTTTAGGAGATAGGGTGCAGACAAGCCATTTACCAACAATCTAAGTCCTAGACTGACCTTGAAAACAAGAGGCCCATGGGCCACAGGTCGCTCACCTGAGTGACATAGCCACTGCAGATATGCAGATGTTATGCAACATTTTTCCTATCCTGTCATCGCAACTAATGTAAAGATCATCCTAATTTTGAAGAAGAATATTATATATGGCATCATTTGAACAAATTCTCAATCACATTTCAACAGTAGGATCAATGTGAAATTTGGTGGCAACTGCCTAAGTGGTTTCTGAAGAATCATGATTTTATACATGTAAACAGCACAGTAGCAGGAAAATATAATAAACATAAACAAGATGGTAGCCATCTTGGATTTCCAATCAGAATGATTTTAGCTACTGTTGATCTTCAAGTCACCTCGAGATTTCCAATGAACTTTGGAGTCGATTGCCCTTTCGGTTCAGAAGAAAAAGTTCAAAACAGATTTTCAAGATGGCCGCTATAGCCGCAATTTGGGATTTCCTATCGCAACGATTTGAGCTATTTTTGATCTACAAGTCACCCCGATGCTTCCTACCAAGTTTCAAGTCAATTGGCCTTTCAGTCCAGAAGAAGGGTTTTCAAGACAGCCGCCATCTTGGATTTCCGATCGGAACGATTTCAGCTATTTTTATATCAACAAGTCATCCTGATGCTTCCTACAAATTTTCAAATCAACTGGCCCTTTGGTTCAGGAAAATAAGCGAAAAAAAGAGTTTCAAGATGGCCGCCATGATGGCCATCTTGGATTTCCGATCCAAACAATTTAAGCTATTTTAGATCTATAAGTCACCGGAATGCTTCCTACCAAGTTTCAAGTCAAAAGGCCGTTCAGTTCAGTTAGATTTTCAAGATGGCTGTCATGGCAGCCATCTTGGATTTCTGATAGGGATGATTTTAGCTATTTTTGATCTACATGTCACCCTGATGCTTCCTACATAGTTTAAAGTCAATAAGCCTTTCGGTTCAGGAGAAGTGAAAAATAGATTTTCTAGATGGCAGCCATGGCGGCCATGTTGGATTTCCAATCGGAACGATTTTAGCCATTTTAATCTATAAGTCACCTCTATGCTTCCTACCAAGTTTCAAGTCAATTGGCTTTTGGGTTTAGGAGAAGAAGTGAAAAAAAGATTTTCAAGATGGCCACCATGGCGGCCATCTTGGATTTCCGATCATCATGATTTTAGCTATTTTTGAACTAAAAGTTACCTTGATGCTTCCTACCAAGTTTGAAGTCAACTGGAATTTCGGTTCAGGAGAAGAAGCAAAAAATAATAGATTTTCAAGATGGTGGCCATGGCGGCCATCTTGGATTTCCGATTGGAACAATTTTAGCTATTTTTGATCTATAAGTCACCCCAATGCTTCTTACCAAGTTTCGAGTCAACTGGCTTTTGGGGTTAGGAGAAGAAGCGAAAAATAGATTTTCAAGATGGCCACCATGGCGGTCACCTTGGATTTACGATCGGCACGATTTTAACCATTTTTGATCTACAAGTCACCCTGATGCTTCCTAGCAAGTTTGGAGTCAATCGGCCTTTCGGTTCAGGAGAGGAGGCAAAAAATAGATTTTCAAGATGGCTGCCATGGTGGCCATCTTGGATTTCCTATCAGAATGATTTTAGCTATTTTTTATCTATAAGTCACCTAGATCCTTCTAACCAGGTTTGGAGTCAATTGGCTTTTGGGTTTAGGAGAAGCGGAAAATAGATTTTCAAGATGGCTACCATGGCGGCCATCTTGGATTTTCGATCAGCACGATTTTAGCCATTTTTGATCTACAAGTCACCCCGATGCTTCCTAGCAAGTTTGTAGTAAATTGGCCTTTTGGTTCAGGAGAAGCGAAAAATAGATTTTCAAGATGGCGGCCATGGCGACCATCTTGGATTTCCGATCGGAACGATTTTAGCTATTTTTGATCTACAGGTCACCCCGATGCTTCCTACCAAGTATCAAGTCCAGTGGTGTAGGAGGAGTAGGCTTTTAAAGCAATTGTTGATGCCGCACGACGGACATTGACTGACCACAATAGCTCACCATGAGCACTTCGTACTCAGGTGAGCTAAAAATGGGGTGAAGGTCACCAAAATATAATCAGTTCCGATGCATGTCACAAAAATACAGCTGTACAAGTCTGGTCGAAATCTACTCATTTCTTCAGGAGACAAAGTGCAGAGAAGCCATTTTCCACCAATCGAAGCCTTAGTGTGACCTTGAAAATGGGGTCAAGGTCATCAAAATCTAATCAGCTTTTTTCCATGTCTCAACAATTAAGATGTAGAAGTTTGGTCAAATTCCATTCATTCATTTAGGAGATAGGGTGCAGACAATCAATTTTCCAACAATTTAAGCCTTACTGTGACCTTGAAAATGGGGTCAAGGTCATGAAAATCTAATCAGTTCTTTTCCATGTCTCAACAATATAGCTCTACAAGTTAGTTTAAAATCTGTTTATTCATTCAGGAGATAGGGTGCATACAAACCATTTTCCAACAAATCTAAGCCCTCCCGTGACCTTGAAAATGGGGTCAAGGTCACCAAAATCTAATCAGTACTTTTACATGTTCCAGCATTGTAGATGTGCAAGTTTGCTTAAAATCTATTCATTCCTACAAGAGATAGAGTGTGGACAAGCCATTTTCCAACAATCTAAGCCCTCCTGTGACCTTGAAAAGGGGTCAAGGTCACCAAAATCTAATCAGTTCTTTCACATGTCCCAGCAATACAGATGTGCAAGTTTGGTTAAAATCTATTTATTCCTTCAAGAGATAGGATGCAGACAAGCCATTTTCCAACAATCTAAGCCCTCCTGTGACCTTGAAAATGGGGTCAAGGTCACCAAAATCTAATCAGCAATTTTCCCCCTCCCAATGATATATTTGTGTATGTTTGGTAAAATCTGTCCATTAAATAAGGAGATAGAGTGCAGACAAGAGGCTATGCCCCGTTTTCCAACATCTAAGTCCTCCTGTGATCTTGAAAATGGGGTCAAGGTCACCAAAATCTCATCAGCATTTTTCCCCCTCCCAATGATATATTTGTGTAAGTTTGGCCAAAATCTGTCCATTCAATAAGGAGACAGAGTGCAGACAAGTGGCTACGCTGCCGCCGCCGCCAGGATCCACACTAAAAGCAACATGTGCCCCCCATGGTGGGGGGACATAATTATTATGCACGACTTCCGTACTGAACACGACTGCCGTAACGATAAGAAAGTCGTGAAAACATATGACAAATCGACGATCCAAAATAACAATAAACTGAAAACTGATATAATGAAAATAATAGAATCTTCTGTGGAAGGGAGATAAAGGAACATAACAGGAATTATGAAAATAGACCAGAGAAAAGAAAGGTAAATTATATTTTTTCACCCGTAAAAAATCCTGTTTATTTTCTTTGTTCCACAGAAAAGAAACTGACACGTAATCAAAAGAGCGGGAAGAGTGACGTCACACAGGTTACTTACAACAGGTTTTTCTCTTTAGAAAAAAAGTGGCAAAAAAATTCATGCTCAACTGATAATTCAATCAGATGTTTTATGGCTACTGCCCTCAACTCTGGTACACTAATGAGTCTGTTTACAACAGGTGGTATTACCAGACTTACCTGGGGGACTTTTCTTTGATAACACTGATTCCCTTTACTGTAATATATAGTCTTATTTATTTTTTAACATAGAAAACCATTTAAAAGGTGTAATTTGGTTAATTTTTTATGCAGATGCAGATTTTGGAATCTGTTTTGAGCTACTTCATTGTGTTTTATATTTAAGAATTTGCGTGTGAGTTTCTAGTTAGCGGTCTTATTATCAGTATTACTTAACTAACTGCATAACAGAACATCAATTTATTGGTATCTGAGCAGAGTTTTATGGTCTCAGTCATTAGAAACACATGGAAATGCAATACCCCACTAACCCGACTTTGATATAGTAATAGTCGGGAAGGTGGGGGTCAAATTTTCTAAGAGAAAAACATGGCATGTGCCTATTGGACCTTCTGGATTAAGACTCTTTAAGACGAACGAACTGTCATTTTTTTCTGTGGAAGGTTTGAAATACAGAATAGAATAGCACATTATCTATACATTAATATATTGTGCATTTAAAATCTGTTGGACCCTGATCAGACATCAAGTTTGCGGCTCTGATCTGGGTGTACACTGTTTGCTCAGGCCAGTCTGTCCCAATACTTAGATTTATTAAGTATTATAAATTGGCTTTAAAAACTAAAACATTCTGATTTGAGTTTTACAGCCAAATCAACACTGTCAATCAACCTTTTACACTTTTACTGGACAAGCTTTGTCCTCTAAGCAGTAACAGACAACTGCCCTTCTTGAATCATCGGAAGGGGTAGATACGAGGGCAAGTCAATAAAAAACCAGCCTAACTTATTTCTGGGTGAGATTGATCTCTTCTTTTTCGATGTAATTGCCCTCTAGAATAATGCACCTGGACCAATGGTGTTCCAATGCCATCAGCCCAGAACTGAAAGAGCCACGGTCTTTGTCTCTGACCCACTCCTCAACTGCCACCATGACTTCTTCGTTGGACCGGAATTGACAGCCACGGATATCCTTTTTCAAGTTTGGGAATAGGAAATAGTCACTAGAAGCTAAGCCTAGAGAATAGGCGGGGTGCGGTATTAGCTTGTACCCATTCCGCTCAACAGCATCCATTGCAATTTTGCAAGTGTGGACTCTCACATTGTCCTGTTGGAGCAGAATCCCTTTGGAGAGTTTACCTCGGCGTTTTTCACGGATCACAGCTCTCAGTTGGCCGAGCAAATTTGCATAATACGCAACTGTTTGCTAGAAAGTCCAACATAATAACGCCTTGTGCATTCCAAAATACAGTTGCCATCACCTTGCCAGCAGAGGGTTGCGTTTTGAATTTCTTTGGCCTTGGAGACCCCGGCCCTACACTCTGGTGACTTTGAGCTTTATTCTCTGGCTCATAATAATGGACCCAGGTCTCATCTACAGTCACCAGACATGAAAGGAAATCATCTTCCTTTGACCTAAACCGCTTCAACAATGCGCTGTATACTGATGCTCTGGTTGCCATTTGCATGTCGCTAAGGGATTTTGGGACCCAACGGGCTGTTAGCTTGTGCATACCCAAGCGATCATGTAAAGTTGTTGAAACGCTACCATGTGAAATGTGTAATGCATTTGCTGCAGTACAGCTCAGGTGGTTTTTCAAAATCCCCCCCCCCCCGAGCCGGTGGGGAGTGGATTCAAGTGGGAAGGATTAAATTTTAGTATCCCACGGTGGTTTCACCCGGGCCGGTGGATCCGCTGCATTCCCGCGGTAAAAATCGCCTGATAAAATTACTTTGGAACAGGTAAAAGTCAATGCGATTATGACAGGCAATTGAAACAGCCGCGGGGGCCATGCGGTGTATCCGCGATGAAGTGAGAAAGCTGTTTCCAAAGGGGCGTGGCTAAAGCCAGTCGTACTTTTTCAGCATGCACGGTTGAATAGGACCAAACTGCCGACGTGATCAAATCAGTCTTTTCAACTCAATGTGTGACAGCAATTAACAAATTTTGATTGTAAGCATTCCCATTCACCATGAGCGTACAGAATTGTTGGTATCTACGTACACAAAAGGTAACGCAAAATTTGGTGCATAAATTGCAATATTCGTACGTCCTGCTTGAGTCAGTTTTCGCTCATCAGCATCCTTTTGAATATTAATAAAGCATCGAAACACTGCGATTGCCGACAGACAATAACGAATGCGTATGGCTAGTGCATAGAAACGGATGAGTTTTCCAAATTGCCACATTCCAATCCCCCAAAATTAGGTTTATTCCCTTGCTCTCTTGAAATATTAATCAATGCTGCCCTGTTCCTCGAAATATATTTGGGTGTTCCCTTGGTCCACAGAAAACCCCGGTAGCCCCATTCACTGTTCTAGCAGGTAACATGGGCTGCAACAAAGCTCCATATGAAAAAGTACCGGATTCTGTGGCTTAGTTTAGTCCGGCCAACAAGTGGGCACGACATGGTCATTTTTACTAAATGTGCCGTAAAAAACAAAACAAACACTCAAAAATCACAAAGAGAATCAAACATCTGCCCCGAATCCACGAATTACGTATTTATGTTTGGTATTCCTGTAACGGCCTTTTCCCATGCAACAGCCGCACACGCTCAATATAAATGAGGTATTGTGGTAAAAGACCGGGAAATTCTCACTCGCGTGCAGCAATTTATATATAAATTTACTCAAAGGGGCGCTTCTGCTATCAAAGAGACACTGAATCAATAAGACAGCCCATGCAAAAAGGGTGTCTGTCATACAAAAAACACACTTTACGAACACAAGGGGCCACAGAAGCTAATGACAATTTAAATGAGTGAGTGAGTTTTTTTTAACGTCCCACTAACAGCTAGATCATACGGAGGTGTGGACCTTGGTTTAAAGTCCCATATGAAAGAAGCCTGGGATCGAACTCATGACCCCTGTGTGACAAGGCACGCAGCTTTACCACTACACCACCGAGGCACCCTTTCCCAATATTTCAACCTGTTAAATATCTAATAAAAGGGCTGCAGACATTTTACCATGCCCCACTACTGCACTTACATCAAACAAGTACCATAACTCTGTTAATAAATTAAGTTTCAAGAAAATACTGCAAACAGTTTTCAAGTTACAGAGCAGACACAAATTTTGATTTGATTGTGTTGGGGTTTAACGACACGTCAACCCTTGAGGGTCATTTTGTGTCGTCTCCCAGAGAAAGGGAGAAAAGAGATAGAAGAGACAGTAGAGGAGATGAAAAAGAGGGACAGAGAAGAAAGAGGAACAGGAATGAAAGTGAAGAAACAGAAGAAATAAAAACATTCCCCCTCTACCCTTACCGGCTACAAGAATAGCAGGCCTTGCCCAACTGTAAGCCAATATCAGCTGGACACCCCGGTGATGTAAGATACACAGCACCTTCGCACCACCCAACCACCCCGAGCAGACACAAATATATTACAGAAATCACTAAAATAGTTTCGGTGTTCAAAGGACCATAACTCCAAAAGTAGGCTCTATCGTCAAAGGATATGAAAGAAAAGAAGGGCAGTTGTCAGTTTCTGCTGAAATGATTAGTAGCTTATGAATAAGCCGCCCTGGAAAAGTGTGCGGGTTCGACAAGACAAAAATAGTATTAACTGGGCAGTTTAACTCCAGTTCAAACAAAAATTACATCTGTACAAAGTTCTCATGTCTGAAGTATGATTTACAATGTACAAACTTTGAACCAGATAAAACCTATAATACTACAATGTACGTGCGACCAGCAAAGACTTCGGTTAGTCTGTGCATCAACCCACTAGATAAAGCAAGCTTCTTGCATACTGTACGATCAGCGAAGGGTCTGAACAGAATGTGCTGTTGCTGTCGCACTATTTATTCCGCTTTGGACAGCCCGGCTATCGATGGTAAATAATATCAGCGAATGCTCTTATCAGAATGTGCAGATGCGTACTGACCCAAGTCTTCACTTGTTGTACAAGACGTTTTGTTACACCCACTGATCATAGGAGGTACTTACAATTAGCAAAGGCTCTGATCAGACTACCGAGATCTACTGATGTGCAGTCTCAGTGTGTGCAGGCTGATCCGTCTCTTCGTACAAGTTTTATTGTAGGTTTTGCCATGCGCAGACTCATGCGCGAGTTGTTTGTGCAAACCTTAACGCTAAGCACCCTTGGTACAATTTTCAGCAGACGACATTTTGAAATATTTTTCTCATTCTTCCAAGAGAACAGGATTTGCACTTGTGCAAATTGTCTCCACTGCATGAAATGTAAAATCTTGTTTTCTTGGTAATGAAAAGAAAAAAAAAAAAAAAAAATGAATTCAATCTGTCGTCTGCTGAATTAGCCCAGAGAGCCCATTTTGAAGACGCTTTCCCACCGATGCGCTAGGTTTAGACAATGCGTCTCTTTTACTCGTTAAATAAATTACGGTCTTGGTTTTGCATATCGTATATTAAAGCCACAAAAACAGAACACTTTACATGGAAACAAAAGTTCTGAAGATTGCTGTATAAGACAATAAATATAATGTTATTAATGTATTATACTGTAAGAGAATAACGTAACATAGTATTCATTTGTACCCTGATAAATGCGGGGTAAGGTACTCACACTGCAGGTTTTACTGTTTTAAGGGAGCTAACTGTAACTGACTTAAAAGGGAGTTAACTGCAATTGCTTTACGAGTCTGATCTGTGTGAAAAGGAAAGGAGAAGAGCATTTTTTATGAATCGCGCCAATAAGTAAGGGGGGATTTTGAAAATACAGAGGGGGCATGCTTATACAATAAGGCTTATACAATAAGTGGTTAACCAGTACACTGAACACCCTTCCGCCAGAAACTTGTAACTGCCAATCTTAAAGCATTGGAAGGAGCGAATGACCGTAGCAAATACATGTGTTTCTTGATAAATCGCTCAATCTGTGAGGATCGAATGCACGATCCTGACCATCGGAGATTAATGTGTCCGCCTATGAGGCATTATTCATGTTTTTTTTTTTTATTTGTTTTTTTTTTCGGGATAATGCTCGTTGATCTCCAAATAAAAGCTTCTAAGATAGCAGAAGCACCCCTTTAAGTACCCGGGTACAAGGTAGGAAATAAACAAACAGAAATACGTTATTTTTTATTTCTTGTTTTATTCATTAATTCTTTTTTTTTTGTTTTTTTTTTTTTCCTTGTTTTTTTTTGTTTGTTTTAATCTCTAGGTAGAAATATTTCTGTATTTATTCAGCGGCAAATCAGCCGAATGATGCGTAAGCAAAATAAAGGTTCCGATTTCCTCCCCATGCAAACTCGGAAAATTCGGAGCTGTCAATCATTCTGACGACACTAATCTTTCATTGCGAGCTCGCCAGGATAAACTTTTGCCCTCCGCGGAGTTCTACAGGTAAGTGGGTGGTTATGCGGAGGGAACTCGGCAGAAACGCGGTGGACGAAAAATCTGTCGCAGAGGGAATTGGAGTGGGATATCAGGAGGATCCGCGGTGGGCTAACAAATCAACCCCACCGGTTCGGGGCAGATTTTGAAAAACCACCTGAGCTGTACTGTATTTCTTCCACCTTAATTCGCCTATCAGAGTACACCAGATCCCGTACTTTGTTACACATTTCTTCATCGGTGGCATCTGATGGGTGTCCAGACCTGGTTTCGTCTTCTAAAGACGTTCTACTGTGTTTGAATTCCCCAACCCAGAATTTAACTTGTGCATACGATGGTGCAGAAGACCCATAAACATTGGTCAATTCGCAACATATTTCCTGACCTGTTTTCTCTTTCAAATACAAGTACTGAATTACAGCAAGGTACTCAACTTTTGACGAAAAGCTTACTTTTGCATCGCTAGCCATGTCTGATATTCAATATCTTACGAGTGAATGACACGATAAGGGTGCAATTTTGCCCTCAGGCCTAAAACATGTATTGAAACAAGGCATGAAAATCTTGGGTGTCTCTGTCAATTGGAAATGGGATAGGCTGGTTACTTATTGACTTGCCCTCGTACCTAGAAATAATTTCATGATCAATCTCCATGAAAGTTTTGTGGCCAAGCTGGGATTCAAACTTGTGACCCCTGAATCTTTAGAGTACCTTCACTGCTTACACGAGTCATTTGCCAGCGACTTAAACAATTCAAGGGAATTGGATACACTTTAAGGGGCGGCAGCTCTGTGAAAACTCTTGCCTCCTTTAGTAAAAAGGGTCTTCTCTAAAAGGAAAAAAAACTGCTCCCAGGGAAGCGAATTCTTTACATTCAGAGTAGACACCTTTTTAGAAGAAATTCCTTGTGGAGAAGTGCAAACAGAAGTCAACGAGTATCTCCCTTGTAAGAAAATTGGGAGAAAATCTACCTGGCTCTGAGGTTATAAAACTTTTTTCATGCTCAACTCAGATAAGCATGAAATTTGTACTGCTAATCAATCTCAAAATACTAGCAATGGCAATTTCTTTTTTGCTAAACATAGCTGAGCATGAACATTTCTCTGCTAATAAATATGAAAATGCCAACTAATGTTGGCATTTTCATACTTATAATTAGCAGAGAAAATTTCATCAGGGTCAGATGTATCATGTCCCATAAAGTCGAAATTGTCTTCGTTAAGTACAATTCTGGGCCCAGTTGTTCAAAGCTAACAACGTCGTTAGTTAACGATTCGTTAAAATTTACATCGCGTGATACGCAAATATGCTGAAATTTTTTGCTGAAAAAATGTGAGTAGCTTTTGCAGTGCAAAAGCTACTCACATTTTTTCAGCAAAAAATATCAGAATATTGTATATTGAATCCACTAAAACAGTTAACGAAATGACCCTTAACGAGCTCGTTAAGCTAACGATGCTTTGAACAACTGGGCCCTGGTAAACAGTCGCACATCACAAGTTATTTCTCTACAACATCAATATAAATACATACAGCTCATTTTCCACCTTGAAACATGACGTGTTTTTAATACCAGCATCAACTGGACTTATGGTTTTGAAACAACAAAATATTACTCTCCTAACTGACATTTCTGGATGCTAAATTGTGGTCAGATATTGACTAGTACATGCAAGATCAACGTGACAGAGTTGAAAGACAATTTTTTGCAATTTAAAAAAAAGCCTGTACATAGCAAGATAAAAGTGTTCTATTTTTTGAAAAACGCATATTCATGGCCCCAGATAAGGCGCTTTTTTCCACAAAAAAAAAAAAAAAAAAAAAAAAAAAAAACATGCCAAAACAAAAAAATATTGATAATTTTGTTATTTCTGCACAGAACATGTGGTTACTCATTAGAAGTGCCTTGTCAAAGAAATAAGAACTATTTTCCTGTTAACCCGCTGTTATCTGGAGCTATGATACGGTCCATTGGTCTGAGTGACACCAAAATGACAGGAGCCTTTTAACCAGAACACGTACCTCCATAATTACCAGGGCCCAGTTGTTCAAAGCGTCGTTAGCTTAATGAGCTTGTTAAGGGTCATTTCGTTAACTATTTTAGTGGATTCAATATACAATATTCTGATATTTTTTGCTGAAAAAATGTGAGCAGGTTTTGCACTGCAAAAGCTACTCACATTTTTTCAGCAAAAAATTTCAGCATATTTGCGTATCACTCAATGTAAATTTTAATGAAAGTTAACTAACAATGACGTTAGCTTTGAAAAACTGGACCCAGACTTGTTAAAAAGATAATTTTCTCCATATAAGCATGCATTGTAGGTACTCATTAGAAGTGCTTCCAATGAGTACTCACAACATTATGCTTTTATGAATGTGAAAATTATCTTAGAATTACCACCAAATACTTCTACTTAACTTTTACCACTCTCTGGGCTAATTCAGCAGATGACAAATTGATATTTTTTCTGATTTTTCTCAGAAAAAAAAAGGATTTGACATTTCATGCAAATTGTCTCCACTGGAGACAGGATGTCAAATCCTGCTTTCTGGGAAAAATAAGAAAAATATTTCGATGTTATCTGGTGAAAATTTTACCCAGAGTGCTAAGCGTTAAGCCCTCTGATAATATTGCACGTATATTGATCATGTCATTTTAACTACAGGTACCATATTCGACCTAATTACCGCACATACCCATATAAGCGCACAGTCAAGCAATTCCGTAGTCTGCAGATTACAGAAAGTGTATTTTTGTCTACTTCTTTATAAAGGCATATTTTGTGGGTGCCCATTTGAATTGCATCGACTTGTACCCATAACATATGCTTTTAAAGAAAATTAGAGAAAAAACATACAAAAACATTGCATAAGCATTATTTGACAAATCCTTCGCAGTTTTTTTTTAAAGTAGCTTTAGCATAGGTAGGTACATATTTTACCACAAGCTTTCCCAGCATTTTTGAAAAACCTAAGCGGTAATTAGGTTGAATACGGTATATGTAATTTAAATCTAGATAAAAGAAGTTAAACCTGTACCCATATCTTATGTCCATAATCTAACTCTTCTGCATAATGTAATTGTTAGAATGTAAACATTTTCAGAACTAAAATTTAGAAACTTTTGGGAAAAAAAAAAAAAAAAAAAAAAGATTCCATTTCTTTTTATATTTTTTTATTTTGTTGAGGTTTTTATGGCCCAGTCAACCCCTAAGGGTGGAGCACAGTCAGTTTACCTAACCACACTTTTTCTGGACAGGCTTAGTCTTCTGAATGGTTAACCTTCAGCAGAAGCAGGGGTATGACTGTAGAAGATATCTCCATAAAAGAATGTTGCCTCATAGCTACAGATAAGAAGGGGTATCCACATAATATTTTTCTTATTTCTCAACGAATACATATGTTGTGGGTACTCATTAGAAGCACCTCGCTGAGGTGCTTCTAATGAGTACCCACAACATATGATGTTTTTATTGAGAAATAAGAAAGATATCGGCATTTTTCGGATGAAAAAAGTGCCTTATCTGTTGCTATGCGCCTTATCCGGCAGGAATTGAAACCGCAACATTTTTATCACTAGTCTGGACATGCATTCCACTGAGCCACCGAGGCCAGCTGTTATCTGGTCTAATTTAAACAGTGTATTCCCTAACTAGATGCTATTTCTGTGTTATATGATCTGGATCTACACTGCTTTTTGGACAATGGGTCTAAACAGGTTAGAATGCTAAAAGTCAGCTCCATCTCAGCTAAATATCTTTAGATTTTTATTTGGTTTTACCCAAATAATTTTTTTTTTTTTTCTTCAGTTTTGTGCCTCAGCCAAAAGAACTGATTTTTTGTAAGGCGGTTCTCCATTATATGTGTAAAAAGAATATGTGACATTATATGTGTAAAGAGAATGGGTGAAAGGGCTTAGCTTCTTTTTAACTGGACTCAGTACCTTAGATAAGCTGCTTTTTGGATATTTACCCAATTAAAATTCCTGAAAAAGCAATTCAAATTAAATGTCAGAGGTAAATACCTAAATACTAATAAATAAGTCTTGGACCCATTAACAAAACAGGGTACCCAAAAGAAAGATCCTGATACCCAATTAAGTGAGAAATGGGTGGGTAAAAAGTAGCCAAAAATATCCAATGGCTTAAAACCTTATCTAAGGCACTGGGACTGACTACACTTGGTAAGTGGTCTGCCCTTTTTACAAGGGAGACAACTTTTAAGAACTTCCTGTTTGCTTTCCTGCACTCAAATCCCTTCTGAACGGGGCCTACTTTAAAAGGAAAGAATTTGCTTCGACAGGGAGCAAATTCTTTCCTTTTAAAGTAGACCCCCTTTTCAGAAGGGAGGCTAAACAATGTTCACAGAGTTGCCTCGCCTGAAGTGTATCAATCCCCTTAACCATTTCCATAACTGTGACCCACCTGCCCTCTGTCCTGCTGTGCTGACATTCTCCACCCCAAAGATGAAACCTACCTTTGTGAAGTGTCCGAATATTTATAGCAACCCAATGGGGTCATGTTGAGCAGTCAGTTTACCTAACCACTAGTTTACTGGGCAGGCTTAGTCCTCTAAACGGTTAACCAGTATTGCGCACATTCTTTCACCAGAAACTGAAAAGTGCCCTTCTTGAATCAGCAAAAGGGAGAGAATGACCGTAGAAAATATTTCATGATCACTCTCCACGAATGAATGTTGCCGACCCAGTGGGGGTCGAACCTGCAACCTCCTGATCACCAGTCGGACATGCATCCAACTGAGCCACCAAGGCCGGCATACAGCAGATGACAATAAGATTCGGGCCAAGAGGAAAATCATATTATTTACTAGTGGAAATATAGAACACAAGTTTGGTTTTGGTGTTTTTATTAAGAAAAAAATAAACGTGACTGTGGACATGGTAACTGGAATAGGATTAACCCTTAAGATGCCAAACACAACAGTTGTCATCTGCTTTGTCTTCTGCTGGTACTTTAAAGGTCATTGTCGCAAACAGTGGGGACCCAAATCAGACTGCTCCTCTAGGAGCAGTCTGATTAGGGTCCATACTGTTTGCCTATATGCAAAAATATGTTTGAAAAGTTTGCAAGGACATGCAGCAGACGACATAAGCAGATGACATTTTCAGATGTAGTTTTTCTTGGCATCTTAAGGGTTAAAGTGTTCTTAAAATCGCTCCAAAACTAGCGGAAATAAAAAATGCAAGTTCGGTTTTGGTGTCAATTTTTTTTTTTACCGAGAAACTGATAAACATCACTGTGGACATGCTAACTCGTATAGGATTGAAGTTTTCATTAAAAATCAATCAAAACTGTTCAAAGCACACATACATTTAACCATTTGATCCTAATCATTTAAGTATTTCTCCAAAAGAAACCTTGCATTTTTTATTTCCGCTAGTTTATATAATGCAATGATGACGATGATAATGATTTGGAATTTTACATCCCTTTCAATAAGAATTAGTTCATGTTGACACTGCACTGTATATGCAAACAACAGTTTGTGTTGAGGTTTTACGGCCCAGTCAACCCAATGGGGTCATGTCGAGCGTGGTCAGTTTACCTAACCACAGGTTTACTGGGCAGGCTTAGTCCTCTAAGCGGTTAACCAGTATTGTGCACATTCTTTCGCCAGAAACTGACAACTGCCCTTCTTGAATCAGCAGAAGGGAGAGAATGACCGTAGAAAATATTTCATGATCAATCTCCACGAAAGAATGTTGCCGACCAACAAAAATGTTCATAACACAGCTATATAAATACTTCATACAACAGAGGTGTAAAATTCCCTCAAAATTTACCCGCCCTGTTTAGATGCTAAAAATAAAGAAAAAGTGAAGAAAGTTCTGAAAATCTCACTTGCCCTGCTTTCAAATTTACTGGCAAATGTGAGCGGGCGAATGGAATTTCACACCCCTGTATAGGTCAAACTGTGCAAAAAAGGTCTTTGTAGAGAACTGGAACACTGGGAAGGTCTACAGCAGTGTGCACAATAGTGCAGCCTGATCAGGCTCTGTCAATATATTCTACAGCATCAAATGACTTAGCAAGCAAACGACAAATGTTTTCATTAGACTTGATTGTATATTTGTATACTTGTACATGATCTGTAGATCTTTACCCCCACGCTCAAAAGAAATAACAATATCTGACCAAAATATATCCAGGAACATTAATCCTTGTCCTGCTGAATAAATTAAGATGCCACACCCATTCCTAGTTTTCAGCCAATCAAATTACTTGATCCAGACTGCTGATATAAATTCACATACTTAATGGCAAACAGTGCAGATTCAGATAAGTTTCAGAAGCCAACTGTTCTGGATCTACACTGTTTGCAAAGGCAGGATATATCCTGGTTCAGCAGGAGTAGGGTTTTAACCCATTAATGTTGAGTGGACTCTTCTACCACTACTCTTTGGATGGGTCTATTTCAAATAGCAGTATAAGGTTAGTTGCATATACAGTGCAGCTCCAATACATTGCGGTCCGTTATTTCGCGAAATCCAGTATATCGCGAATCGCCCATGGCTCCCAAATTTTCCATATGCAAAAAAATTTAAAAACATAAAATGTTTGTTGTTTGGTTTAAACATATTTATTTCCGAAATGTTAACATATACAACACATACAAAAGTACAACAATAGGATTATGTTTATTGTTTTATTTAACTTCAGAAAATTATCCAAGAAAGGTTCAATAAACTGATATATGGTATTAATAAAATCATAAAATGTGGCACCAGGTCCTGAAAGCCCGTAAAATTTGTCTCAAGTTCTTGAACTGGATAAAAAATGAAATGATTTTCTATCATATCTCTGACTTAATATTGCCAACATTAATTCAGATCGAGATATGATAAAAAAAAAAATCGTTTTATTTTTTATCCATTTCAAAAACAAGAGACAAACTGAAATTTTACAGGCTGTCAGATGTCACATTTTATGAACTTATCAATACCATATCAATACCATATAACAATTTATTAAACCTTTCTTCAATAAAGAAAGTCTATTTTTGAAGAATATGGAGCCTTTCATGGAAATAAGTAATTCCAACAGAGTAGACCCTGATCACATCACGAAAACGTACCTATATAATTTTGACCCCCTTAAACCCCACTTTTATATAGAAAAACTGGGGTTTACAGGGGTATACATTATTTTTCTTATTTCTGCTCAAAAACATAGATTGTGGGTACTCGTTAGAACCGCCTCGCCTCGCCGAGGCGTTTCTAACGAGTACCCACAATTTATGTTTTGAGCAGAAAATTGAAAAATATCAGATTTTTTTATTCGAAAATTTTCATTTTTTGGTGGTCAAATTTTCAGTATATTTGAATAGGCATGTTTTCATAATGAGATGCCACAAAATGGCATCTGATCTTGTTCTGCACCATTTGCCAATTACCATTTTTTGAATTTTCCAGACTAAAATGGGTTAATGTGGAGAGAACCCTATTTTTTAGGAAAAAAAGTACTGGGAAAAATGGCAAAAGTAGTTTTGCATTCCTAATGCTTACGTGTGATGTGGAAAATGAACTGTACGCATGTTTGTGCATCAACCAACGGGATCAATACACAGTTAAGGACAATCAAAACATTCGGGCTTGACTTGTTCTTTTGAATGTTATAACCTAGTACTCATCCATGTATTTTCATTATACCAGTGTAAACGGTCATAATGTGTGAATAGCACCATATGTGAAGACTGATGTCCGGTCGGTTGGACTCGTGCTGTCAATTACATACATGTACTATTCTAGATGCTCAAATGAACAAGTCAGTTACAATGTGTTACAATATTAGTAAACATAACTTAACGGTGAAGAATATCTTGATATTCATGCTGTAGAGCATGCCACTGTTTGATATGTCCAACAGATTTTGATATCATATGAAGAGATTCTTCACAAATAACTTAAATGTGGAGGAGATCTGAATATTCACACTGAAATGGTGCGTCACTCTTTGATACTTCAAAGAGAATTTGATACCATCTACAGAGATCCTTCACAAATACTAGTTAACTCACCGAAACTTCAAGCAGCCTCATCTCCACTCCTTCACTGGAAGCAAATGGTGAAATAGAACTTCTTCATGCACAACTGCAGTAGTACTGAAACAACACACAGAACAAAGGTCTAAAAATGCTGTTGTCTTAAATATTTAACAGAAATTAAACTAAAAAGATGAGGATAATTTGGTGTTTTACGTCCATTCCATTTTATAGATTATCTATATTACTAAATAAATACATTGTCCCAATTTGTCAAGATAACAGTAAACATTACCAGCAACACTGATTCGTCAGTAGATTGTCCTTCATGAATCCCAATTTGAGGTTTGTGGAATTTTGTTTGCCTTTTCTGATTTTTTTAAATTTAGACAATATTTTACTCAATTTCTTCCAAAGTGTCAGAACCTTGCATGAATTTTCCACTTATAAATAGAGCAAATGCACTCATTCCTGGCTTAGCTGTGCACCACAGTGATATCCCAGAAACAAGCGCTGCCAAAGACTCACCTTACTAATTTTTTTGTTTCTGGGATATCAAGGTGGTGTTGAACTAAGCTGGGCTCCAGTGGACGTAATCTAGTTACAGGTGGGATTTGTGAAAGATTTTGTTGGAAGTAAACTTGATTGTTTCTGTGAGAGTTTTGTCAAAAATTGCAAGAATTGAAAATTCTAGAATGTTATGCATACAGTACAGCTCAGGTGGTTTTTCAAAATCCCCCCCCCCCCCACCCCCCACCAACTGGTGGGGTTGATTTTTTAGCCCACCGCGGATCTTCCTGATACCCCACTCCAATTCCCACTGCGACGGATTTTTCGTCCACCGTGTTTCCGCCGAGTTCCCTCCGCAAAACCACCCAATTACTTGTAGAACTCCGCGGTGGGCAAAAGTTTATCCTGGCGAGCTCGCAATGAAAGATTAGTGACGTCAGAATGATTGACAGCTCCGAATTTTCCGAGTTTGCATGGGGAGGAAATCGGAACCTTTATTTTGCTTACGCATCATTCAGCTGATCTGCCGCTGAATAAATACAGAAATATTTCTACCTAGAGATTAAAAAAAAAAAAAAAGAATTAATGAATAAAACAAGAAATAAAAAGTAACGTATTTCTGTTTGTTTATTTCTTACCTTGTACCCGGGTACTTAAAGGGGCGCTTCTGCTATCTTAGAGGCTTTTATTTGGAGACTAACGAGCATCGTCCCGAGAAGAAAAAAAAAATAATACGAGTAATGCCAGGTAGTCGGACACATCAATCTCCGATGGTCAGGATCGTGCATTCGATCCTCACAGATTGAGCGATTAATCATGAAACACATGTATTTACTACGGTCATTCGCTCCTTCCACTGCTTCAAGATTGGCAGTTACAAGTTTCTGGCGGAAGGGTGTTCAGTGTACTAGTTAACCACTTATTGTATAAGCATGCCCCCCTCTGTATTGGCGCGATTCATAAAAAATGCTCTTCCCCATTCCATTTCGCAGTTGGGTGCGCCATCCGACTGGAGACCAAGAGGTCACGGGTTCAACCCCCGCCGAGGTCGGCAACATTCTTTCGCGGAGATTGATCATGAAATATTGTCTACGGTCATTCTCTGCCTTCCGCTGATTCAAGAAGGGCAGTTGTCAGTTTCTGGCGAAAGAATGTGCACAATACTGGTTAACCGCTTAGAGGACTAAGCCTGTCCAGTAAACGTGTGGTTAGGTAAACTGATCGCGCTCGACATAACCCCACTGGGTTGACTGGACCGTAGAACCTCAACAAACAAAACATTCCATTTTACACAGATCAGACTCGTAAAGCAATTGCAGTTAACTCCCTTTTAAGTCAGTTACAGTTAGCTCCCTTAAAACAGTAAAACCTGCAGTGTGCGTACCTTACCCCACATTTATCAGGGTACAAATGAATACTATGTAACGTTATTCTCTTACAGTATAATACATTAATAACATTATATTTATTGGCTTATACAGCAATCTTCAGAACTTTTGTTTCCATGTAAAGTGTTCTGTTTTGTGGCTTCAATGTGCGATATGCAAAACCAAGACCGTAATTTATTTAACGAGTAAAAGAGATGCATTGTATAAACTTAGCGCATCGGCGGGAAAGCGTCTTCTGGGCTAATTCAGCAGACGACAGATTGACTTCGTTTTGGGTTTTTTTCTTTTCATTACCAAGAAAACAGGATTTGACATTTCATGCAGTGGAGACAACTTGCATGAAGTGCAAATAATGTTCTCTTGGAAGAATGAGAAAAATATTTCAAAATGTTGTCTGCTGTAAATTGTACCCAGGGTGCTTAGCGTTAAGGTTTGCACAAACAACTTGCGCATGAGTCTGTGCATGGCAAAACCTACAATAAAACTTGTACGAAGAGACGGATCAGCATGCACACTCTGAGACTGCACATCAGCGGATCTCAGTAGTCTGATCAGAGCCTTCGCTAATTGTAAGTACCCCCTATGATCACTGGGTGTAACAAGTCTTGTGCGACGAGCGAAGACTCGGGTCAGTACGCGTCTGACATTCTGATAAGAGCATTCGCTGATCATATTTACCATCGATAGCTGGGCTGTCCAAAGCAGAATAAAAGTGCGACTGCAACAGCACATTCTGTCCAGACCCTTCGCTGATCGTACAGTATGCAGGAAGCTTGCTTTATCTAGTGGGTCGATGCACAGACTAATCTGAGTCTTTGCTGGTCGCACGTACATTGTAGTATTGTAGGTTTTATCCGGTTCAAAGTTCGTACATTGTAAATCATACTTCAGACATGAGAACTTTGTACCGACGTAATTTTTGTTTGAACTGGAGTTAAACTGCCCAGTCAATACTATTCATCGAGCCCGCACACTTTTTCGGGCGGGTTTATTCATAAGCTATTAATCATTTCAGCAGAAACTGACAACTGCCCTTCTTTTCTTTCATATACTTTGACGATAGAGCCTACTTTTGGAGTTATGGCCCTTTGAACACCGAAACTATTTTAGTGATTTCTGTAATATATTTGTGTCCGCTCTGTAACTTGAAAACTGTTTGCGATATTTTCTTAGAACTTAATTTATTAACAAAGTTATGGTACTTGTTTGATGTAAGTGCAGTGGTGGGGCATGGTGAAATGTCTGCAGCCCTTTTATTAGATATTTAACAGGTTGAAATATTGGGAAAGGGTGCCTCGGTGGTGTAGTGGTAAAGCTGCACACCTCGTCACCCAGGGGTCATGAGTTCGATCCCAGGCTTCTTTCATATGGGACTTTAAACCAAGGTCCACACCTCCGTATGAACTAGCTACTAGTGGGATGTTAAAAAACTCACTCACTCATTTGAATTGTCATTAACTTCTGTGGCCCCTTGTGTTCGTAAAGTGTGTTTTTTGTATGACAGACACCCTTTTTGCTTGGGCTGTCTCATTGATTCAATGCCTCTTTGATAGCAGAAGCGCCCCTTTAAGTAAATTTATATTGACACATGCGGTTGCTGCACGCGAGTGAGAATTTCCCGGTCTTTTACCTATGTACGTCATTTATATTGAGCGCGTGCGGTTGTTGCATGGGAAAAGGCAGTTACAGGAATACCAAACATAAATACGTAATTCGTGGATTTGGGGCAGATGTTTGATTCACTTTGTGATTTTTGAGTGTTTGTTTTGTTTTTTACAGCGCATTAAGTAAAAATGACCATGCCATGCCCACTTGTTGGCCGGACCAAACTAAGCCACAGAATTTGGTACTTTTTCATATGGAGCTTTGTTGCGGCCCATATTTCCTGCTCGAACAGTGAATGGGGCTACCGGGGTTTTCTGTGGACCAAGGGAACACCCAAATATATTTCAAGGAACAGGGCATCATTGGTTAATATTTCAAGAGAACAAGGGAATAAACCTAATTTTGGGGGATCGGAAAGTGGAAAAATTGAAAACTCATCCTTTTCTATGCATTGGCCATATGCATTCGTCATTGTCCGTCGACAATCGCAGTGTTTCGATGCTTTATTAATATTCAAAAGGATGCTGATGAGTGAAAACTGACTCAAGCAGGACGTACGAATATTGCAATTTATGCACCAAATTTGCTGTACCTTTTGTGTACGTAGATACCAACAATTCTGTACGCTCATGGTGAATGGGAATGCTTACAATCAAAATTCGTTAATTGCTGTCACACATTGAGTTGAAAAGACTGATTTGATCAGGTCGGCAGTTTGGTCCTATTCAACCATGCATGCCGAAAAAGTATGACTGACTTTAGCCACGCCCCTTTGGAAACAGCTTTCTCACTTCATCGCGGAAACACCACGTGGCCCCCGCGGCTGTTTCAATTGCCTGTCATAATCGCATCAAATTTTACCTGTTCGAAAGTAATTTTATCAGGCGATTTTTACCGTGGGAACGCAGCGGATCCACCGGCATGGGTGAAACCACCGTGGGATACTAAAATTTAATCCTTCCCACTCGAATCCACTCCCCACTGGCTCGGGGGGGGGGGGGGGGGGGGGGGGGGGGGGGGGGGGGGGGGGGGATTTTGAAAAACCACCTGAGCTGTACTGTATCATCGTAAAGGAGTAATTTACCTGGATGCTCAAGCTGGAAAGCATACCCTCATTGAAATAAGGCGGGGGTCAGGCTTCATCTTGGCAATGTTAGACCAGAGAAAATAATCAGATTCTCATCCCCACCCACTCCTAATAAATAAAACTGGGATGGAAAACCTTTTCAGAAAGAAATGGACCTATGCTAAACAAGACCTGTCGCCAGACAGGATAGCTCGCCTGATATTGCATATTTTGTTTCTGGAAAATTCTGTCTGTGACATTGATTCTGACATGGCCTGCGGTGGGGGGATTGCAATGTGCAAAATATTCATCAAACTAAAGATGAATCAATTCGGTGATAAGGTTAGGAAATACCGTAATAAGGTCTTAAAAACATAAACGAAAACTTTAACATTTTTAAAATTCTTAAGTGTGTGACCTCGACCCAAAGGTCACTGTCATGAGTGCTGATGGTGCTGATAAAAACTTTGGACCAATATATATCATGGTACCAAATATAAAACAAGAGCTGTCGGAGGACAGCGAGCTCGCCTGCTGGGTACATTTTATATTGTAACATTTTTATCATTAAGCCATATAATATAGGTCACACTGACCTAGATGTATTTGTATGTAAATCATTTTGTCACTTAGATATAATAATCCAGGTATGACAATTCTCCATGAAATAGTAATAAAAATAAAAGGCAAAATCACTGAAGCATGAAATATAGGTCACAATGACCTAGATATAGTAAGTGGTCATTCATTGGGTCACATGGAACTAATATCCCAGGTGTGACATTTATCCAACAAATATTCAAGATATAAGGCAAAATCACTGAACCATGAAATATAGGTCACACCAACAGAGATATATTTTGACGTCAATAATCGGGTCACAAGGAACTAATATCCCAGGTGTGACATTTATCCAACAAATAGTATTCAAGCTATAAGGCAAAATCACTGAACCATGAAATATAGGTCACAATGACCTAGATATAGTAAGTGGTCATTCATTGGGTCACATGGAACTAATATCCCAGGTGTGACATTTATCCAACAAATAGTATTCAAGATATAAGGCAAAATCACTGAACCATGAAATATAGGTCACAATGACCTAGATATAGTAAGTGGTCATTCATTGGGTCACATGGAACTAATATCCCAGGTGTGACATTTATCCAACAAATAGTATTCAAGATATAAGGCAAAATCACTGAACCATGAAATATAGGTCACAATGACCTAGATATAGTAAGTGGTCATTCATTGGGTCACATGGAACTAATATCCCAGGTGTGACATTTATCCAACAAATAGTATTCAAGATATAAGGCAAAATCACTGGACCGTGAAATCTAGGTGACCTTGACCGTAAAATGTACCCAAATTCTAAATATGAATGCTCTATGAGGAGTGAAAGTCAAGATATAAGAATTTGAAAAACTTTAACACAGTATTACAAAGGTGTCCTAGATTCTGACCCCTAGCCCCACCCAGGGGCATGAACCCAGGGGTTTATTCTCTTGGAATCTCAGAAGACCCTCCAAGGTACCTAAGTTCCAAATTTGATGCCTCTGTGAGGAGTGACTGTTGAGATATAAGCATTTGAAAAACTTTAACACAGTGTGACGGGAACGGGAACGCAAACGCAAACGCAAACGCAAACGCAAACGTAAATAGTATTCAAGATATAAGGCAAAATCACTGAACCATGAAATATAGGTCACAATGACCTAGATATAGTAAGTGGTCATTCATTGGGTCACATGGAACTAATATCCCAGGTGTGACATTTATCCAACAAATAGTATTCAAGATATAAGGCAAAATCACTGAACCATGAAATATAGGTCACAATGACCTAGATATAGTAAGGAACTAATATCCCATGTGTGACATTTATCCAACAAATAGTATTCAAGATATAAGGCAAAATCACTGAACCATGAAATATAGGTCACAATGACCTAGATATAGTAAGTGGTCATTCATTGGGTCACATGGAACTAATATCCCAGGTGTGACATTTATCCAACAAATAGTATTCAAGATATAAGGCAAAATCACTGAACCATGAAATATAGGTCACACCAACAGAGATATATTTTGACGTCAATAATCGGGTCACAAGGAACTAATATCCCAGGTGTGATATTTATCCAACAAATAGTATTCAAGATATAAGGCAAAATCACTGAACCATGAAATATAGGTCACAATGACCTAGATATAGTAAGTGGTCATTCATTGGGTCACATGGAAGTAATAACCCAGGTGTGACATTTATCCAACAAATAGTATTCAAGATATAAGGCAAAATCACTGAACCATGAAATATAGGTCACACCAACAGAGATATATTTTGACGTCAATAATCAGGTCACAAGGAACTAATATCCCATGTGTGACATTTATCCAACAAATAGTATTCAAGATATAAGGCAAAATCACTGAACCATGAAATATAGGTCACAATGACCTAGATATAGTAAGTGGTCATTCATTGGGTCACATGGAACTAATATCCCAGGTGTGACATTTATCCAACAAATAGTATTCAAGATATAAGGCAAAATCACTGAACCATGAAATATAGGTCACACCAACAGAGATATATTTTGACGTCAATAATCGGGTCACAAGGAACTAATATCCCAGGTGTGATATTTATCCAACAAATAGTATTCAAGATATAAGGCAAAATCACTGAACCATGAAATATAGGTCACAATGACCTAGATATAGTAAGTGGTCATTCATTGGGTCACATGGAAGTAATAACCCAGGTGTGACATTTATCCAACAAATAGTATTCAAGATATAAGGCAAAATCACTGAACCATGAAATATAGGTCATACCAACAGAGATATATTTTGACGTCAATAATCGGGTCACAAGGAACTAATATCCCAGGTGTGACATTTATCCAACAAATAGTATTCAAGATATAAGGCAAAATCACTGAACCATGAAATATAGGTCACACCAACAGAGATATATTTTGACGTCAATAATCGGGTCACAAGGAACTAATGTCCCAGGTGTGACATTTATCCAAATAGTATTCAAGATATAAGGCAAAATCACTGAACCATGAAATATAGGTCACAATGACTTAGATATAGTAAGTGGTCATTCATTGGGTCACATGGAAGTAATATCCCAGGTGTGACATTTATCCAACAAATAGTATTCAAGATATAAGGCAAAATCACTGAACTATGAAATATAGGTCACACCAACAGAGATATATTTTGACGTCAATAATCGGGTCACAAGGAACTAATATCCCAGGTGTGACATTTATCCAACAAATAGTATTCAAGATATAAGGCAAAATCACTGGACCATGAAATCTAGGTGACCTGGACCGTAAAATGTAGGTCACCATGACCTTCACTCTCTTACACTTAAACCGATGTCACATTGTTAGCTGATGTATAACCAGTTGTGTCTATAACCTGTAGGCATATAAGATTTTACAAATGTGTCCTAGATTTTGACCCCTAGCCCCACTCCAAGGCCCACCCTGAGGTATGAACCCAGGGGTATGTTCTTTTGGAATCTCAGAAGACTCCTCCAGGTACCCAAATTCTAAATATGAATGCTCTATGAGGAGTGAAAGTCAAGATATAAGAATTTGAAAAACTTTAACACAGTATTACAAAGGTGTCCTAGATTCTGACCCCTAGCCCCACCCAGGGGCATGAACCCAGGGGGTTTATTCTCTTGGAATCTCAGAAGACCCTCCAAGGTACCTAAGTTCCAAATTTGATGCCTCTGTGAGGAGTGACTGTTGAGATATAAGCATTTGAAAAACTTTAACGCAGTGTGACAGGAACGGGAACGCAAACGCAAACGACCGGGGTGACTGCAATAGCTCTCCTTGTACTTTGTACAGGCGAGCTAAAAATTGTTTGAAACAGACTATAGCTCGTCCTAGTTGTCCCCCCTACCAAGCGTCCTGTTTCTAGGTGACCAAGATCGGGTACCAGTCACGCACTGGTTCCCTTCCGTCCACGCCACCGTAAGCAAACAATCAGGACGCGCCAGGTATATTCCCGCCAAAGCACGCACCAAGCGTGTGGCACGCCTAACGCATGCGGTAGACATTGTTACTATAAAGGGTAGATGCAAGGTAGAAAACATCCCTATTTTTTGGGAGCAATAAAATTTAACAATGAAAGCGGGGTGGGAGGAGGGACATTTGATAATATCTTGAGGCGAGTATGCTTTAATTGAAATTAATTTTACTTTAAAAATTTCATTTCAATGTCAGCATACATCACCTCAAGATATTATAAGCCTGAATAATAAGCATAGGTGGGAAGGTAATAATAAAAATAATATAAATCTCTACTCACCCATGCTGGAATCTGGTGAAGTTCAGCAGTCCCCTGGTAATTCATAGTATTTTTAGGGGAATATTTTTGCATTGTAGGTATGCTTGCGGGTCGAATGCCAATATCCGTTGATGGAGAAGAATAAGACAGACCCTTTGAAGAAAAGTTTCACACTGGATTCAAGCAGGCTTAAAATACTGTGAAGAGACTTAAGATACAGAACGATGGCAGCCAGTAATAGACTGCCCTGCCACGAGAGGTCCCAATGACGATGTATCCTGCCTAATTGGGGCCAAATCTCTAAAGTAAAATGAAGAAAAGGTACTATTTGTACACCAATATGCAGCCCTTACCACATCCTCAAGGGCGACAGAATTCCAATAAGCCCATGACGAAGACAAAGCTCTAAATTCATGAGCCGAGATTTTCATGAATGACAGATCCGAAGATGATAAATCTGCATAAGCTAGTTTGATAACGTCACAGATCCAACGAGAAATAGTGGAAGGTGAAATATCTTTAGAGCCCTTCAGTGGTAAAAACAGTCTCTTCCTTCCCGATCTCTTAGCTTTCACTCTGGAAAAATAAGCTCTAACAGCTATGACCGGACACAAAAGTCTAACATCCGTATCAGAACCACAAAACTGAGAAAGACCTGAAATAACAATAGGTTCTGGTAATGACTCTGGAAGTTGGTTTTTTGCTAAAACCCCAGGTTGTGTGAGGAGGGTAATGGAATCCGAGTTGCAGTCATACCTAAAAGAGCCTTCCTCAGTTGACAGAGCACGAATCTCACTTCTTCTAGCAGCCGCAAATGTAAGAAGAAACACTGCTTTAAGCGTGATGTATTTGATGTCAGCAGTCTTTTGTGGTTCATAAGGAGCTTTATTAAGAGACCAAAGAACAGAAGTCAAATTCCATTTGGGCGTAAGAGATCTGGAAACCGGTTTTCTCAGGGCAAAACCTTTAATAAGATCTGAAATGATTGGGTCCACCGTACAGTCTGCTGATTTGGAAAAATTTCAGTGTATTTGAGATGGCGGAGCGGTAGCCTTTAACAGAAGCTACCGATAATTTCAGGGTGTTAAAAAGGTAGCAATAAAATATCTACCAAATCATTTAAAGCAGGATCGACAGGATTAACTTCCCTTTGCAAACACCAATCCGAGAACATCTTCCACCTCGCAGAGTAGACCTTGAGCGTAGACTCTCTGCGGGATTGAGAGATACACTGGGTAGCGAATTCAGAAATGTGTCTACCTCTGATTTGACTCCTGACAACTTCCAAGCGTGAAGATGCAACATAGCTGGATTCTGATGGAGTACTTTTCCCTGATGTTGTGATACCAAACCCCGATGAACCGGAATTTCCCTTGGAAAGTCTATTATGAGACTCAAAATGACTGAAAACCAGCTCCTCTGAGGCCAACACGGGGGCTATGAGAATGAACCGACTGTTGGAATCCCTTATCTTGTTTAGAACCTGAGGGGAACAAGTTTGAATGGAGGAAATGCGTATGCGAATAGGTTTTTCCATTCTAGTGACATAGCATCCACTGCACAAGCCCTGTGGTCCGGTACTGGAGAAACAAACAGGGGCAGAAGATGGTTTAATCTGGTGGCGAAAAGATCTATCTGAGGAACACCCCAAAGACTGAAAATTTGGTGAGCTATCTCCTGATCTAGAGACCATTCGGTGGGGAGAATTCGGTCTGGGCGAGACAGGCTGTCTGCCAAAACATTCAATTTCCCTGGAATATGCCTGACTTGAATGTGAATATTCCGATGATGACACCAGTAAAGAAGCTCCCATACTAGCATGCACAGAGATGGAGAGTGGGTCCCCCCTTGCTTCTTGAGGTAAGCCACTACTGATGAATTGTCTGACGCTACCATCACGCAAGAATTGTAAATGCGACTCTGAAAATGTTGGAGTGCTAGGAAAACTGCTCGTAACTCCAAATTGTTGATGTGAAGGTCTTGGAAAGCAACATCCCACAGTCCCTGAACCTCTAGACCTAGGGGTTCTAAATGTGCGCCCCAGCCCGAATGGCTGGCATCTGAAAACAGATGGAAATCTGGGGCTGGTATAACAAGGGGAATTCCAGCCACATAAATGGAAGGATTCATCCACCATTTGATTGCTACACGACATGAATGGGATATTGGAATAGGTTGGACCAAACTGTCGCGGTGACGTTTCCAGTTGGCCAGAAGATGGAACTGAAGAGGTCTCATATGAAGGCGACCCAACTGAACTAAATCTGCTGCAGCATTGAGTGATCCCAACATGGACAAAAATTCTCCGGCGGTAATGAATTGAACCTGTAGAACCCGAAATAGAAGGACAAGAATTTTGTTTACTCTTCTGGAACTGACAATGCCAATGTGAGTCAGGAACCTCATTCCTGCATACACGAAGTCCTGAGATGGAACTAGGTCTGATTTCAGAGGATTTGGTATTAGACCCAGACTTGTAATGATTTCCCAAGCTAGTGAAAGGTCGGACAGTAGGGACTCCTGCGAAAGACGATGGACAAGCCAATCGTCGAAATATTGGTGAATGTTTGGTCCTAGAGATCAAATATGTCCCGCCACAATCTCCATCAAGTTTGTAAAAACGAAAAGCGCTGTTGAGATTCCGAATGGAAGCGCCCGAAATTGGTATATAGTGCCTTCTAGGGAAAATCTCAGGTACTTGCGAGATGCTGGATGAATAGGAATATGGAGGTATGCGTCCATAAAGACTATAGAAACCGCCCAAGCCCCTGGAGGAATAGCTCTCCGAATGGAGGCCGCAGTTTCCAATTGAAAGTGATCTACCTTCATCATTTTGTTGAGCGATGATAGGTCTATAATGAGACGAAAAAACGGCCGGTTTTCTTCTTCACTAGGAAAATCCGGCTGTAGAAACCCGGAGAGGTGGTATCTCTCACAATCTCTACAGCCTTCTTTTCCAGTAGAATCTGCACCTCCTCCCTCAAGTGATTTAAATGTTGTTCAGCTACAGGGAACAGAATTGGAGACAACGATAATGGAGGTTCCCTTGCAAAAGGAATCCTGTAGCCCTTCCGGAGAATAGAAAGGGCCCAGGAATCCCGAGTTATGGCTGACCAAGCCTCCACAAAAATTTAACAAACGAGCTCCCACCGGAAGAGAAGGATGAGGTGCAGATGGAAGGGCCCTGATGATGTCATTTACTCCTCCTAGCGCCCCCCCCCCCCCCCCCCTGAAAGAAGATGATCCACCACGGCCCCCCTTGGTGGATCAAAACAGTTTGAAAGAGACAGCAGACGAAGAAGAAGTGGAAGTGGGAACCCGGCTAGCTTTTGGTTCCCACCTAGACTTCTTCGCTGGATTTGAATTAAAAGTAGAGGAGGAAGGTCTCTTACTGTTGGCCGATACTCCTGAATAATTTGCTCTCAGGAGGGAATGATGTCTATCGTCTAAATTTGCTCTGAAAACTTCCTCTATTTTACCCCCAAAAAGAGAGGAAGAATTCAGAGGAGCTGCTCTAAGACTGTCCTTGTTATGAGATAAAAGTAAATTAGAGGTATTTAGAACAGCGTTATGGCACTGATGCAACAGCACAGCAGACATAGATAGGCCTAGGGCCATGATGTGCTTAGCAGAGTGGTTCACTGCTAGAAGTAGACTACGCAGAACATCCGGGTCAACATGCTCTGCGCAAAGGGCCTGAAATGCAGCCGAACCAAAAAAAATCACAATGTGAACTGATGGCCACCGCTCTCCTTGCTAACTGCTCCAGGTACTTTAAATGAGCCACTGGTAAAGAGGCGAATCTGCCCACTGAGATGCCTAGCCTGCCAGCCTCAGCATCAAGGGTGGGTATCTTACTCGGCCAAAATTCTGAATGTGGTCGAGCAAGGTAATCAATTGTTTTCTTAGGTACATACCAATTTGGATTATTTCTAGCCTCTGCGGTGTTGTCAAACAGCTTCCCCATCAACTGATTCACTGTTGAGGATTGTGGAAGTGTTGACCAGGAGGAAGTAGGCTGGTCCAAAATAGACTCAAGCAGGGATTGGACTCGCGCGCTGTCTTGAGTTTGGTCAGCCTTGGGGCAAAGGTCTCCCAAAAGGGAGTAAACTTCCTCCAGTGTCTCATGGTAGTTTGTGGCAGGCTCATGAGAAGAACTTAATGAACTCTCTGACAGAGCCTGGTCCGGGACATAACCACATTCATTATATGGAGCCCGGGGGTCTTGGCTAATGGTCCGAACATGGTCGCGACCATTGCCAGTGGATCCAGTGGATCCAGACTGACCCGTGAAAGTTTGCCCCTCCCCTTCTTCAGCAACAGAAGGGAGATCCACTGATGAAGCCAAGTTGCCCAACCCTGACAGAGTCCTCAATACTGCCTGGGATATGGCTGAGGCAATGTCAGGGGTGCTACGTGAGGGGTTGGTTACCCTCAATGGCGTAGCTGTAAGACCTAAAGAACTATCCCTGCTCAAGGCAGGAATAGCCAAAGAAGGTCTGGCTGCAGAAACACTAGGACCTATAGGGACATCGTCCTCTACAGATCCCAGTGCGCTTACAGATGAATAGTCAGCCAATGGAACCCTGCTGCTATTCTGTACCTCCGTATACAAATGCCCGAAGGCTTCATTAACATTCTGACTTACCCTGACTGAAGGAAGAGCAGATGATGTGGAAGAGGTACCCAGTCTATTCTTACTATTTCTACTTCTACCCAAGTTGGTAGTACCAATAACTGGTTCCGCTATCAAAGAATCTGAAAATGAACCTTCCTGAAACATAATACCCAAGCAAGTCGGAATGGCTATAGTATTGAGAAGCCTTACTAATAGTAGGCACAGTGGAAAGAGATACTTTGGCCTTACCACTTTGAATAGGTTTTGGATTCCTAAATGAATTCACCGCAGGAGAAGTATGAGAAACAGATCCTATTACCTGGATATTTGGTGTGGTATGAATGCCAGCAACTAAAGGGAGAGAACCCTTCTCCTGGGAAACAGCCTTAGTAATTGAACTGGACGAGCTAGGAATGGCTTCGGGACAGGGCAAATATAAGTTGGGGTAATAATCATACCCACTAAAGCCATCCCATGAACCCCAGGGATAAAAATAAGGCCAATAAAAGGCCTCCTGATCTGCGCCTTCCTGCCAAGAAAATTGAGAGGAAGGCACAGTAACATTACTTGGGAATTAGCCCGCCGTATTAAAGGCCGCCGAGCTAACATACCTATAAGGTGTACGATAACCCAGCAGGTACCTAGGTTCGGAATTTCCGCCAGAACAGGGGTTCGCCAGCGCCCCCCTGCGTTGCCTTCCGTCGGGAAGCATCGCTGGGGGCGGGGCGAGGTCCCCTAGTCAAGCATTCATTACTAGTGACAGTAACGGCGACCTGGGGTCCCTTACGTCTGTTTTCCAAATCTGGAGCAGGCTCAGAGTTCAATTGAAAATTATTCACCAGAGTACTAGAAGGGAATCCCTGAGCCTGCCCCCGACAAGAAGATACATAAGAGGGGAAGTGGGATAATTCTTCCCAGATCTCTGAAGCCCAATTGGCAGACCTGGCACAAGGAGATAGTTGCGAACATCCGCAACATCTAACACATAAAACATGGCTGTCTGCCAGAAGTTTAGTTTGCTTGCAATTAATGCACAACATCTTACTACTGATATGGGCTACAAAGAAAAGCTTTAGTGAAAATAAAGATACAGACTTATCTGTTCTAGCGAAAAATACTTCTTTCCAAATCCAAATGTCGTAATCTATACAGAAGGTGCTGACCTCGCAAGCGACCAAAAAATAGTGATGTTTTCTACCTTGCGTCTACCCTTTATAGTAACAATGTCTACCGCATGCGTTAGGCGTGCCGCACGCTTGGTGCGTGCTTTGGCGGGAATATACCTGGCGTGTCCTGATTGGTTGCTTACGGTGGCGTGGACGGAAGGGAACCAGTGCGTGACTGGTACCCGATCTTGGTCACCTAGAAACAGGACGCTTGGTAGGGGGGACAACTAGGACGAGCTATAGTCTGTTTCAAACAATTTTTTTTCCTAGTTGTCTTTCTTTTGACGGTCGATCTCGCGGTGAACCGCTCAAATAAGGCTTATAATATCCTGAGGTGATGTATGCTGACATTGAAATAAATATTTACAGATGGACGGAAGAATGGACAGATGACGGAAAAAGGAACGCCTATGTCACAAAGTCAAAGAGGTCAGGGAGATGTTTCATGCAAGGTTTGATGGTTGTTTAGTCTTGTAGTTGATTAGAATACTAACATTGATGTAAATGTCAAACTTCGACAAATGTTGACAGACGGACAAACGGATGGAAAAGCCGACGCCTACGTCACACAAACACGATAATGTTCATACATATTTGGTTTTACTAATCATCTAATTTGTACTTTATTTTAAATGGTACTTTTACAGAAAGGCTCATTACATTTTACTGTCTTAAAAAATATGTACCTCAAACTCATTAAAGGCACACTATAGTATACTGGGAGAAAGATGAATAAATTAATTTAAATTGATGAAAAGTTTAAATTATATGAGTCAAATAGAACAGAAACTTGCAAAACTTAAATTTGACAGTTGATAACATGTTCTTTTCATCATACATGTATACTATTTTATGTATGATTTTGTTTGTGTTGAGGTTTTACGGCTCAGTCAACCCAATGGGGTCATGTCGAGCGCGGTCAGTTCATCTAACTACACGTTTACTGGGCAGGCTTAGTCCTCTAAGCGGTTAACTAGTATTGTGCACATTCTTTCGCCAGAAACTGACAACTGCCCTTCTTCAATGACAACTGCAATCAGCAGAAGGGAGAGAATGACCGTAGAAAATATTTCACGATCAATCTCCACGAAAGAATGTTGCCGACCTCGGCGGGGTTGAACCCACGACCTCCTGGTCTCCAGTCGGACGGTGCATCCAAATGAGCCACCGAGGCTGGCATTTTATGCATGAAATATAATCTATCTTGAAATGAGTGTTTTACTATAGAAAACATATACACCCAGTCGAACATGCTATGGGTAACTACTGTAATAGTTAAGGATATATTTATTAGGACTTAGCTTTAAAGCGAGTGAATAACATTTTTACCCTCCGATGACCTACTTTTGATCACTGCCGATCGAACCGTCTTATTCATACAGTTTGAGATTAAATAATATAAATAGGTCATAAAAATGGCAGAAAAAGAATTAACATACCAGAAATCATCCCCGTTCGTTGCTATTTTAGAAAAAAAATACCATCATATTGGTAAATATGCACTCTACCCATGTGGCATTACGGCTCTTGGGATTTGTTTGTGTTGAGGTTTTACGGCCCAGTCAACCCAATGGGGTCATGTTGAGCGCGGTCAGTTTACCTAACCACACGTTTACTGGGCAGGCTTAGTCCTCTAAGCGGTTAACCAGTATTGTGCTCTATCTTTCGCCAGAAACTGACAACTGCCCTTCTTGAATCAGCGGAAGGGAGAGAATGACCGTAGAAAATATTTCATGATCAATCTCCACGAAAGAATGTTGCCGACCTCAGTTGGGGTTGAACCCGCGACCTCCTGGTCTCCAGTCAGACGGCGCATCCAACTGAGCCACCGAGCCTGGCTTTTAGCCCCCCTTGTTTCCTTACCAAGAGCGCATGCGTCCATCAAACCACCCTTGTTTACTTAAGAAGAGCGCATGCGTCTATCAAAACATAATGTAAATCTCTGGTAAAAGGTAGAAGTTGTAAGTGCTGGGTTCCATTACCTAAATCATAAATACAGTGCAAATGAGGTGAGAACCAGAATTAGACGGGTTTAAAATTTCATCACGAACTACTAAAACCCTACAACGATTTCAAACCCGTCGAGTTTTGGTTCTCGGCTCATTCGCACTGTGTCTATGATTTAAGGGTTCATCAAGGACAAAAGTGGGTGGGGTACCCCTGAAACTTTCATAACAGTCCTTATTCACAAAGATGATGGGGTTGCAGAATTTTCAGTATAGCAAAGAAGTAATGATAGGACTGTATATTTCTTATGACTAAATCACATTGTACAAGTTAAAATGGACCAATTAAATTGAAAAAAATATAGGGTTCGGCATTTGCGTTCAAAGTCCAAAAAAGTAAACTTTTCAGAAAAACTAATTAAACAGGCCAAAAAAGGGACATCTGATCTGCAATGTATGAGAGCATTATCAATGAATGCACAATGCTTAACTGAAAATAATGACCACCTTCACGTAAAACTTTCCACGAGTTACAGAGTAGCCATGCTTCATTCATGTAAAAATGTTAACAAACATTTGGAGCCAGATTTCATTATTATATCACTGGCATTTTGCGGGAAAAGACAATTCATAATGAGATCGTTTACCCTCTGAATTGTGCATGGTGTTTTAACGACGATCAAGGCTTTGATTTGTTGTTAATTAGAATTAATTTCTGTCCCCCAAAATAATAAAATAGACAATTTTTCTCATCTTCTGACTTTCATGATTTTCCCCCGAGGACGTATCACCAAGATATTATAAAGCCTGCATGCGGAGCTATGCGCAACGATCGGAAAAATTGTCATAATTTTCAAGTTTGGATTTATAAATTTGTAAAGTAATCAAAATAATAATCCTTAATGCGATGATATATGTAAAATTTATCAGTAGTAGAAACTTAACGATAAAAGATGGGATTTTACCCTTTGGGCAGTCGTAAAGGAAGTAGGTGTTGTTCGGCACTTCCTGTAGCAGTTGACCAGTAATTGTTAATTGCGTTGAAGATGATTTTTGACCAAAATACAGTTTTAAATCTGGACCAAGGTAAGTAAGGTCAGTGCAAGAAAGAAGTGTTTAAACTACATCAGGATAGATGTGGCATAAGCTGATCAGCGTAAGAAAAGTAATTGCATTTTCAATGTTTGTTACGCTTGCGTGAGTTTGTAGTAAACAAAAATTGTCTAAAGAGATGCAACTAGTATGGTGGATAGTACTCAGATCTCGTGCATAAAAAGTCAGCATTTTTGAAATATTTAATATAATGGGAGGATACACCATGATGTAGACGATCTTTACACTGACTAATGGAAAGGGTGGATAAAATTTATCGACATTTAGAGTGTTTTACCTTGGTGTGTTGCAGAACTATGTTTGCTGCTGAGGTCTTTACTCTGACCGCATATCTAGTAGATTCAAGATACAACCCACATCAAATGAATTTTAAAGCATACGGTAAACGTCCTAAAAATTTGAACACTAAAGCGTCTGACAAAATGACATGTGCAAACAGTGTGGACCCTGATTAGACTGCTCCTGAAGGAGCAGTCTGATCAGGGTCTACACTGTTTGCCATTACACTAAATATTTAAAGAAACTGCTGCATAAAAAGCAATAATTAAGCCAAAAGAGTATGGAATAAAGTGTTCGAAATTTTAGGAAATTTACCGTATGCAGACCAGAAATCCACCAAAAAAGGATCAGTCATTATAGCCTGATGAAAGTCTTTCTTGTTCAAAAAGGAAAAAAGAATACAAGGCCAGCAGTATTGACTCATAAGCTGGTAGTAATTCATTCAATGCATAAGATGTTTGCAGAGATTGCCAGATGCACCAGCAGATACATTATTGTTAAAATCCGGTTATTTATAAACTAGTACCTTTTGGAGGAGCAAAAACAAATACATTTTCCAAGGGAGACAAATGTGTAGTTATTAACTCTTTGACAGGTATTTGCTACCATACCTTATTTAGGGACTACATTCATACATGAAAATATGGCTGATAAACTTGTAAAATTTTATAGATACTTGTAGTAGTAATGTCAACTTTATTCCTGTGCGTTTGACTTTTCACAAATTATATTCTCATACATTATGCATGGATAATTGGACTACATCTTGATCATTCTTTATATGGGATTGACATACCAGGATAGCAGTTTGGATGTAAATAGAGAGACAGTACATGAGCTGAGCTAATTCTTTTTCTAAATGCAAATATTGTCAGCTTCACACATGAACAGGGTTGGCATTCGATAAACAATTCATAGGCTTGATGCCTTTTCAGAGAAATTAATATTTTTGACAATTTTTTTATTCACATATTTTTCATGTATCCCACCCACTTCTGCCCATGATGAACCTTTAACCTTTACCACTCTCTGGGCATTTTCAGCAGACGACAAAATGATGTTATTTTTCTTATTTTTCCCAGAAAACAGGATTTGACATTTCATGCAAAATTTGCATGAAATGTCAAATCCTGTTTTCTGGGAAAAATAAGAAAAATATTTCAAAATGTCGTCTGCTGAAAATTTTACCCAGAGTGCTAAGCATTTAGTAATGGAGGCCGGTATCCAGAACTTGACCCATTTCTGATCCACGGTTCATAGATGTAGTAGAATTTGTTGACATTTAGTGATAATATTTCAGCCAAAAATGAAGCGATGCAAGAAGATATGGCTATGACAACCATATGGCGGCAAAGACTAATGTTTGCTGAAATAGCAGACGCAAGTTACTTGCATGTTGCATTTGTTTTAGTTAGCATGGCGCTGTACATATGCGGGGACCCCCCAGATCTGTGCTGGCCATTGATTGTTATCTTGTCCATATATTACCAGATGTTTTTTAGAACCTTTTCAGAGGGGGTGGACAGGAGGGTAGGCATTCCCCATTTCCCTCCCCCCTTACCCCCACTTCCCTCCCCCTTTACCCCCACTTCCCTCCCCCTTTCTGCCACTTCCCTCCCACTTCCCCCCCCCCCCCCGAGCAAATTATTCCCTCCCCTAAATCAGAATTTCTAATATCCCCAACGCTATAATTAAATTCAAACAGGACTAAGCAATATACATTCATGCAGATTTTGACCCCAAACTACATCCCTAAGTTTTGCCCCAAAATCGGATTAGCATTTGCACCCCCTTTACAGAATAGCTAAAGATTTGCATCCTCCATTTCAAAAGTCTGCATAAGGGCCTGCATATGAGCCATATGGAAAACAGGTATCACAAGGTGGTTGGTCTTGGTCCGGTCCTAAACTGGTCAAGTAAAAAATGTGGTGGGCCTAGGTCCCGGCCTTAACTGATCCACATTGACACAAAAACAGTCGTATTAATTACTGAAATCAAAAACTCAAGAATACCATGTAAATCTGCATTATCTTTTAATATTTTTTGAGAAGCATGGTCCCACACTTAGGGGTCCGTGAGAACAATAATCTTTTTCGTGGTTTTCTCAAAAGCTGAGAGTTAAATGGCAAACGTGAGTGGTGGTTGACAAAACATGGACCACTTACGGACACGGACTCATGGACTTACCGACCTATTGACAATACACGGACTGCAACACAAAATACGGACAAATTATTCACGGATACGGACCTACAATTCACGGACTTAACAAACCACGGACCCTATTATTCACGGACCTGACAAAGCACGGACCGTTATTTAAATTACGAATGCCACTTATGATATATAAAAAACTAGGAGTAATATCAAAATCGGAATAACGTGACCTTATGGATAACGTGACTTTACACTGGCATAGATACTTACATGTACGTTGAAGTAATCCAATAGTACAGATTTTTGATACCCTCCTAATGATGTAGGTCTGCACTGTTTCTCGAAACTTAACTGCGACGATGTTGTCAACTTGTATGAAAGTGCAGGCGGTACTTACATTTCAAGTGCCGCTGTAATGGCAAACTGCAAACAAGATGTTTAGCCCTATGCCGAAAATCTTTGTTAGACACTTTAAATGCTCTGTACAAACGAATACAAATGACTGTGGTTTTACACCATTGCATATGTGGTCAGCATCCTCAATGGAATTGATCCTAGTGGCATAACATATACTGTCGCTAAAATTAGAGATCATCTTATCAAAGGATTTGAGAACCAAAACATAACAGTTTATTATCAGTTGTACTTCATTATAGACATTATCTGTGATTTGTTTATTGCCCGTAATGATTAATGGACGTGTTAGAAGACCTCCAAACGGACCGAACTAATATATATTTACATCTTTACCGCTATGGAAGCTGAGAGTGAGGGTTGGGATCCTGTAAAAGATAGCTTAAGCCCCCCCCTGCCCAACCCCCCCCCCCTACCTACACATGCACACAGATACAAGCACCCCCCACCCCAGTAATTCATTACTGATCATTCCGAGGCAGTACTTCCATTATGGTACTTTATGTATGTTTAAGAAGATAATTCAGTTTATAAATTTGGGTAGAGTTGCCACCATTTTGGGAAAAAAGTTGCCAGCTCTGCTTGCCATCTGTTCATTTTGTGGCTGCTTAATTGTATTTGTCTGTCTTTACCTTTGGTGATGGGGGTTAGCTGTGGATTTGACTATCAGTTCCTGAGTTCACTTATTCACTTTGCTTAAAGTGACCGGAATTCCATTGTTTTGTATCTGCCGCATGCCAGATTCTGACTTTATGTTCACATGTTCAAAACGCCAAAAACAGTTTTATCCAAGGTGACAAAATATCACACATTCAGTACAAGTCAAATTATCCAAAAAAAAAAAAAAAAAAATCAAGTGTTTAGATTACAGGTCATAAGAGACAATCAATTAAAATTATGATTTATCATTTAGTTATTTTGTAGTTTTCAATTAACTGACCATGTTATTGCTGCTACGGACCATAACTGACCATTCACGGACCAAGGACTTTTCACAGACGATCTGATTGCGGACCGATGTACGATGCACCAATTACGGACTACTTACGGACTATTCACGGACCACGCACTACTCACGGACCAATTATAATATATTTTGCAATTAATACAGACTATTCACAACCACGGACACGGAATGTCTATTGGCCCATAAGCCTATTAATGGTGCCTGTTTTGTCACCGGGCAACTTGTGATTGATTTGATTGAGTTGGGGTTTAACGACACGTCAACACTTGTGGGTCATTTTGTGTCGTCTCCCAGAAAAAGAGAGGAGATAGGAGACAGTAGAGGAGATAAAAGAGAGGGACAGTGGAGAAAGGAAAATGAATGAAAATGAAGAAACAGAAGAAATAAAAACACTCCCCCTCTACCTTTACCTTCTGCAAGGATAGCAGGCCTTGCCCAAATGTAAGCAAATATCAGTTGGACGCCCGGTGACGTAAGACACACGACACCTTTGCCTCACCCAACTACCCCACCAGGTAACGTGTATATTTCGTGTTTGGAATACCTATCAGAAAATTCATGTTGGATCTTGAAGTTTTTTTATTTGTTATTTTTTTTTTTTGAACAGCGCAAAAGTCCATATCCAACTATGAGCAAATGAGCAAATAAAACGATTGTCTACAGCAGAAGGATAATTATTTCTAAAAGTGTGGACTGCCACCGAAACAACGGCTATTTTGTGAACTTTCGGAATCAAAGGGAAGTAATCAACTAGAGAGATAAACCGAAATCGGACGTAAACGAAGTCAATGTAAACCACGCTTAGCGGAACACTCTTTGTCAGTGAAATGAAATCAATGCCAGAGTCATTGTTAATATACCTGAATTTACTTCAATACGTCTATTACATACTTCTGATACCCAGTTATTGCATTGAAGTACATAAAAAAGAGTAAAATCAGTAAAATACAACAAATTTTGGTATAACACATGCCCCCAAAATTTCCGTACCCCTGCTCCCTCTTCCTCTCCCCCCATCCCCCGCCCCTTTTATCCCCGTCCCCTGCCGCCCTTATCCACGTATCCCCCCCCCCCCCCTTTCAGAAGTCACAGAATATGATTATATCAGCAGTTTCTGTTGTACTAAAATACAAAAATAACTACAGAAAAAATATATAGATCTACAAGATAATTTTGGGGGCCTGCACTGCCCTACTGACCCCAAGAATCTGTGGTTTGGAAATCGTTATGAAGCATAACCATACCGGTTCTAGCCAAATAACTGTATCGAAGCAAAAAAGCTAACATATACAGCCATAAAACCCAGTATATTAGACCCTTCAATTACTGGCTAATCTCAAATGGTTATGCTGACACTACAATGCCACTTTACCTAAATATTCTGATGCCAAAAACGAACTGACAGCTGACAAACACGAGGTTGAAAATGTCCACTCTTTCAAATCTCGTGCAATTCCCAGAATGCTGTATTCGTACTAACTCGGCCAATTCCGTATTCGGAAAAAGGAATCGCCGTAAAAAAGTCCGAGCAATATTTATGCTAGAAATATCGTGTTTATCCTAAATATCTCGATATGTAAACGTTTCAAAAATTAAGAAAAAAAAACAAAAAAAAAAACAGTCAACTAAATTAAACTTAGCAGAGAGTCCAAAAGTTTCTGGCTAACCATTCGCCCTTTCTTAACAGTTAACCCTTAAAACTTTTACTTACAACTGCAGCAGACGATAGTTTTGATTTTTTTTTTCAGAGAAAATAAGTTTGACATTTCATGGGTCTGTCAAAATTCGCGGTGTTTCTACGGGTGGTTAGAGCCTTCTGTTGAACTGATAGTTGTTTTAATTTAGTTTCAACAGCTCTGTTTCTGCTGTGCATCAGTTCAGTGCCATTAAAGAGGCCCTCCCAGGGGTTATGGGAAACAGGGGAAAAATGCCATTTATTTCAGGGGAAACACAAGTCATAAACTAGAGCTGGTGTTTGTAAAACACTATGCCCCCAACTGCCTGACTCTAACATTGCTTGACTCCAACACTGCTTGCCCATGACGGTAACAACAGTACAAATATACGAGATTTCAATTTTATTTTATTAAAAGGGAAATAACTCTAAAATGGGAGATAATTTGGATAGGAAAAAAATAGGGGTCACCTACTTTTTCCTGAGGAAACCATATATGAAAATTCAAAACCTTAGCATGCACAGTTCAAAACTTATGCTATGCTTCAAAAAGTGTGCAATGTAAAAATGCCCAAAATGACAAAGGGCCATAACTCAAGAAGTACTTTTCAGAATTTATTCGAAAGTTAATCAGGTCATCTACTCATCCCTACCAATCCATTCCTTAAATTTCAAGGCTCTAGCTCCAACAGTTTTTGAGATATTTTGCTGACAAGAATTCCATCCATATTTCTTCAAAGGGCCATAGCTCAGGAAAGGGGCATAATCCTGACGGAGAAAAAACATGTGTCAGCTGTTTTTTCATGAGGTATTCATACATGAAATTTCAAAACCCTAACAGGCACAGTTCAAAACCTATGCTAAGCATCAAAAAGTGTGCAATGTAAAAATGCCCAAAATGACAAAGGGCCATAACTCAAGAAGTACCTTTCAGAATTTATTCAAAAGTTAATCAGGTCATCTTCTCATCGCTACCAATTTATTCCTTAAATTTCAAGGCTCTAGCCTCAATAGTTTTTGAGATATTTTGCTGACAAGACTTCATCCATATTATTTTCAAAGGGCCGTAGCTCAGGTAAGGGGCATAATCCTAATAAGAAAAAAAAATATGTGTCAGCTATGTTTTCATGAGAAATCTAAATATGAAATTTCAAAACCCTAGCATGCACAGATCAAAACTTATGCTATGCATCAAAAAGTGTGCAATGTAAAAATGCCCAAAATGACAAGGGACCATAACTAAAGAAGTACTTTTCAGAATTTATTCAAAAGTTAATCAGTCATCTTCTCATCGCTACCAACCTATTCCTCAAATTTCAAGACCCTAGCTTCAATAGTTTTTGAGATAGCTTGCTGAAAAGATTCCATCCATATTTTTTCAAAGGGCCATAACTCAGAAAAGGGGCATAATCCTGATCAGAAAAAAAATATGGGTCAGCTATTTTTTCATGAGGAATCCATATGTGAAATTTCAAAACCTAGCATGCATAGTTCAAAACTTATGCTATGCATCAAAAAGTGTGCAACGTAAATATGCCCAAAGTTATAAAGGGCCATAACTCATGAAGTAATTTTCAGAATTTATTCAAAAGTTAATCAGGTCATCTACTCATCAATACCAATCTATACACCAGGTTTCAAGGCTCTAGCTTCAATAGTTTTTGAGATATTTTGCTGACAAGAATTCATCCATATTTTTTCAAAGGGCCATAACTCAGGAAAGGGGCATAATCCTGATAAGAAAAAAAATACGTGTCAGCTATTTTTAGCTCACCTGAGCAAAAGCTAAGGGTGAGCTATTGTCATCACCCTATGTCCGTCATCCGTCGTCATCCGTCGTTTGTCGTCAACAATTAGTTTGTTAACACTCTAGAGGTCACAGTTTTGACCCAATCTTGATGAAACTTGGTCAGAATGTTTGCCTCTATGAAATTTAGGTCAAGTTCGATACTAGGTTACTTGGGGTCAAAAACTAGGTCACCAGGTCAAATCAAAGGAAAAACTTGTTAACACTCTAGAGGTCATAGTTTTGATCCAATCTTGATGAAACTTGCTCAAAATGTTTGCCTCTATTAAATCTAGGTCAAGTTCGAAACTGTGTCACTTGGGGTCAAAAACTAGGTCACCGGGCCAGATCAGCAGAAAACTTTGTTAACATTCTAGCGGTCACATTTTTGAAGCAATCTTCATGAATATTGCTCAATATGTTTGTCTTGATGATTTCTAGGTCAAGTTCGAGACTGGGTCACTTGGGGTCAAAAACTAGGTCACCAGGCCAATTCAGCAGAAAACCTTGTTAACACTCTAGCGGTCACATTTTTGAAGCAATCATCATGAATCTTGCTCAACATGTTTGTCTTGATGATTTCTAGGTCATTCCAAACTGGGTCACTTGGAGTCAAACACTAGGTCACCGGGCCAAATCAGAAGAAAACCTTGTTTACACTCTAGCGGTCACATTTTTCAAGCTATCATCATGAACCTTACTCAAAATGTTTGTCTTGATGATTTCTAGGTCAAGTTTGAAACTGGGTCACTTATAGTCAAAAACTAGGTCACCGGGCCAAATCAGCAGAAAACATTGTTAACACTCTAGCGGTCACATTTTTGAAGCAATAATTATGAATCTTGCTCAAAATGTTTTTCTTGATGATTTCTAGGTCAAGTTTGAAACTGGGTTACTTGGGGTCAAAAACTAGGTCACCAGGCCAAACCAGCAGAAAACCTTGTTAACACTCTAGCGGTCACATTTTTGAAGCAATAATCATGAATCTTGCTCAAAATGTTTGTCTTGATGATTTCTAGGTCAAGTTCGAAACTGGAACACCTGGGTTAAAAAACTAGGTCACCTGGCCAAATCAGCTTAAATCTTGTTATCACTCTAGCGGTCACATTTTTTCAGCAATCATCATGAATCTTGCTCAAAATGTTTGTCTTGATGAGTTCTAGGTCAAGTTCGAAACTGGGTCACTTGGAGTCAAAAACTAAGTCACCGGGCCAAATCAGCAGAAGACTTTGTTAACACTCTAGCGGTCACATTTTTTAAGCAATCATCATGAATCTTGCTCAAAATGTTTGTCTTGATGATATTTAGGTCAGGTTCCAAACTGGGTCACCTTGGGTAAAAAAACTAGGTCACATGGCCAGATCAGCAGAAAACCTTGTTAACACTCTGGTGGTCACATTTTTCAAGTAATCGTCATGAATCTTGCTCAACATGTTTGTCTTGATGATTTCTAAGTCAAGTTTGAAACTGGGTCACTTGGGGTCAAAAACTAGGTCACCTAGCCAAATCAGCAGAAAACCTGTTAACACTCTACCGGTCACATTTTTGAAGCAATGGTCATGAATCTTGCTCAAAATGTTTGTCTTGATGATTTCTAGGTCAAATTTGAAACTTGGTCACATGGGGTCAAAAACTAGGTGACCTGGCCAAATCAGCAGAAAACTGTTAACACTCCAGAGGTCACATTTTTGAAATAATCATCATAAATATTGCTCAAAATGTTTGTCTTGATGATTTCTAGGTCTAGTTTAAAACTGGGTCACTTGATATCAAAAACTAGTTCACCTGGCCAAATCAAAGGAAAACCTTGTTGATGCTCTAGAGGCCACATTTTTGAAGTGATCATCATGAATCTTGCTCAAAATGTTTGTCTTGATGACTTCAAGGTGATGTATAGTTTTCTGTCCAGTGACTCTCTTAAGTTTTTCCATTTAGGTCAGTTTCTCAGTAATTATTGGTCGTACAGAGTGATATTTGGTACTTGTGAAGTGTTTGTGTTTAGGTCAGTTTCTCAGTAACTATTGCTCCTAAAGCCAGTGATACTTAGTACATGCATACATCTTAGCATGGCCTCTTGAGTGCAGTCATCCATATTTGACCTTGACCTTTATTTCACAGTCTATTAGACATGCTACATTGTCTTACTTGTTAATATAATCATTTTGAACTTTGATCAGAATGTTTGCCTTGATCAGTTCTAGATCAGGCTCTCAAAATGCTATGTTGCTCAGGTCAGCGTTACAGGGCCATCATGGCCCTCTTGTTTCATGAGGAATCCATATATGAAATTTTAAAACCTAGCATGCACAGTTCAAAACTTATGCCATGCATCAAAAAGTGTGCGATTGTGAAAATGCCCAAAATTATAAAGGGCCATAACTCATGAAGTAATTTTCAGAATTTATTCAAAAGTTAATCAGGTCATCTACTCATCAATACCAATCTATACACCAGGTTTCAAGGCTCTAGCTTCAATTGTTTTTGAGATATTTTGCTGACAAGATTTCACCTATATTTTTTCAAAGGGCCATAACTCAGGTAAGGGGCATAATCCTGATGGGGAAAAAATACGGATCAGCTATTTTTTCATGAAGAATCCATATATGAAATTTCAAAACCCTAGCATGCATGGTTCAGAAGTTATGCTATGCATCAAAAAGCGTAACGGACGGACGGACGGATGCACGGACGGACGGATGCACGCACGCACACACGTACGCACAAACGTCCCAGAAGCAATATGCCCCTCCAACTTCTTCGAAGTTGGGTGCATAATGAAGGGAACAGGGAAACAAATGTAATTCTGGGGAGCAGGGAACATAGAAAATTAAGTTTTTGATTTTGGGGAACAAGAGATGGGTTTTTTTTTTGTGTGTGTAGTTTGGGGGGGGGGGGGGGGGGGAGGGGGGGGGGCTGGTGGGGTGGGGGTGGGTAAACACTAGATGCTGGGGCCTAGCCTACCCGTATGTAGAGAAAAAATTCAGCCCCCCCCCCCCCCCCCCACAGCCCTCACACACACACACACACAACACACACACACACACACACCCCACTGAGCTAGAATCATTTTTTTTTTTTTTTTTTTTTCGATTTGGGTTTTAGGGCCCTTTCAAGAATATTTCACTTATATCGAGCCGATTGTTCATCAAAGGTGGGCGAAAACAGGAGAACCCGAGGAAAAACCACCTGACCATCAGTAAGCAGAACGTGGATTAGAGCAAGGCTCCTAGAATCATTTAGGCCAGGCATTAGCTAGAACAGGTGCATACTGCATACCTTAATCCACAACACTAGTTAATGGTTTTCCTTTTAACCTTTTTTTTAACCCTTGTCCTGCTGAGCCCGGATATGTCCTGCCTTTGCAAACAGTGTAGATCCAGACCAGTTGGCTTCTGAAGAAGCCAACTGATCTGGATCTGCACTGTTTGCCATTAAATATGTGAATTTACAGCAACAATTGGGATCAAGTAATCGGATTGGCTGAAAATGAAAAGTGGGCGTGGCATCTTAATTTATTCAGCAGGACAAGGGTTAAAATAACTTGTTCTGCAACTTTTTTTATCTCATACTACAGGGGAAGATCATAGAATTACTGGTATTCAATGGGGGAGGGGGTTCGGTATTTTTGAGCGAGAGGCTTTCGTTTTGATAAAATTATCATATTGACTGTTCGTATTCGGTCAGACAGGCCTGAGCACACAGTCTAGACCCAGATCAGATGCCGCAGAACACAGCGTGTGATCAGGGATATGCACTGTTTGCCACACATCCAACACTTTTAAACACATGCTCGGGTAGTAAAAAGGACATTGAAAGTCTACGAAAAGTATCACAATATGAAATTTAGAGTCAAAGGGGGTTTGACTCTGAGGGGCTCGACTGAACCCCTGACCCCACTATGGACTTACACTTGTACTATCACATATTTACTTCTTAAACTTTTTTCATGATTCTGCCCATGCATAATATACAATAGTCCTCTACCCGGGGATGATTTGATGCCAGACTTGGTAAAAATATGTAAGTCATGCAATTCTGTAGTAAACATATGCAAACTCATCACGAAAACACGCCTATATAATTTTGACCCCCTTAAACCCCACTTTTATATGGTAAAACTGGGGTTTACAGGGGTATACATTATTTTTCTTATCTCTGCTCAAAAACATAGATTGTGGGTACTCATTGGAACCGCCTCATTCTAACGAGTACCCACAATCTATGTTTTGAGCAGAAATATGAAAAATATCAGAAGTTTTTATCTGAAAATTTTCATTTTTGGATGGTAAAATTTTCAGTATATTTGAATAGACATATTTTCGTAATGCGTATATTTTGGATGGGTCTGTGTCAGTGTCTTCAAAGATGCGGAAGCTGATTACATGACACATAGCGTACCATTCCATATCTTGTTTCGAAAATTTTAGAAGGACTATCAAGTATTGACCATTTGAACTTAAACAAATCAAAGCACTGACAGCACTGTGGGCGATTGTCTCTGAGTGTAGGCTGGGAAAATGGTCCTGAACGGGGACTTCACACTGTTTCATTTAACCCTTTATTTTCTGTAATTTAAGCAAACAGTGCAGACCTTGATCAGACGCCACATTCTGCGGCATCTGATCTGGGTCTGCACTGTTTGCCAATGTCAATGTCAATGTCAGTGTCCCAGTCCAGGTTTTACAGACAACCCTCTCTGACGTCACGCGACAAGAATAGCATGGCTATAAATAACCTGGATTTCGTACAAGCACCTGATCTAATTTCATTGGTCAATGATTATCAGGTGGACAAAAATCATCACGAAAGCATGCCTATATAATTTTGACCCCCTCAAACCCCACTTTTATATAGTAAAACTGGGGTTTATAGGGGTATACATTATTTTTCTTATTTCTGCTCAAAACATAGATTGTGGGTACTCGTAGAACCGCTTCGCCGAGGCAATTCTAACGAGTACCCACTATCTATGTTTTGAGCAGAAATATGAAAAATTTCTGAGTTTTTTGTCTGAAAATTTTCAGTTTTTGGAGGTCAAATTGTCTATATACTTGAATAGGCGTGTTTTCTTAATGCTAAAGGAAATTTTGTCTATCCAAAAAAGCTGTGGGCTGTAGAACATTGCAAAATGTATAAAATATATAGGGAAAATCAATGGTGATCAGTACCTATGATGCACAGAACCATAAATTTTGCAAAAATAAGGCTTGGAATTTCATGTGAACCTAGTGTCTTCTTCTTCCCATTGCAGTTCATCCTCGGCTGACCAGGTATTTTCAAACTATTCACTTGAAATTTCAAGTCATATTTTTTTTTCTGAAAAAATAAAAGCATCACAGACACTGCATGATATCAGAACATGTAGAGAAGATGGCTGTGTAATAACTATACCAAAAAATTGGTGCACTGTAACCTCGAAACAATATGTGCTGCATCATTCCATAGTCTCAACTAGTTAGCCTGAAAGCAAGTGAGGATGCTTCAATAAGTAATAACTGTATGAAAATTTGGTGTACTGTAACCTTGAAACAATATAAAAATTTGGTGTACCGGTACTGTAACCTGGCTGCAATTCTCCACATCTTCTTCCTATCCAACAACATATAAATAACAGCTTGATCTGATGAAACCCATAGAAGTGAGCTTGAAATAAAATCATGCTTGAACAATCTTTAAAAAGTGATAACGCAATCAAAATTTGGTGCACTGTAACCTCAAAACAATATGCGCTACATCACCTTATAGTCTAACTGTCCACCATGTTTCAACCCAATGGGATGAAAACTGTAGGAGGATATATCTGAAATAATTCAAGTCCAAAAAATTATTAAAAAGTGTAATAACTCTATCAATATTTGGTGTATTTAACCTCAAAACAATATATGCTGTACCATCTCATGGTCTTATTATCCACCAAGTCTCAATGCTATCCGATGAAACCTGTAGGAGGAGTTATCCAGAAACGAAGTGATGACGGATGGATGGATGACAAGAAGGATGGACAAATGGATGGACACTAGGGTATACAGTCAAACCTGTGTTAAGCAAGCACCTATGGGAAAGCCAAAAACTGGTTGCTTAAGACAGGTACTTGCTTAATACAGGTAGATTTCCACTTCTTTGCCTGAAAAAGTGGTCTTTAGAGGCAGGTGACTGTTTAATACAGGAGAGCTTTAGGACAGGTTTGACTGTATCATATACCCTGCCACTATCGAGTGGCTGGGTATAAAAATGTTGCCTGCTGCTGTTCTTACTAGCTTTTTAAAGGGGTTTTAACATGTCATTACGAAAACACACCTATTCAAATATACAGAAGATTTCATCTCCAAAAACTGAAAATTTTCAGATAAAAAACTCAGATATTTTTCATATTTCTGCACAAGACATAGATTGTGGGTACTCGTTAGAACTGCCTTGCCAAGGCAGTTCTAATGAGTACCCACAATCTATGTTTTGAGCAGAAATACGAAAAATAATGTATACCCCTGTAAACCCCAGTTTTATGCTATACAAAAGTGGGGTTTAAGGGGGTCAAAATTATATAGGTATGTTTTCGTGATGAAATTTAAGTCTGTGGCTGAGACTAATGAGACTTAGTTCCCTCGGTACTTGGGGGTGTTGGCCTGAAAAAATAAAACATGAATCATGTCATGGGCAGATAACTCTGTCAAAACTGACCAAATTTGCTAATCCAAAAGCAGATGTCCACAATATAAATGCACATATCTAATTTGGTGAAAATCCATAGACATAAGTTATTGTCCGAAAGTAAAATACGGATTATTGCAGGCAGATACTCTGTCAAAAATGGACGAAATTTGCCCATTAGCAATCCCAAAGCAGATCTCTACAATATCAATGCACATACCAAGTTTGGTGAAAGTCCACTGATATTTACTAGTTATCATTCAGAAATGAAAATACAGATGTGTCCTGGGCAGATAATTCTGTCAAAAATTGACGAAATTTGCCCATCAGCAATCCCAAACCAGGTCTCCACAATACCAATGCACCCATTTGTTTGATGAAAATCCATTGATATTGACTAAAGTTATCATCTGGAAATAAAAATACAGACATATCGCGGACAGATAACTCTCTCAAAAATTGACAAAATTGGCCAATTAACAATCCTAAACCAGATCTCCACAATATCAATGCACACACCAAGTTTGATGAAAATCCATTAAAATTTACTCAAGTTAACATCTGGAAATGAAAATACAGACAGAGGGATGAACGGACAACAGAAGGAAGTGTTCTTACGAGAGGTACATTATGAAGTTATACCTTTGATCTTTCTTTGATCTTTTTTAACCCCACAGCACCATTTTAAACCCCACAACACCAATTTTTAACCCCACAATGACAGAATAAACAGACACCAATACAAACGCTAACCTCAGAATGTACCTGGCATATGTGCGGACGAACGGACAAAGGGGCAGCCAACATGATACCATAATACCCAGCCATTATCGTGTGGCAAAAAAGGGGCAAATGGAGTAGGCTGAACATGATCCTGTCAAAATTCAGTCACTTATCAGTAATCTACTTGTAGGTCAAACTATAGATGTGTCCGTAAAGATTTTTATGAGTATATCTACATTATTTTAACCTTTACCACTCTCTCGTTGACATGTCGTTAAACCCAAACACAATCAATATACCACTCTCTGGGCTAGTTCAGCAGACTACAAACTGATACACTTTTGTATTTTCCTAGAAAATAGACTTTGACATTTCATGCAAATTGAGACAATTTGCATGAAATGTCAAAATCTATTTCCTCAGAAAAAATAAGAAAAATATTTTAAAATGTCCGCTGAAATATTTACCCAGCATGCTGAGCGTTAAATTAATTTTCTAACTTCATTTCAGTCTGGTTTTGTTCCTGAAGACTCAACCAGTTACCAACTGCTACATATCTAGCATGTATTTTGTGAAAGAAGACAACAATTAAGGATGAACAGGTTTAACCCTTAAAAGGCCAAGAAAACCTGTATCTGAAAATGTCGTCTGTTTATAACTTTTCAAACCTATTTTTGCATACCGGCAAACAGTGTGGACCCAGATCAGACTGCTCCTAAAGAAGCAGTCTGATCTGGTTCCACACTGTTTGCAAAAATGACTTTTAAAATCACAAGGAGATGACAAAGCAGATGACAATTGTTGTGATTGGTGCTTTAAGGGTTACGGTGGTTTTCTGTGACTTTAGCAAGGCATTTGACCGTGTATGTCAGAGAAACTTTTTTACACAAATTCTCTTAATGTCTAGTATGCTGGGTAAAATTTTTTGAGAGACGACAATATTGAAATGTTTTTTTTTTCTGAAAAAAAAAACAACAACAACAAAAAACAAAACAAGTCTTGACATTTCATGCAACTTGTCACCAATTCAGAAAGCTTGTTTGCAAAACTGATTTTTCAGAAAAATTCAGAAAGATTGTATCTCGCTACAAAAAGATAGGTTACAACATGGATATTCTGTGGAAAACTGCATGCATGGTTGTTAACCAAAGTATGGTTGATAACTTTGCTTCCCTCATCACGAAAACATGCCTATATAATTTTGACCCACTTAAACCCCACTTTTATATAGTAAAATTGGGGTTTACAGGGGTATACATTATTTTTCTTACTTTTGCGTAAAAACATAGATTGTGGGTACTCATTAGAACTGCCTCAATGAGGCAGTTCTAACGAGTACCCACAATCTATTTTTTGAGAGATATATGAAAAATAGAGATTTTTATCTGAAAATTTTCAGTTTTTTTTTTTTTTTTTTAGATGAAATTTTCTATTACGTGTATTTGAATAGGCGTGTTTTCGTAATGTTTTTAACTGCACGATGGCCAGTTGATCCTCAGACTAAATGACATCTCCCTTCTTAGTCTGTTTTAGAGGGTTGGCACCTGACTATTAATGTCTGTGGTCGGGCCTATCATCACGAAAACATACCTATATAATTTTGACCCCCTTAAACCCCACTTTTATATAGTAAAACTAGGGTTTACAGGGGTATACATTATTTTTCTTATTTCTGCTCAAAATCATATATTGTGGTTATTCATTAGAACTGCCTCGACGAGGCGGTTCTAACGAGTACCTACAATCTATGTTTTGAACAGAAATAAGAAAAATATCAGAATTTTTTATCTGAAATTTTTCCTTTTCTGGTTGTAAAATTTTCAATATATTTGAATAGGTGTGTTTTCGTAATGCATGGTCCAGTTTCTAGTAGGAGGTCACCATTGAGCGCTTTGCTTTGTTTCATCATAGGATTTTTGATGATGCATGTTTCACTGTGTTTCACTGATGAAGTAGAGAACCCCTATGGGGCCCAAACGTATGCTGTCTCATAATTAAGAGTGAGGTTTTGAGTGAGTAAAACAGATTTAAGCCTCATCCCACCCCCAAGTATTTTTGCTGCTAACTATTCCAAGGTGGTTGCTCTGTAGACTGGCTCCAGTCTCCAGTGACTAAATGTTTTTTTCTTATAATCCTGTTTGATAATCCACTAAAATAAAACACAATGATATCATGAATATAGGTAATCCAACTTGTCACAAGTGACCAGCCTTTATAGTCATGATATTATTTTGGTTTTATTTTTGTAGATTATCAAACAGGACTATAAGAAAAAATATTTAGTCACTGAAGACTGGAGTCAGTCTAGTTTCTCTGAGTCCTTCTTTGTTCATACATCAGTGGTTTCATTTGTACTGTTTGCTTGTTTCTCATCTGTATGGTGTACCAATAGGGTCAAAGGTCGGAAATTTTAGTGGTACTAAAAATATTAGTCCCATAAAGGCTGTGCTTCACAGCCAAGGCATTTCCTGGGTATCTTCACATAGACATATATGTTTCCTTTTTAGAAAAGAATATATGTGCAGGTGTATGATAAAGAAACAAATGCTGAAAACTGTTTTTGTTGCTGTTTTCTATAAACATATATAAACATATATATATATAAACAATAGATTATAAACAGTAACAAAGAGTTGAAAAAAACATTACGAAAACAAGCCTATTCAAATATACTGAAAATTTCACCTCCAAAACCTGAAAAATTTCAGATAAAAAACTCCGATATTTTTTCATATTTCTGCTCAAAACATAAATTGTGGGTACTCATTAGAATCGCCTCGATGAGGCAGTTCTAACGAGTTCCCAAAATCTATGTTTTGAGCAGAAATAAGAAAAATAATGTATACCCCTGTAAACCCCAGTTTTACAATGTAAGAGTGGGGTTTAAGGGGGTCAAAATTATATAGGCATGTTTTCGTGATGATGAGGCACACTGCAAAAAATAGACTGGATCAGACTAATTTTTACAAGATGCATACAAAAAACGAGACTTGCCACAAAAAAAACTGTCTTTTTGCATACATGTACTTGAATTACCCTATATAATGATACATTTTAACCATTTATCATACCTAGCTTAACTCTTAACCCTTAAACTGCCTATCACAACAATTGTCGTCTGCCTTGTCATCTGCTTGTGATTTTAAAAGTCATTCTTGCAAACAGTGTGGACCCAGATCAGACTACTCCTCTAGGAGCAGTCTGATCTGGGTCCACACTGTTTGTCGATATGCAAAAATAGGGTTGAAAAGTTTGCAAGAATATTCAGCAGACGACATAAACAGACGACATTTTCAGATGCAGGTTTTCTTGGCGTTTTAAGGGTAAAAGGTTGATACAGGAGCTAATTTTGACATAACCTTACTTTCTGTTGTCTGAAAATACTATTTCCAAATGACTAAAATGAAATTAAGCTGCCCCTAGTTTGCTACAGAAGAGGAGGCTGGTTACTTCTGATTAATACCATGTTTTATAGAAATTCACATGTATTTAATGCAAACAGTGAAGACTATGATCAGATGCTGCATTCTGCTGCATCTGATCTGGGTCTACACTGTTTGCCAATGTTCATTTTACGGGACGCTAGGCATAAATGGGTTACCATCACGAAAACATACCTATATAATTTAGACCCCCTTAAACCCCACTTTTATGTAGTAAAACTGGGGTTTACAGGGGTATACATTATTTTTTTTTATTTCTGCTCAAAACATAGATTGTGGGTACTCTTTAGAACTGCCTCGGCGAGGCGGTTCTAACGAGTACCCACAATCTATGTTTAGTGCAGAAATATGAAAAATATCTGAGTTTTTTATCTGAAAATTTTCAGTTTTTGGAGATAAAATTTTCTATATATTTGAATAGGCGTGTTTTCGTAATGCTACTTATCAGTGTCTAATTACTGCTGCATGATATCTCTAAAAATTTGCAGCTTTATGTCAAACAGTGCAGACTCTGATCAAACTGCTGCTTTTGAAGAAGTCTGATCTGGGTCTGCACTTTCTGTTCCAAAAATTTGTGTCTGAATTAGAAATATCTGCATAAATACGGCATTCAGACAACACCTATGCAGGCTTATTGGGGCTTTTGATGTTGGCTTATAGAATCAATAGATACTATAGTATATATACACATAAGACGCAGTTTTTTTGTTGTTTTTTTTAACCAAAAAATTCTGAAATTAAATTTGTCTCCTTAGTATCAAAATGGCTAAACATCTACCATGTGCATCTAATTTTTTAACCTTTAACCTTTCTGGGCTAATTCAGCAGACGACAAATTGATGACATATTACAACCTCTTTATAACACTATTGTTGGGTTCCACAGCATAAACCGTGTTAGTTAAACAACCATGTTATCCAAACAAAATGTAAAGATTATATTGAAAAATGACCATTTATGGTTATTTTTCAATATAATCTATGTATTTTTGGGATCCTTCTTTGAATCGTGTTATATCCAAAACCATGTTATAACTAACCATGTTACAAAGAGGTTGTAGTGTATTTTTCTTATTTTTCCCAGAAAACAGATGAAGCCAATTTGCATGAAATGTCAATCCTGTTTTCTGGGAAAAATAAGCAAATATTTTCAAAAAAATGTCATCTGCTGAAAAGTTTACCCAGAATGCTAAGCATTAAGTAATACAAATGCTGAGGACAAGAAGTAAGTATTTATGCTGGAGACAGAGAAACTATACATTTTTTTCCCTTAGAATTGAACAGGTCACATTTCATATAATTTGTCCCCTAACCCATTCAAGACCAAAGACCCCTAAACAGGTAAGTGGCAAACAATGCAGACCCAGATCAGACATTGCAGAATCAGATGCTGCAGAACATGGCATCTGATTAGGGTCTTCACTGTTTGCAAATAGTTCAACCATTTTTTCTTAGGAATATCTACATCAGATAGCCTGACATACCCAAAATTGAAAATGGACTCTTCCAATATATGGTGTGGGAGAGTTTATTCAGTCTTTAATGGATACACTTTCAAGGGAAATAACCCTGACATGAAAATATCTGCCTCCTTTCTTATTGGAAGCTATTCTTAAAGGTAAGAATTTGTCCCCAAGAGGGAGCAAATTCTTTCCTTTAAAAGTAACCCCATTTAAAGTCCAGTTTTTCAGCTCCAATAACAGGCAAATAAGTGAAAATTTACCCTTTCTTTTATTTTTTTAAAACCCTATCAATACACATTTTCATCAATCTTTGATTTTTTTTTTCTAGCATCTGTACCAAGCTTGGTACCATGCCTCCCACATCAACCCTGGGAAGAAAATATCCAATTTCTTTTTACCGGTAACCCTTCTCCTGCTGAACATGACATGCCCTGTCTTAGCAAACAGTGTAGATCCAGATCAGTTGGCTTCTGAAGAAGCCAACTGATCTGGATCTGCACTGTTTGTCATTAAATATGTGAATTTCTATCAAAAACCCGGAGGAAGTAATCTGATTGGCTGGAAATTAGAAGTGGAAGTGGCATCTTAATTTATTCAGCATGAGAAGGGTTAAATACATGGAGAAAACATGACATACAAAATGCAATTATATAAAAATATAAATAGGTCTTGATATATTGTTTGTCTGAAATTGTATATCTTCTATAAAATAATTTGATTTATTATATCTAGCTACATTAAAATTAGGAGTCAGTACATGAGAAAAGGGTACTTATCACATAGGCCACTTGCAAAGCTTCAGGCAACCCTGCCGATCAGCCCAGTCTTGACAGAGACTTGCTGTTTGCAGACATGTAGTAGGGACCTTCAGGAAGTTTCAGGCAAAAGACGCACGTCTGTAGCCCCAGTAGTGACCTTCAGGAAGTTTCAGGCAAAAAACGCATGTCTTTAGCCCCTATAGGGGACTGCAAAATGCACAATTGAAGTACCACAAACTGGAGAATCATAAGGTCTCTTTTTTCATGTGCTGGCTCATTAATATTCTTCTTCAAATAAAATTTTTGATCTATCAATCAACAGTAATTTTTCAAGGCACATATGAGTTGAGGCTGCCACATGTTTGAAAAGAAAGAAAGACAAAGTAATACACTGTGACAGACTGCCTACAAAACTGTGTACTGAAGTGAGAGAAAGAACACCACTAGCAAAGAAAACCATCAGCGAATCCATTAACCCTTGTCCTGCTGAATAAATTAAGATGCCACGCCCACTTCTAATTTTCAGCCAATCAGGTTACTTGATCCAGACTGTTGCTATAAATTTGCATACTTGATGGCAAACAGTGCAGATCCAGATCAGTTGGCTTTTTCAGAAGCCAACTGATCTAGATCTACAATGTTTGCAAAACAGGTTATATCCGGGTTCAGCAGGACAAGGGTTAAGTAGTTAATTAATTAACAGTTGACTTGTAGACAAGAAAAACGCCTAACGGCATTATGGACAGGTTTTCAAAAAGGTAAACCTCAGACGTCAGGGGAGATAAGTACATAATGAAGAAAGTAAGAGTTCTCCCTCTTAAATGGGACACGCCTACTGGTCCTCCTCTTCATCCCTATCAAATATGAAAGCAATCCACTGAAGAATAAAGGTAACATATAACTTTGAAAAAAGGTTAAGCAACAGATAAACCTGGGATGATGCCTGCCACCTGTCCATCCAGACATTGCTATTTTAAAGGATGGATTTTTTGAAAAACCTGTTCAAAAATCGGACATCGCCATTTTAAAGAATGGATATTTTGTAAAACCCATCCAAAAATACATTCTTATTTTGGGCCTCTTCCGGGCCCTTATTCACATCTCCGGAACAATAAGAGTAGTAGTCCCATAATATTTTTTTGATTTCTCTATGAATACACAATGTTGTGGTACTTATTAGAAGTGCCTTGACAAGGCACTTCTAATGGGTACCACAAAACATGTTTTCATGGAGAAATAAGAAAAAATATCAGTACATTTTGGTTGAAAAAAGTGCCTTATTTCAGGTTATTTTTATCATTTCTTCATCTTCATTCACCACAAATTTAAAATGACCCAAATATACAGCTTAGTATTTCAGTTTTTACAATTTGCAGTTTAGTTTAAGATGCGGTGCAGTTTAAGATACGGCCTACATTACAAATGTGTCACCCTGACGTCACATCAATATAAACTTGGACGCAATATACACTGGACTAGTAACTATGGTACAGGTATTGTATTTATTGGAAATATGTTGTCGTGTCTGAGTGTCCATAATTTTATATGATGAAGTTTAAATGCTCATATTTCAGGTTTTTCTCCAAATATTTGAGATTAGTTTTCAAAAAGCAATAGTTCAATAAACTACCTTTAAGACTGCAGCATTATATTTAAGGAAAAACCAACAGCTTTTGTAAACATCAACAAGAAACCTAGGTACACATTTTAACTATTTTCGGCACTTTTAGCAGAAAAATCATCAGAAATTCACCCAAAATGATGGTATAACCAATTTTATTAATTGTGACTTTACATTTTTCAACCAAACCTATTAAAAACAATTCATTACAACTTCAGTTATTAGCTAAAAACGTTTTTAATGACAATAGCACTGTAAAATAGCCCTAAAATCAAGCTACGACAACATATTTTGGCAGTTCCGTTAGTGACGTCCGGGTATTATTAGGTCTGAGATATAAATAACCCTCATGTAAGAGAGTTTGATATGGAACTGGAAAAATCGAGACTCAACTGACCAGACTTTTCAGATCAAACTAAGATATTGAACTATTTTAACCCTTAAAATGCCAAGAAAACCTGTATCTGAAAATGTCGTCTGTTTATGACGTCTGCTGAATACTCTTGTTAACTTTTCAAACCTATTTTTGCATATAAGCAAACAGTGTGGACCCAGATCAGATTGCTCCTAGAGGTGCAGTCTGATCTGGGTCCACACTGTTTGCAAAAAAGACTTTTAAAATCATAAGCAGATGACAAAGCAGACGACAATTGTTGTGTTTGGCAGTTTAAGGGTTAAATGTTTATCATTCATAGGATATATAAAACCGTACATGTCCTAAAAATGCGAACACTTTATTCCATACTTTTTTGGACTATTTTCTTAATCTGATGCAATTTTTCTTAAAATACGGTACTTAGTGGAATGGCAGACACTGTACACCCAGATCAGACTGCAGGAGAAGTCTGATCTGGGTCTGCATTGTTTTCATATGCCATTTTATCAGAAACTTTGGTGTACGAAATTTAAGGACATTTACCATAATAGTTATTAACCCATTTATACCATGTGGAATCTTCCACCATAACTCTTTGGACTGGTCCAAGATCAAGTGAAGGGATGTCCAATTAGTTTTACTATTCCCATCTTTGATAGAAACTCCTGTACTTAATGCAAACAGTGTAGACCCTGAACAGATGCTACATTCTGCAGCATCTGATCTGGGTTTACACTGTTTGCAAAGGTCTAATTTATGGGACGCTGGTCATAAATGGGTTAATATCTTATGATTATTCAATGTTAAATATTTTAGGGTAATATGCAAGGTATTAAAACTATAACCTTTATCACGTAAATTCTAATTTCAACTTGATAATATTTTTCTCATTTTTTCTTAGCAAATAGGCTTGGACATTTCATGCAAATTATTTCTTAGATGACAATTTGCATGAAATGTCTAATAAAGTCTAAAAAATTGCCTTTGGAAACAAAGAACACATAACAGATACATAATGGGAGTCTCAGTTTTATTGAGACTCTTCATAAGCAGTATGAAGTTTGTAACACTGCTTACGCCCTCTACTGTATACATGAGCAGAACTCCATCTTCAAAGATACCACAATGGGCCCAGTGACCCAAAGGAAATGAAACAATAATCTGCACTATGGTGGAAAGCCTGTTTCTGGGAAAAATTAGAAAATATTTCAAAATGTCATCTGCTGAAATTTTTATCCAGCATGCTAAATGTTAAAGTCAAATTCATATAGTCAAACCTGTCTTTAATGCTACCTGTATTCAGCACCAAATCAGCTAATGATTCATTTTCTTTTTTAATTAACCCTTGTCCTGCTGAACCCAGATATACCCTGCCTTTGCAAACAGTGCAGATTCAGATCAGTTGGCTTCTAAAGAAGCCAACTGATCTGGATCTGCACTGTTTGTCATTCAGTATGTGAATTTATATCAACAACAAGGATCAAGTAATCTGACTGGCTGACAATTGGAAGTGGGCATGGCATCTTAGTTTATTCAGCATGACAAGGGTTTAAATTTGAGCCATATTGGGAGAAAGGCTCCTCAGACTTTCCATCAAATCAATCTTTCAGTGTATATGCCCCAGTCACTAAGCAAAGTTACATGACATTACGAAAACACGCCTGTTCAAATATACTGAAAATTTACCTAAAAATGAAATTTTTCAGATAAAAAATTCTGATATTTTTCATATTTCTGCTCAAAGCATAGATTGTGGGTACTCGTTAGAACTGCCTCGACAAGGTGGTTCTAACAAGTACCCGCAATCTATGTTTTTGAGCAGAAATAAGAAAAATAATATATACCCCTGTAAACGCCAGTTTTACTATGTAAAAGTGGGGTTTAAGGGGGTCAGAATTATAAAGGCATGTTTTTGTGATGAGCAAACAGCATAGTTTCCTGTGAGACTATGCGCATGTGCTGGTTTGCCTGAACTATGGCTATTCACATATGCTATAATTTGTTTGTGTTGAGGTTTTACGGCCCAGTCAACCCAATGGGGTCATGTCAAGCACGGTCAGTTTACCTAACCACACGTTTACTGGGCAGGCTTAGTCCTCTAAGCGGTTAACCAGTATTATGCACATTCTTTCGCCAGAAACTGACAACTGCCCTTCTTGAATCAGCGGAAGGGAGAGAATGACCGTAGAAAATATTTCATGATCAATCTCCACGAAAGAATGTTGCCGACCTCGGCGGGGGTTGAACCCGCGACCTCCTGGTCTCCAGACAAACGGCGCATCCAACTGAGCCACCAAGGCCCACATATGCTATAATGGCTCTTTCCTATGACACGGCTCATTTATCTTTAAAAGGCAAACACACTATTATAATAGTTAAAATTTACACGTCTTAAGCAAGCATCTGTATTGAACAATCACGTTTTGGCTTTGCAATAGGTGTTTCATCACGAAAACATGCCTATAAAATGTTAACCCCCTAAACCCTACTTATATATAGTAAAACTGGGGTTTACAGAGATATACATTGTTGTTTTGTATTTCTGCTCAAAAACATAGATTGTGGGTACTCATTAGAACTGGCTTGCCAAGGCGGTTCTAAGGAGTACCCACAATCTATGTTTTGAGCAGAAATATGAAATATCAGACTTTTTATCTGAAAATTGTCATTTTTTGGTGGTAAAATTTTCAGTATATTTGAATAGGCTTGTTTTCGTAATGTGCTCAAAACAGGTTTTGCTGAAGTTGTTCTCTATAAAAACAGTTCCTTAGCACCTTGTACAAAATCTAAATGTAAGTAGAAAATAAATAACATACAAAGTACATGCACAAACAACTATATCATGTAAGAAAGAAATCCAATTCTACAAACAAATGTAGAAGTTCATTGCATTATATAACATTCAGTTCCGCTAAATTTTGATTCATCATATGAATATCATTTTTAACCCTTAAAGTGTAACTCACAACAGCAGCAAACCACACTCTAAGATTTTTTAACAAACTTTTCTGAGAACAGAAGGCTTTACATTTCACAAAATGGCCTACCTAGCAGGCAATAGACACATGAGATGTCAAACCTTATTTTCTAAGATTTTATTACACATGTATTTTTCTAGGTAGAAAAATGTTAAACCTATATTGTTCTGAGGAAAAAAGGCTTGACATTTCATGTGAGTTCTCTCACAATCCTTATTTTCTCAAAAAAAAAAAAAAAAATAATAATAATAATATAAAATAAAATAACTTAGAATGTCATCTGCTTCAGTTTCGAATCACACTTTAACCTTTACCACTCTCTTGGCTAATTAATCAGACAATAAACTGGTGACATTTTTCTAATTTTTTTTTCAAGAAAACAGGATTTGATATTTCATGCAAATTGTCTCCATTTGAGAAATTTGCATTAAATAGCTAAATCTGCTTTCTTGAAAAAATAAAAAAAAATATTTCTCTTTGTCATCTGCTGAAAATTTCACCCAGAAATCTAAGCATTAAGGGTTTTAATTCTCTGCCCAAGACTGAATACTTTCACCTATTTGATTCACTCTATTAAGAGTCATCACCGTTAGATTTACTGCCAATAACAGGCTTTCTTGCAGCAATTTTCATCCATCACAAAAACATACCTATATAATTTTGACCCCCTTAAACCCCACTTTTATATAGTAAAACTGGGGTTTACCGGAGTATACATTATTTTTCTTATTTCTGCTCAAAAACATAGATTGTGGGAACTTGTTAGAACTGCAGGGGAGGCGGTTCTAACGAGTACCCACAATCTATGTTTTGAGCAGAAATATGAAAAATATTAGAATATTTATCTGAACTTTCAGTTTTTGGTGGTGAAATTTTCAATATATTTGAATAGGCTTGTTTTCATAATGTCTGAGCACTACTGCAAATATCACAAAACATCAAACCCCAGAATGGAGGAGTTTCCACTTATTAAGGTGAACCGATAAACTTGCAGAGCTCCAGACATGAGTTTCAGGTAAATACTTCTTCTTATTTTTCCAACCAAAGTATCCTTGGATCCTCGGCTAGCCACTCAGTAACCTAGTGTACTTTTGACATCTTTCAAAAAGTCGTTTTTCCCTTGGCACTTTACACAGAAGTAAATTTGCAAATTTTTTTCATGATTTAATGCAAAACCATTCGTCTAAACTACCTATGCACAAAAAGTTTTATTCTAGTCATTGGTTTTTAAAAAAACAAATATTTTCACTTTTTCCCAAAATAAAAATGAACACAAATTATGCAGGGTGGGTAACTTGGAGGCAGATTTTCAACATGTTCTGCTTGTTCAATTTTTCTGAAATTTTCATTATATAGTTATGAATCATCAACAGGTTTGAGGGTGTCAAAATTACATCCACATATTTTCGTGATGTCATCAATTTTGATCTTCCATATGTACAAATAAGCCACAATGTCAGAAAGCATATCTTCAGACATTAGACTGGCTCCAGTCTCCAGTTATTACTATAGTGACCAGCCTTTATAGTCATGATATTACTTCGGTTTTATTTTAGTGGATTATTAAAAAGAATATAAGAAAAATTATTTTGTCACTAGAGTCTGGAGCCAGTCTACTTCAGACATGTGCACCCAGCAAAGATACAGACCAGCCTGTGCATTTGTGCAGTCTGATCAGAATCTTGGATAGCAAAGGCTGCAAATTTTCTTCATACAGACAACACAGACTCTGATCAGACTGCATGGATGTGCCAGCTGATTTGACTCTTCACTGGGCACACATGTCAGAAGGTATGTTTTCTCACGCAGAGGCTCAAATAATTTAAATGACCTTTTAACCCTTGTCATGCTTAACAAATCAAGATGCCACACCCACTTCTAATTTTCAGCCAATCTGATTACTTGATCACTGTTGTTGATACTAATTCACATACTTAATGGCAAACAGTGCAGATCCAGATCAGTTGGCTTCTTCAGAAGCCAACTGATCTGGATCTATGCTGTTTGCAAGGGCAGGGTATATCAGGGTTCAGCAGGACCAGGGTTAAAGCCTCTATCATATATAGAAACTACATGTTTATACAATTTTACCTGCGGGTCCTATCTGAAGACCTATTTGCCCACAAGCAAAGAATAAGGACTCACATCTGTCTGTGTATTTCTGACCTGGAAGCCCAGGTGGGAGATTCATTTCTCATATGCAAATAACAAAAATGCACACCTGCTTGTGTATTCCTGATCTGGCGGTCTGAGCAGGACTCATTTCCCTTATGCAAATAACAGACCCAAACCTGCTTGTGTATTTCTGATCTGGCAGCCAGGGCAGGACTCATTTCCCTTATGCAAATTAACAAAAACTTGCACCTGCTTGTTGTGTATTCCTGATCTGGCAGCCTGGGCAGGACTCATTTCCCTTATGCAAATAACAAAAACCCACACCTGCTTGTGTATTTCTGAACTGGCAGCCCAGGCAGGATTAATTTCCATTATGCAAACAACAAAAATCCACACCTGCTTGTGTATTCCTGATCTGGAGGTCCAGGCTGGACTCATTTCCCTAATGCAAATAACAAAAATGCACACCTGCTTGTGTATTCTTGATCTGGAAGCCCAGGCTGAAGACCAACTTTCCTATGTGCAAAGAACAAAACCCACACCTGCATGTATATTCCCTTTCTGGAGGCCCAGGCTGAAGACCAACTTTCTATGTGCAAAGAACAAAACCCACATCTGCATGCATATTCCCCTTCTAGAGGCCCAGGCTGAAGACCAACTTTCCTATGTGCAAAGAACAAAATCCACGCCTGCATGTATTTTCCCCTTCTGGAGGCCCAGGCTGAAGACCAACTTTCCTATGTGCAAAGAACAAAACCCAGGCCTGCATGTATATTCCCCTTCTGGAGGCCCAGGCTGAAGACCAACTTTCCTATGTGCAAAGAACAAAACCCATGCCTGCATGTATATTCCCCTTCTGGAGTCCCAGGCTGAAGACCAACTTTCTTACGTGCAAAGAACGAAACCCACACCTGCATGTATATTCCCCTTCTGGAGGCCCAGGCTGAAGACCAACTTTCCTATGTGCAAAGAACAAAAGACATGCCTGCATGTATATTCCCCTTCTGAAGGCCCAGGCTGAAAACCAACTTTCTTATGTGCAAAGAACAAAACCCACACCTGCATGTATATTTCCCTTCTGGAGGCCCAGGCTGAAGACCAACTTTCCTATGTGCAAAGAACAAAACCCACACCTGCATGTATATTCCCCTTCTTGAGGCCCAGGCTGAAGATCAAACCCACATCTGCATGTATATTCCCCTTCTGGAGGACCAGGCTGAAGACCAACTTTCCTATGTGCAAAGAACAAAACCCACGCCTTCATGTATATTTCCTTTCTGCAGGCCCAGGCTGATGACCAACTTTCCTATGTGCAAAGAACAAAAGCCATGCCTTGATGTATATTCCCCTTCTGGAGGCCCAGGCTGAAGACCACATTTCCTATGTGCAAAGAACAAAAGCCACACCTGCATGTATATACCCCTTCTGGAGGCCCAGGCTGAAGACCAACTTTCCTATGTGCAAAGAACAAAACCCACACCTGCATGTATATTCCCCTTCTGGAGGCCCAGGCTGAAGACCAACTATCCTATGTGCAAAGAACAAAACCCACACCTGCAAGTTTATTCCCCTTCTGGAGGCCCAGGCTGAAGACAAAACCCACACCTGCATGTATATTCCCCTTCTGGAGGCCCTGGCTGAAAACCAACTTTCTTATGTGCAAAGAACAAAACCAATGCCTGCATGTATATTCCCCTTCTGGAGGCCCAGGCTGAAGACCAACTTTCCTATGTGAAAAGAACAAAAGCCACACCTGCATGTATATTCCCCTTTTGGAGGCCCAGGCTGAAGACCAACTTTCCTATGTGCAAAGAACAAAACCCACACCTGCATGTATATTCCCCTTCTGGAGGCCCAGGCTGAAGACCAACTTTCCTATGTGCAAAGAACAAAACCACAGGGCCTGACAAATCCATTGCCCAGCTGCCTGGGACAAGTTCAAATTTTGGCTGGGCAAGTGATTTTTATTTCACTTGCCCAGAAAAATGTATTATATATATATGGGGAATATTGTAATTCCGAGCCATTTTCAAGATGCTGTGGAATGCCGGGCAAGTGGCTGAAACTTGGATTTGTCAGACCCTGAAACGCACACCTGCATGAATATTTGCATTCTGGAAGCCCAGGCTGAACATCATTTTTCTCATTGGCGTAGAACAAAAAGCCACACCTGCTTGTGTATTCCTGATCTGGAGGCCGAGGCTTGAAACCATGCAAAGAACAAAAAGCCACTGATATGCAGACCCTTGCTGGAGATCAATTTCCCACATGCTAAGGACAAAGACTCTGGACCCTGAAGACCAATTTCCCACATGCTAAGGACAAAGACCCTGGAGACCAATTTCCCACATGCTAAGGACAAAGACTCTGGAGATCAATTTCCCACATGCTAAGGACAAAGACCCTGGAGACCAATTTCCCACATGCTAAGGACAAAGACCCTGGAGACCAATTTCCCACATGCTAAGGACAAAGACCCTGGAGATCAATTTCCCACATGCTAAGGACAAAGACCCTGGAGACCAATTTCCCACATGGTAAGGACAAAGACCCTGGAAACCATTTTCCCACATGCTAAGGACAAAGACTCTGGAGATCAATTTCCCACATGCTAAGGACAAAGACCCTGGAGACCAATTTCCCACATGCTAAGAACAAAGACTCTGGAGATCAATTTCCCACATGCTAAGGACAAAGACCCTGGAGATCAATTTCCCACATGCTAAGGACAAAGACTCTGGAGATCAATTTCCCACATGCTAAGGACAAAGACCCAGGAGACCAATTTCCCACATGCTAAGGACAAAGACCCACACCTGCCTGTGTATTCCCAGTCTGGAGATCCATTTTCCAATATGCAAAGAATAAAAGACCCACACTTGCCCTGACCATTATTCCACAAAAAAGGCCAAGCTGACTTATATGTTAACAGCAAAGTATGTGGCTGCCTTTTCTTGGTTGCTGACTCATTCAAATATTTTTCTTCTATAGGACTCATAATTGATTGAGTTTTCAATGCTCTTGTTTGGTGATCTGGGTGTCTTGTCTTGTATTGGGATCAAATGTTGTTTCCAGGTGAAGAGATGCACTTATCTACGAGTTTAAAACAATGCCAGATGCTTATTAAAAAGTGCTTAAAATCTTGACATTTCAATCAATGATATCTCCTTTCAAATGTGCAATCTTGTCTAAATATTTCATTTATCCAGAGAAGATCTTATTTCAAATAAATGCTGAAAATGTCATTGAAAAATCTGTAGTAGTTTGGTGACAAAAAATTTTACCAAAATGCATAAGCTAATACAGATATTTATATGTACCTGTGTTTTCACACTAGTGCATAAAGTGCCTGGAAGATCAAGATCAATATTGGACAGGAAGTGACATGGCACTAGTTGACAGAGTGGCCGTTAACAGTGTTAAATTCTCACTGCCCAGTTTGTATTTGAAGATCTTTCACAGTGGGGGATTTTTTTTTGTAAAACGAATATCAGCTGCGAAGTGACAACATGTAACTTCCAACATGCACGCCCAGCAAAAACTTGTGCAGTCCGACTAGTGAGACCTATAATTCTATCCTCTCCACGCTCCACCTACCCACATCATTAAACATGCAGTGGCCTCCATGAACCCATTATGAAAACATGCCTATTGAAAATTTCACCACCAAAAACCTGAAAGTTTTCAGACAAAAATTCTGATATTTTTCATATTTCTGCTCAAAACATAGATTGTGGGTACTCGTTAGAACTGCCTCACTGAGGCAGTTCTAACAATACCCACAATCTATGTTTTTGAGCAGAAATAAGAAAAATAATGCATACCTCTGTAAATCCCAGTTTTACTATATAAAAGTGGGGTTTAAGGGGGTCAAAATTATATAAAGGCATGTTTTCGTGATGGTGTATGACTGGAATTGTGAGGTTTGCAAACAGTGCCTGTCAAGAAGCTGAGGATGGATTTCCAAGAACCCTGAATGTCAGATACTTTTTTACCATAAACCTGCTAGACTTAAGCATCAGCAGAGGACATTTTCAACATTTCTTCCTTTTTTTTTTTTTTTTTTTTTTGAGAAAACAGGGTAAGACATTTCATTCGTATTATCTTCATTGGAGAACTTTCACATGAAATATCAAACCTACTTTCTGATAAAAAAAAAAGAGAAATTGAAAATATTCATGTGTGGATACTGTCCAGAGAGTGGTAAGTTAAAGTCACAATAAGAACTGTTATGTTTTAGACCAAAATGCCATCCTACAATGGCTGTTTGATATTCCCATAATCTACCTGAGATCATAATAACGTCATTCTGACATCACTAGGCATGGACATACCACAACACTCTATTTAGGAAAGAGCAGAAATGGCACCTGAAGAATCACACCAAAAGTCCAAGACTGATATGGAATCGGCCTCTTGATAATGATCACGTGATGGTAGCTCCACCCTCTTCCATTGTTTGTACATTTCCGTTTGTGTCAGAATGCTGTACAGTGTTCTTTGAATGAGTAGACATCTGAAAGAGGGGGCAAAAAGAGATTGTAAAACAGGGAGACGGGAAACTGATACACTTACAGGGGAGGCAACTCTGTCTTAATTATTTTTCCTCCTTTCTGAAAAGACACTTATTTTAACCCTTGTCCTGCTGAACCTGATATACCCTACCTTTGCAAACAATGAAGATCCAAATCAGTTGGCTTCTGATCTGGATCTGCACTGTTTGCCAATCAGTATGTGAATTTATATCAACAATCTTGATCAAGGAATCTGAGTGGCTGACAATTAGAAGTGGGTGTAGCATCTAAATCTATTCAGCATGACAAGGGTTAAAAGGAAAGAATTCGCTCACCTATGGGGGCCAGTTCTTTCCTGCTAGGGTAGACCCCTTTTTTCAGAGTGTGCTTGATGTGCAGGAAAGCCAACATGATGTCATAAATGAGATGGCACATGAAACAAGAGGGCCATGATGGCCCTATATCGCTCACCTGAATCATGTTATATGTTGCATTGCTAACAAAGATGCAGTTCTAAATGTCATGGTGACCTTGACCATGATCTCTGTGCTCAGGGTCATTTTCTGGTCATAAGAAACATCCCTACTATGTTTGAGGGTCCTAGTCCCATGCATTGCCCAGTTATAAGCTTGTTTTGTACTAGAGGTCACTGTGACCTTGACTTTTGCCATTAGGGTCATCTACTGGTCAAGACCAACATCCCATTGTACTAGAGGTCACTGTGACCTTGACCTTTGCCATAAGGGTCATCTACTGGTCAAGACCAACATCCCGTCTAAGTTCAAGGGTTCTAGCCTCAAGCACTGCCGAATCATTAGCTTTTCAGTACTAAAGGTCATGGTGACCTTGACCATGACCTTTGCCCTTGGTGTCCTCTACTGGTGAGGACCAACATCCCTTCTAAGTTTGAGGGTCCTAGCCCCAAGCATTGCCAAGTTATCAAGCTTTTAAGTACTAAAGGTCCTGGTGACCTTGACCTTTGCCCTCAGGATCATCTACTGGTGAGGACTAATATCTCTAAGTTTGAGGGTCCTAACCATAAGAATTCCAGAATTATAAGCTTTTTTAGGTTCTAAAGGTCACAGTGACCTTGATCTTTGACTTAAAGGTCATCTACTCTTCCGGTCCATCCCCCCTATTACATATAGTTTGATAGTCCTAGGCCTAATCATTGCCAATGGCTTTTTGCTCTATGTAAAAGAAGTGACCTAACCACCCCTCCCCCATCTGGGTGGGGCCTCTTTTCACCTAAGGGGCATAATTTGAACATTCTTGTCAGAGGACCTCTAGGCAATCCTACATACCAAATATCAAAGGCCTAGGCCTTGCACTTTCAGACAAGAAGATTTTTTAAGTTATTTCCTATATACGTCTATGTAAAGCATGTCGGCCCCGGGCGGGGCCATTTTTTGTCCCAAGGATATAATTTGAACAATATTAGCAGAGGTTCACTTGGTGAAGCTATGTACTAAATATCAAAGGCCCGGCCTTCTTGTTTCAGATAAGATTTTCGAAGGTTTTCTCTTTAAAATTCTATGTAAAACAGTTGACCCCGGGGCGGGGCCATTTTTGGCCCCAGAGCAATAACTTGAACAATCTTGGTAGAGATCCACTGGGTGAACCTATGTATCAAATATCAAAGGCCTGGGCCTTCTGCTTTCAGACAAGAAGATTTTTAAAGTTCTTCCCTATATGGGTCTATGTAAAACAAGTGACCCCCAGCACAGGGCCATTTTTTACCCCAGGGCTATAATTTGAACAACTTTGGGAGAGGTCCACTGGATAAAGCTACATTCCAAATATCAAAGACCTAGACCTTCTGGTTTCAGACAAGAAGATTTTTTAAGTTTTCAGTTTAAAAAATCTATTTTTAGCTCCTGTGACCTAGATGTGCAATGGACCAGAACCATTTGAATAACTTTGAAAGAGGACCAACTAGGATCTTTCCTGTGAAGTTTTGTCAAAATCCATTCGCTCGTTTAGGAGGAGATGTTGCTTTAAGAAATTGTTTATAGGCGCACGCACGGACAGACGCATGCATGGATGGACACACACACAACAGACAACTGACAAAATGTGATCACAAAAGCTCACCTTGTCACTATGTGACAGGAGAGCTAAAAAGGAACTTTATGATGTTCCCATTTGTGATTCTTCAAACACGCATGCACAGTTCCCTATTTGGGCTGCAGACATGCCTTTTTTGACTGAAGCTTCCTCAATGTCTCTACCACATGTCTGCGAACACCAAACGCTTTGGCAGAAAAAAAAGTGCACTTACACAGCTTGCTTGAGCTTTTGCTGGTCTCCTATGTGATAAGTACCATTTTCTCATGTGTTGGCTCAAATGTTGCCTTCCTTGTAAAACTGGGAAATATTCACCACTCTATTCAGTCCCCTTAAACCATAGTACAGTCGACTCTCGTTATCTCAAATTCCAAGGGACTCTATTAAATACTTCGAGATATCCGTACCTCGACATATAAGATTTGCAGAACTGAGGAAAAAAATATTCTAACAACTACATTTAACAAATATATATTTAATTGGACTCTTGAAGTTAGAGATATATTAAAAAAATATTGTGGAAAAGAGGAGAAATTGCTCCTTAGGAGCAATTTCTCCTCTTTTCCACAATATTTTTGCATGTTGTTAGATGTTCACGTTTCGGCAGGGACCAGATTTTCACTTCGAGATAAGCGGTTATTCGAGATAAGCGAGTTTGAGATAACGAGAGTCAACTGTATGTTTATCACAAAAACAGCAGACGGAACTTTTGCGACATTTAATTTTTAAAATGGTATCGGATTTCACAACTTTGCTAACCTTTTTAAGATCACAAAGGAAGGTCGGGCCAAAGACAGTGTTGGCTGCTGCAATAAAACAATAGAGCCAACCCATTTTATACCGACACTTGATACAAGTCAAGAGATGACAGTTATCAGAATTTACCCAAGGACATAGTACACCACAACCTCTTTATAACACTATTGTTGGGGTCCATAACATAAATCGTATTAGTTAAACAACCGTGTTATATCCAAACAAAAATGTATAGATTATATTGAACTATTCTGATAACTGTCATCTCTTGAGCAAAGGTTTTATGCCAGTCAAATTATCATTATAATGAATTTTATGCTCGTATCAAGTGTCAGTATAAAATGGGATGGCTCTATTGTTTTACTGCAACAGCCACCATTTATGGTCATTTTTCAGTATAATCTATACAGTTTTGGGATCCATCTTTGAAACGGGTTATATCCAAAACTGTGTTATAACGAATTGTGTTATAAAGAGGTTGTAGTGTATTTAATACTTCAAGAAATATGTTTTGAATATTTGTTAGAATCACCCCACTGAGGTGTTTCTAACAACTATTCAAAACATGTTCTATGAGGAAATAAGAATAAAACAAGGCCTTTCTTATATATCATTCTGCTCATTAAGGTAAAAAGCAAATTCATATTAATGACAAATGTTGTCATTGTAAAATGGGTTCACTGTACTTTGAAAGGGGATATTTGGGAAATAGATAACAAAACAAAAAATAAACTTGAAATGTGTTCCAGAAGACATGGATGTCCCCACCTGAAAAACTTAAATGCAAATTGCTAACGCCTGATGTGGACGGAGGTAGACAGACAGGGGTAACACTATATGCCCTCTCCACCAGTCTTTGAATGGTGGGGGCATAAAAACAGCTTCCCATCTAGTTCTAAGGGAACGCCTGCACAGTGTGTTTATAAGAAGTACACATGTAACACGTATAACAAAGATATATACCTCATATGTCGAATCCAGATATATTCTAGGGTCATCTACCCTCATATTCTTAAAGTTTGGAGCAAAGGTTAATGTGAACGTTAATACTGAGAATGCTAGAAGCCACTCTGTAACTGTCGATGTCAAGTAAACGCCTCTTAATTTATCCTGAAATGCATGAAATGTACGGTATTATTAATCAAACCATAACCATAATACACTTTTAACTCTTTGCATGCTGAGTAATTTTTAATGCTTTTTTGTTGTCTGTGGATTTCTGTTTTAAAATAAACTTTTTAAAAAAAAATCTTTCAAAAATCAGAGTGTCAAACAGTTTGGATCCAGATCAGGCCCAACATTTTGTCGGACCTGATCTGGGTCCAAACTGTTTGCAGAGGTTATCAGCAGACAACAAAAGTCACCCCTTACGGTGAAAGAGTTAATAGAAAAAGCATACATGGAAACTGATTATGACAATTGTTTTAATTAATGATGATGATCCGGGATATAACTACACATCAACCCAAGAGGCTAATATGCATAAGAATGGGTTGCAATAGTTTTTAATTGTTTTCTCAGCTCAAATAAGGTTCAAACATGGTTGCAAATAAACTCAATTCATTCACAAACTCAAATTCAATACCTATAGATGATGTCATTCCACGATTCGAACTGAACAAAGAGAACTAGCAAACATCACTGAAACACCAAATGAATAGCAAACAGAAAATGCTGTAAACTGTGATACTAAATATTTATCTACCCAGTCAGCATTCTAAGTAAATCTATATCGGACCGTCATCGGCCCGTCAGGGTAGCTGACGGGCCGATGACGGCCCAATGTAGATTTACGTAGAATGCTAGCTGGGTATCGATACTGCGTCACCCTTATCACTAAGTATTATGCACAGGGATGCATGCGTGAGAATAAAAAGTAAAAAATTTATGAGGGCTAAAAGAGTGATAGTGAAGAATGAAAAATGATGATAGTGTTTGAGTGTTAGTAAATTGTGACTAATATGCAAACTGGATATTGTGACTTGGCATACAATATGCAGTCAATTCATGAAGTGTCATTGCAGTCATTTCACTAATTGATACAGCTGAAAGGTTATTGGCCATTACGAAAACACGCCTATTCAAATATATGGAAAATTTCACCTCCAAAAAACTGAATTTTTTCAGATAAAATAACTCTGATATTTTTCATATTTCTGCTCAAAACATAGATTGTGGGTACTCGTTAGAACTGCCTCACCAAGGCGGTTCTAATGAGTACCCACAATCTATGTTTTATGCAGTAATAAGAAAAATAATGTATACCCCTGTAAACCCCAGTTTTACTATATAAAAGTGGGGTTTAAGGGGGTCAAAATTATATAGGCATGTTTTCGTGATGATTATAATTGCAGTCAGTCCACAAAATGAATAAATGCAAATGAACATTGCAGTCAATTTACAAAGTGAATAAAGCCAAATGGCTATGATGGTCAATTAAAAAAACAATCTAAATACTGCCACCCGAAAAAGACTAATTTCCAAGTAAATAGACAGACTGATGAAAAAGCATTATATACTCACCCATTTTGTACCCAGTCCCTCAGCCTTTTGTATTTTGTATACTAATTTTGTGGATACAACTAATCAAGCGTTAAGGAAAGACCGAGAGAACAATATTTTCATATGAACATGCCAAATATTCAGTTTTACTTCCTTGATAAAACATTGTGACAGTTTCTCATTACGAAAACACACATATTCAAATATATTGAAAATTTCACCTCCAAAAACTTAAAGTTTTCAGATAAAAAAAAACTCTGATATTTTTCATATTTCTGCTCAAGTCATAGATTGTGGGTGCTCGTTAGAACCACCTCGGTGAGGGGGTTCTAACAAGTACCCACAATCTATGTATTTGAGCAAAATAAGGAAAATAATGTATACCCCTGTAAACCCCAGTTTTACTACATTAAAGTGGGGTTTAATGGGGTCAAAATTATATAGGTGTGTTTTCGTGATGTTCTCGTTTCTTCATTGTTGTGTCATTTTTGTGGTGTCATTTTGTGTCCTTCAACCTTTCTCAGGTCTTGGAAGGGCTGTGTTACCGTGATAATGGCCTCTCCTAGGTAAATCTTTACATTTTAGTTCACAACCTACAAAAATAGAGTGTCTTGAAAAGGGCTTTAAACCTCAATAACTCAACAGATATTATTTTGAACATTACAGCGGAGTTTTCATCACTAGACTTGGCACACACATGCCATTTATTTGGACTTACTGATAACCAAAACACAAAGTAACTTAACACTAACTAAGCTATGGGCAGATTCAGCAGACGACAAATTAGTGATATTTTTCTTATTTTTCCTAGAAAATAGGATCTAACACTTCCTGCAAATTGTCTCCTAAGGAGACAATTTGCATAAAGTGTCAGATCTGATTTTCTAGGAAAAATAAGAAAAATATTTCAAAATGTTGTCTGCCGAAATTTTTACCCAGTATGCAAAGTGTTAAGGTAAAGCTGTTGCATTTTCATTTTATACTGAGCATTTATTTTTATTGCAGTGTCAGGGGAACAATCAGACTGTCATCAACACAGGTCCACCCACAACTGAAAAATGCACAGAGAGTAATGGTGATTTACTGAATTCCTAGGTATCTTCACTTATATTTTTACAGTGAAAATAAAATCTAAACATCCTGGTAGCTAGAAATGTGAGCCAGCTCGGACCTTCCCTGTTCACCCAGGAATAAATGCAGTTCAGTTTCCCCAAAGTTTACCCAGACTGGTTTGAAAAGGATACACAATATGAGTATAAGCGTAAGAACAATGCTGTTAATAAACTGCAGAATCAGGAGTAGTTTTTCCTGTCTGAATTTATATAATACTTTGTAGGAAAGTAGAGTTTGTAGCCAGCAATAGGCACTGCCCAGTATAAACGCCAGTCCTGCTCCTGCATAGTGTGGTACTCGCTGAACTTCTGTCTGAATAACAAAAAAAAAAAAAACATAGTTGATTATTTACCTCAAAGTTGTTCTTGTTTGCTTTGAAATAACAAGTTTGGAATAAAAACGCATTATAGTGTAATATAGTTGAGCCAGCACATGACAAAACCTAGATATAAGACTTGTGGGACCAGCAAAGACTCTGATCAGACTGCACATCTGCACAGTCTGACAGGAGTCTTTGCTGATCACACAGGCCTTCTACAGGGCTATCGAAAGAGGGATAAACGAGAATCTTTGCCATACTGGGTGGATGTACAGGCTGATCTGAGTGTTTGCTGGTTGCACAGGTCTTACTGAAGGTTTTGTCCTTGGCTGGCTCATTTACCCTAATTAACCCTTAAGGTGCCAAGAAAATGTCATCTGTTTATGTCGTCTGCTGCATCTTCTTGCAAATTTTTCAAACATACATTTTGCATAAAAGCAAACAGTTTGGACCCAGATCAGACTGCTCCTAGAGGAGCAGTCTGATCTGGGTCCACACTGTTTGCAACAATGACTTTTAAAGTAACTGGCAGAAGACAAAGCAGACGACATTTGTTGTATTTGGCATCTTAAGGGTTAATGCGAACTCCTGGCCATACTTGTCCAAAAATTGACCAGGTCTATTCGTCTAGATGGTGACCTGTCTACAAAGAGTATACTCCAGATCTGACGCCACATTCTCCACCACGGGATCTACGTATAAACTATTTGTTCAGGCAATTCTATCCCAGCGGCCATATGACGTTTATACAACATCACAAAAATGTCTGAGCAATGTCATGATGCCATCGTATAAACATCATGACATTGTTTGGACATTAATGCCGTATAGACGTCATGCTTGGATTCAAGTACATTGGGTTTTTCGGTATATATGGGATACTCAACTGAAATGACAATATGAATTTACTTTTATAGAAATATTATTTATTTAATTAATTCAACATATACATAAACATCTTTAAGCAGTCATAAACTAAGGATTCTAACAAAAGCTGTCGGCTTTCAGATCTCATTTCCTCTGGATTTACTTGCACATACCCAGATCCTTTTGAGATAAAAAAAAAACAACATTGGTTTTGTTTGTGTTGTTTATGTTGAGGTTTTACGGTCCAGTCAACCCAATGGGGTCATGTTGAGCACAGTCAATTTTCCTAACCGCACTTTTACTGGGCAGGCTTAGTCCTCTAAGCAGTTAACCAGTATTGTGCATATTCTTTCATCAGAAACTGACAATTGCCCTTCTTGAATCAATGGAAGGGAGAGAATCACCGAAGAAAATATTTCATGATCAATCTCCACGAAAGAATGTTGCTGACTCGGTGGGGATTGACCCAAAATCTCCTGATCACCAGTCTGATGCTCATCCAACTGAGCCACTGTGGCCAGCATACTATTTGGTTGACTGACTATAAGTTTTAACCCTTAAAGCGCCAAGAAAACCTGCATCTGAAAATGTTGTCTGTTTATGTCGTCTGCTGAATATTCTTGCAAACTTTTTGAACCTATTTTTGCATACAGGCAAACAGTGTGGACCCAGATCAGACTGCTCCTAAAGGAGCAGTCTGATCTGGGTCCACACTGTTTGCAGAAATGACTAATAAAATCACAAGCAGATGAGAAAGCAGACGACAATTGTTGTGATTGGCGCTTTAAGGGTTAAATGAATTAATAATGTGCTAGAAGAGATTATTATTAGCTGATGCAATGAGTCATCCATTCCATGTTTTCCAAGCACTCCATCAGCAAACTAAAACAATCTGTTCAAACCACATGGAAATATAAAATATGCAAAACCAATTCAAATCACATGAACAATGTAATAAGAAAAAATTGAAATCATATGATCTTATTCCTTGCTACACAAACAAATGATAAGTTTATTGGGAACAGATTTGACAGATATACCCTGAGGTAAAAAAAAAATTTTTTTTAATGAGCTGAGCATGAAATTTTCTCAGTTAATAAATATGAAAATGCCAATAATAGTTGGCATTTTCATATTTATTAGCAGAGAAAATTTCATGCTCAGCTATGTTTAGCAAGAAAGAATTTGCAATTGTTAGTAATTTGAGATTTATTAGCAGAACAAATTTCATGCTCAGCTGAGTTTAGCAAGAAAGAATTTGCAATTGTTAGTAATTTGAGATTTATTAGTAAGACCATTCTGAATCAGTTGCCTAGTTTTTGCTTCATGCTCAGCTGAGTTGGCTGAGTTGAGCATGAAATAAGTTTTATAACCTAAGGGCCTGGTAGCTGGTGAAGAGCTGGTATGCTTATTTGAACAGTTACACAGGTAGGAGAAGAGATGAGGAAATAACCATGACAAAATGAAAACACCACTGCACAGAGGAGTTCAACAATGTGAAATAAGACAGAAAGTTACAGCTATTAAAGCAGAACATTCTGGACAGAAGAACATTTTGGGCGAAAATGAGCTGTTTTTGTCATTTTTTTCATTAGCATTCAGTCACTATAACCTCACCTGAAAATTTGCCACCATGCTGAGTCCAAAAGCTGACAAAACTCCAAGAATTAAGCCCGCCAGGTTGACCTTGAACCACCTGTCATCTGGTGGAGTCTTTTTCAAAAGTAGCAGATTCTTCACAAACAGATATCGCAGTATCACGTTAAGTCCCACTGAAAACAAACAAGAAATGAAAACGCTAAAAATAGTATAGCATAGAACCTATTAGTCAATTCTGTTTCTGTTTCTAATAAAAAGTGAAAATGTTCATTTCATTTGTTAACTTAAATGCCAGTGCTCCCTATTGGCTTCCATATTGCCCTCATCTCCTCCCCCAACTGCCACTATCATTCCTGTACCACTCACACCATACAATATATGCAGTTTACCATAGTAAACCTAAGTATTGGGACAGATGGGTCTGATGATGATGAGTTAAGGTTTAACGACACGTCAACCCATGAGGGTTATTTGCATCAAATAGACGGGTCTGAGCAAAAACAGTGTAGACCTAGATCAGAATGTGGCGTTGCAACTCATCAAACAAACTTTAGATGCATTTACAGGTAACAGTATCGACATTCAGATTTTATGACCAGTATGGTAAGAAGTTAAGGTGTCCCAATATTTAGGGTAAATAGGGTAATTTTTATATCCTGTAACTAAAAGGATCATTATGTTTGCTTCTAAGAATATTCCTTCTAAACTAAGATACGATTTAACAGTTAATGCTACTAGGATCATTTTTTTTTTGTTTTGTTTTCTTTGAATCCTGGTCTACTGGCACCAAAATATGCCCTGTATCAAACTGAAAAGCCAAGTAGAACTTTAGGATTTCAATTGTTTTTTTTTTTTCTAAACTATGTTCTACATGTAACAGAACTACAAGGCATTGACTTTATCGGTAAATAACCTCAACCATCATAAAGCACTGTATAAACTAAACACTCGCAAAAAAATGAAGTAGAGTAAACCATGAAATGTCCCCTCATACCTAAAAGTACAGCCAAAGAATTTTAAACACTCCTATAAAAGCAACACGCGCACATTATCATTTTATGTTTTAAATCAATACGCAAAAACGGTAGGACTATCATGTTTCGTTATGCCAACACCATTCGTTTGTTAGATAACCGATTTATATTTTATTGCATAAATTTTGAGCAATGGCAAACTACATGTAACTTTCTTTCGCTTTCTTAGCATAAGGTTATGTGTCGTGTCCTGTATGTGTCAAGTTTCATTCTCAAAACACAAATTTACCAATAACAGATGTCAAATTCTTGTCAATAAAACTGAAATACATTACTTACACATTACGGCTCCAATATTGACCAGCTGACCAAATACACATCTTTCTGGGGCCTCGATGGCGGTGTGGCTGAAACAGATAAAATGTTGCATAAAATATAGATACTGGACACAATGTCTGTAGCTACCGTGTTTGTTTTTGAAATAATTTGCAATACGGGCTCTGCACCATAACTTACAACTCAGTCTGCTTTTTCCACCATTCTGAATCAGTTGCCTAGTTTTTGCTTCAAACTGTCGACTCTCGTTATCTAGACTTAGCTTATCTCGAATAACCGCTTGTCTCGAAGTGAAAATCTGATCCCTATTTAACATGAAATCTAACAAGGTAGCAAAATATTGTGGAAAAGAGGAGAAATTGCTCCTACCTCTTTTCCACAATATTTTCAATACACTTGACTCTCGCTATCTCAAACACTGAAAACTCAAACTACTGCTTAAGTCAAACTAGACGTTTAATTTTGTTTTCGTTTTTTTTTTACATATTATTTACATTTCAACTCCTGTTATCTCAAACTACTGTTATCTCAAACTGAAAAATTATGGTCCCTTAGAATTTGAGATAAAGAGAGTCCACTGTACGTTAAATTTGCCACATATTTTAGATTGCTCAGAAAAAAATCTGGCCTAAGAATACAATGTAACCAACCAATTTTATCGTAGCCGGGCACCAGAGGGACATTGGGGCTAAGCCCAATGCAACCAGCAACCATTCAAAGTATTTATATAGCTTAATGAATGTTTAATTAATGTGACCTTGAATATAAAAAATAAACTCACTGAAAACCATTTTGCATACACATACACGTATTTCCTTAGAATACAGGGTTAGTGATTTCATGCAAACTGTAATCTAATACCCCTTTCGCATAACCCAACCCGACCAGTGCCAGACGGTCTGGCAAGCATTTCGGGCGACTGTATATATATATATATATATATATATATATATATATATATATATATATATATATATATATATATATATATATATATATATATATATATATATATATATATATTATAACTGGCCAGTTATATTTTTTCTTTGGTGGGACGATGATTTTGAGAATTGGGTGATAGGTACATCGTCCGGCGACTTTCTGCAGATCGACGAGCGACCATCGACTGACAGTCGGCCGGCTTCACAGGCGTCAGAGCCACCCAAACTCGGCCGACAGACGGCCGAACATCTGGCGATAACCAGGCAACAGTCGTCAGACTGGTCGGCCGACGACCTTTGCATGACAACACCGATCATCTGCCCTCTTGCGCCCGATTCTCACCCGTCCGATAAACGCTAATGTGCCACGCCCACCACTGTATAAGCAACTTGCTGCCTACGTCCACCATACGGCATAGCCCCTATGTGACTCTGTTGCCCGGCTACGTTATAATATGACTGACTGATTGATTGACGCCCACCATATTTTGAGTCATGGCGTTTTCAGGAATGCCAGCGTAGTTGTGATCTCCATATAGCGTGAGGCTATGGGTAGTGCGCTTGCGACACGACTTGCTTCTTCTCGCTCTGATGCGAAAGAAAGCATCATCTGGTCAGTCGACGGTCGGATGACGATCGCAGGCATGTTGCCCGATCGTCGCCTGAATCATGTTTTGTTGCCCGACAGAGAAAGACTGTCTGCCGCGGATCCGGGCCGATGATCGGGCAACGGCAGGCCTAATGAAAGCTCTGACGTCGCCGAAGGCTATCGGTGAGGTATATTTTCAATATGACAGCTCCAGTCGGTCGATCTGAAAAATATTTCAAAATTTCGTCTACCGAATTTTTACTCAATATGCTAAGCATAATAAGAATTATATAATTTATTGTAATTACCGTAAACATTCTCATAAAATCTGCCCCCCCCCCCCCCCCCCCCCCCCCCCTTACCGTAACACTCTTTATATCTGACTTTATATCTGAGCATGTTCATTTTAGCTACCCATTGATGTACCATACAGTGATACTTTAATGGCAAATAGTGTAGATTCGGATCAGCCTGCCTGTTCCTAGGGAGCAGTCTGTTCTGGTCTACACTGTTTGTCTGTCTACATATTAAAGGTAAAATAAGCTATTATATGACGCTGTTACCTGATATATGGAAAATCCGCCTCAGTGTGATTGTATGAAACGGCGATGCCATACCTGAAAAAGATTGAACAAACATTCGTGACAAAAATGAGCGTTAATACGCGACCAAATAAATACTAAATAAATAATTAAAATGTTTAAATGTATGTGACTCGAGGTATGTGAACAAACATTCATGACAGATGTATGCGTAGATTCGAGATTCAATACACAAACAAATAAATAAATAAACAAATAAATAAATAAAATGTTTGAATGTGTTTGAACAAATATTCATGGCAGAGATAAGTGTAGATACGAGACACAATCAAATAAATAAATTGAAAAAAAAATATTCAAAAACAAAGTAAAATAGAAAATTTATATTGAACATTTTAGCCCGTAACATTAGGAATACGACATTGAACATATGGACAACAAAAGCCCAGATCAGCCTGCGCATTCGCGCAGACTGTTCAGGGTCTTCGTTGTCTGCCGACAGAATTCTTGATACTACAGAATATTTTGAGGAATAGAGAAGACCATGACTGGACAATGTGGACTAGACAGACTGATGCGATTCTTCGCTGAGCGCATACTTAAACTTCCAACAACATACATGCTGACTTGATTCCCTACGCCAACGGACGCCGACGCCGGAGGTATTCCAACCTCAGAGATTCCAACAGCTAAAATGGAAAAACAATCTTTGGCCTCTACGTTAATTTATTTAGGTCTTCCCTGATATAAGTTTACCACTGTTACAAGGAAATTTGCTAGTCAACGGAAACTTCTGATTACATGTTGTTAAAAAAATATGTCTGTATTATATTTTGAAAATTTCGTAACAAAATGAAGATTAAAACAGACATAATTTGATGTAAGGATAAAAACTGATACGACCCGGGCCACAGCATTTCTTACAAAACTGCATGTGCGCCCAGCGAAGACTCAGATCAGCCTGATCAGAGTCTTCGCAGGGCGCTCTGTGGCTCTCAATGATCCAGAGCGTTTTCAGGCAGTTATCGAAGACTCTGATCAGCTTGTGCGGATGTGCAGGCTGATCTGAGCCTTCGCTGGGCGCTCATGCAATCTTGTAGGAAAAGCTGTGCCCCGGTTCACGTTAATTATGAAACCGATCTTTTTTTATGTTCATTTCGTACTGAGCTCATGCTGAGATAGTTCCGAGAACTAAAAAAAGCAGTTCGGGACGGTGACATAAATCAATCAATCATTATGTAAGACTATCGCCTAACCAGACGAAATGTATGCGAGATCGGACTGATTACCCCATTTTATCTGACAACCTGACTCTTTCATTTTATGCATCTGGAAATGTATTTTCTTAGAAAAGATAAGGGCGGAAAGAAACTGCGGAATACGGGAATTCAAGGTCTCTTGAGGTCAAAAGTACTGAAGAAAATTAAGCGATAGAAATAATTTTAGCAACAAAATATCTAGCAAAAACGAATGCAATATTTAACTAGGCCCCTTGTGACATCAAAGATAGTTTTGTTGCGTATACTTTCCGTAAACGTTGCACTATAATATGAACATAGGCCATGACTATAGGCGAGTTCGCAACGCACTATGCTTTGCCCTATAGTTTCGGGAAAAAAAACAACAACTTTGTCCTGGGATCTCCATAGACAATCAGGTTCTACACAGAGCTCCCTGTATCAGTAATGAATGACAGAGGTAAGCATTCTTCATATAAATTTCAACTTTAAGGGCCTATGGAGTATGCGGGCCAAAAATCCTCCAAAAAAATCAAAGTATAAGACCCAAGCTTTACCGTTAAAATTTTTGGTCCGGATTCTGTTACCGGATTTTCCCCGTTGATAGCGGCAAATATAAATAGATCTGCCACAGTATTATCAAGAACCCGACAAACAGCAAACAAAATGTTTGTTTCCGGTTTGGTTTGAAGGCAACGAAACGAACCCAGTACCATAGAGCTTGCTCGCGCAGGCCGAACGCGGGCCTTCTGCCTGTCGGCCACATGCGGCAGCGAGCTCGCTACAAACACTTTGGCGTTGTACATGTCTTAAAGACCGATTCTAATATTCGAAAACTTACCTTGATTATTAACATGTGTCCATTCTGACCTGTATTCAAAGACCACTTGTCTAAAGGGAAATGCAACGTTGGTAACGAATGCATCTGTGACGTAAGATCTTGTCAAACAGTGCATTTTGTCTATGAGACTCATTACGAAAACACGCCTATTCAAATATACTGAAAATTTTACCACCAAAAAAAAAAAAAAAATGAAAATTTTCAGATAAAAATTCTGATATTTTTTCATATTTCTGTTCAAAATATAGATTGTGGGTATTCGTTAGAACCACCTCGACGAGGCGGTTCTAATGAGTACCCACAATCTATGTTTTGAGCAGAAATAAGAAAAATAATGTAAACCCCTGTAAACCGCCGTTTTACTGAAGTGGGGTTTAAGGGGGTCAACATTACATAGGCATGTTTTCGTGATGGGTCAAAATTGGATAAAAACTAAGAAAGTTAATGATGTTTGATTATTTTATTTTTAAATATTTCAAAATCGTTCTTAAGAGCGTCTGCATTTTGAATATTTAATGCGATTCTATATTTTCAAAATATTAAATACAAGCTTCCTTCTCAGCGGGCACATGCTATTTATACAACGTCGCATCGACGTCGATACAACGTCATGCTTGAAGCGACGCTGTCTCAACGTTGCGTGCCCGCTGAGTCCTGACTGTAGATAGTGTGTGTGTTTTTTTTAAGCACAAACAGCGAACTTTAAGAGAACAATACACAAATGAAGTTGTAAAACATTGTTGCATTATTTATATAGGTATTACATGTCTAATTAAGGATTTATGACGTCATAAATTCTCATTAAATATTCATTACATTAAATATTGGAATCTTTCTAATTTTTTCATCCAATTTTAATCACATTTGTACCATAATGCATGGTTTGCTATTTTTTTTTTTTTTTTTTTTTTTTGTTTGTTATTGATTTTTTTTCCAGTTCAGACACAGTGTTGATTTTCCCTTTAAAACAAAGCAGTTCGGACTCCCTTGGGTGGTTGCTTAATCCATTTTTGTCTCGTGTCCCCAAGACATGGCAAGTAGTATAGACAGGGTCTACACTGTTTGCATTAAACACAGGACTTTTTTTTATAAAACACAGTAATAATAAACAAGAGGCCCACGGGCCACGGTTCGCTCACCTGAGTGAGATAGCCACTGCAGACATGCAGATGTTATGCAACATTTTTTCCAATCCTATCATCGCAACTAATGAAAATATCATTATTTGAGCAGTTCTTAGTTTTGAAGAAGAATATATGGGCCTGGCAGTCAATGGAGCATGGCATTTGAATAAACTATCAATCACATTTCAACAGAAGGATCAATGTGAAATTTGGTAGAAACAGGCTAAGTGGGTTCTGAAGAATCATGATTTTATACATGTAAACAGAACAGTGGCAGGGAAATATAATAAATATAAACCAGATGATGGCCATCTTAGATTTCCAATCAGAACTATTTTAACTACTGTTGATCTACAAGTCACTTCGATACTTTCAATATAAATGTATATGGCCCATACAAATGGGGAAGCAAATTTGACCTTGGAGGTAAAAAGGTCAAATGTCAACATAGAACCATCATTCTAGCAATTTTGGTAGATCTCCTGTCCCCGATAATTTGTGCAAAGATTAGGGCCCGGGCTTATTTGGTTATGGAGAAGAAGATTTTTAAAGGTTTTTACCATATATGGGCATGGCAGCCATTTTGATCAATGGACCATGCTCATTTTAGCAATCTTTCATTCTCCTGCCCAAGGAGGCTCCGCATGAAATTTGAGCAACACTGGCCCGGAGGCTTCAGAGGAAAAGCCATTTGAAATTATCAACATTTTTTCCATACAGATGTATGGGGCCCATACACTGCATACAGAAGCAAACTTGACCTCGCCGTAAAAAGGTTAAATGTTAATGTGTGACAATTATTTTAGCAACTTTGGTAGACCGCCCATTCCAGATGATATATGCAAGGATTCAGTCACAAGCCATCCTCCGTTTTGGAGAATAAGATTTTTAAATGTTTTTTCCCATACAAATGCCGTAAAAAAGTCAAATGTCAATGTACGACCATTATTTTAGCAACTTTGGTAGACCCCCTGTCCCCGATGATTTATGCAAAGATTCAGCCCCAAAGCATCCTCGGTTCTAGAGAAGACGATTTTTAAAGGTTTTTACCATATATGGGCACGGCGGCCATCTTGGTCAACGAACCGCGACCATTTTAGCAATTTCATTCCCCCAACCTAAGGAGGCTCCAAATGAAATTTGAGCAAAATTGGCCCAGAGGCTCCAGAGGAGAAGTTGTTTGAAATTCTGAACATTTTCCCATACAAATGCATAAGGAAGCAAAATTGACCTTACTGTAAAAAGGTCAAATGTCAATGTACGACCATTATTTTAGCAATTTTGGTAGCCCTTCCGTTCCCGATGATATATGCAAAGATTCAGCTATAAGGCACGCTCGGGTTTGGAGAAGAAGATTTTTAAAGGTTTATCTCATACAAATGCATAGGGAAGCAAACTTGACCTTGCCGTAAAAAGGTCAAACGTCAACGAACGACAATTCTTTTAGCAATTTTGGTCTCCCGTCCCCGATGATTCCTGCAAAGGTTCAGCCCCAAGGCATTCTCGGTTCTGGAGAAGAAGATTTTTAAAGGTTTTTACCATATATGGGCATGGCGGCCATCTTGGTCAACGGACCGCAACCATTTTAGCAATTTTTCGTTCCCCCACTCTAAGGAGGCTCCATATGAAATTTGAGCAAAATTGGCTGAGCGGCTTCAGAGAAGTAATTTGAAAATGTTAACGGACGGACGGACGCACGGACTCAGAGCAGAGCTCAGGTGAGCTAAAAATAATCGGACCCCCCCCCACCCCCACCCCCGCCCCCACGCCTTCTGTTGAAGATGGACCTGTCCAAAGAGTTGATGTAGAACAGTCCATTCGTAAAAAATGGGTTAAGACAAGTTTGACTGCAGTTTGAATCAGCCTGGTTTCGACAAGACACAATTTGCATGAAATGTCAAACCTTGTTTTCTAGAACAATTCAGAAAAAAAAATATTTAAAAATGTCGTCTGTTGATTTTTTTCTTTGACTATGCAACTGGCATGTGTAATTATTATGTCAGTAAAGATATAATGAAATACTGCAGAGGTGAAAGCTATATCACACAAGTTTCTCTAAGAGAACTAGATTGTATTCCTTAGCAGCCAATCAGATGATGGGTATCCGCACACTACATGTTGCGCACCTATACTGGGGAGCTGATACCCACGTTAGTAGAATTATAAGCCTCAGCTCGAACATCTATGGAACCATGGGAATTTGTTCTAGATATGGGTAGTTCGAGTCACTGAGGGTTAAACAAAGCGGTCAGGAGTCAAATGGGGATAATTTAGGAATTCTGTTTCTATAAAATAACAGTATGTTGATGAGGCGATTCTAATGAGTACTCAAGACATACGAGCCAGCGCATGACGAAACCTACAAAATGGCATGTGCGCCCTGCAAAATCAGATCGCGGATGCCCAGGCTGATCCGCGATCTGGAGTCTTCGCTGTGCGCTCAATGGATAGCTAAGGACCCAAGCTTTCTTCATGCGGACAACGAAGTCTCTGATCAGGCTGATCCGAGTCTTCGCTCGGCGCTCATGCCATTTTGTAGGTTTTGTCATGCGCTGGCTCATGCATATTCATGATAAAATAAGAAAATTTCTCTAAAATATCCCTAAATATTTGTTTTCTTGAGCTATCGGAAGAATTCCTTAGGAACTCAAGAACGAGTTCAAATCAGCCACTGTAAACGGTGTTCAAGTCACGGAAGTGTTACTGTATTTTGACCAGTGCAATTTTAGTACAGACACACATTTGTTTGAGGAGTTTCTTTTCTTGATATCTTTGGTTATTTATTTTTCAATAAATTTAAAATCTTCGCCCACGTATGATTTTCTGCTCTTCATGTCAGCCTAAAAAATGCGATGTGTCTGGTTATACAGTGCCAGATACGCGCTGATTTAAAAATCAGGCCCCCGGCTGACAAAAAGGCCCTTAAAGCATATACGAATGGCAAAAGCCCAGACCAATTTGTGCAGCCACGCCTCGGGTCAAGAGCTTCACTATTAGTCCTATATCTTCAACAACGCCCCTATATTGTGTGGGCGAACAGCGAAGATCCTGACCAGACTGCGCGGATGCGCAGTCTGGTCTGGATCTTCGCTGTTCGCTCATGTTCTAATGTCCTTTTCCTCAGCCGCCGGCCCATTTGAGCCCTCCTCCAACCCTCAAAGCCAAGAAATAAACGCCCTTATGACGTGGACTGCGTCAAGCGAAAACTTGACTTCGAATATGCGCAAAAGGCTGCAGATTCTGATCATCCTGCGCAGTCCTATCCGGGCCTTTGCTCTCCATTCACAGATTCTGTAGTATCCAATGATTCAATTAGCGGATGGTGAAGGCCCTGATCAGACTGCGTGGATTGCAGGCTGATTTGGGCCTTTGCCGTCCGCATACGCCCGATGACTCGTTTTCGCAAGACGCTGCCCATATTTGCTAACAACAAAGACCTAGTCGCACTGTTTGATGAGGATTTACATTATTTCCTCACTGGCTTTAGCGAACGGAGTAGACCCTGATCAGACTGCGAGAATGCGCAGTCTGATCTGAGTCTACTCTGATCGCAAATATTATAGGCTGCTTCTTTCTTTGGGGATTTTTTTTTTTTTTTTATTATGCTTTGCTATGCACGTGGTAGACAAGTGGTAACTGTTTTGCAATTTAATAATCTTTCAATCATAAACCGAGATATATTATCAGTCCGTGTTGCAGTGCCAAAATACAACATACCGTTTCAGCGCCAAATACGACATGTCGTTTCACGTTAAATAGTCGGACACCTCAGGTTAGACTGGCTCCTGTCGCCAGTGACTAAATATTTATTCTTAAAATCCTGTTTGATAATCCACTAAAATAAAACCAAAATAATAGCATGACTATAAAGGCTGGTCACTAGTGACCAGCCTTTATAGTCATGCTATTATTTTGGTTTTATTTCATCAAACAGTGACCAGCCTTTATAGTCATGCTATTATTTTGGTTTTATTTTATCAAACAGGATTATAAGAATAAATATTTAGTCACTAGAGACTAAAGCCAGTCTCACCTCAGGTTAACCCTTCTTATACTGTTCGCGACTATTTACGCTTTCCGGGAGAGGGTGTGGTGGGGCGGGGGGAGCGGAGTCGTTCTACTAGAGTGCATCTCGGGACCTCCAGAAACAAAGTGCATCCCATATTTCTTGGTTTTCCGAGAGAAGTAAATTACTTGTTCAAATTTTAGGACAAGTATGGTTAAGTTTTTTAGATGTCCTAAAACTTTAAAGAAATACGGAATACACCATGGGCGAACGTTCTGTAAAACTGAGGTGGTTATTGGAAGCTGTTTCCATAAAAGAATTTGCTCTCTGAATGAGGTCCTGAGAGTCTAACTTTAGAGAAAAAAAAAATAAAAGAAAGAAAGAAAGAAAGAAAATATGCCAATGCTAAGTCAGCGATGTTCAGTCTGGTGGTTTAGATGATTTAGTTGTACCTATTTTATTCAGATAAACAAATTAAATTGTGATAACCTTATAATCTGACTCTCAATTAATGCAGAAGAGAATGAGATAATTTCCTTACAACTTGGCAAAGAACTTGTTGTTAATTCAGTATTTGATTTTTTGCGAGACGTTAACATTCCATAAAAGAAAAATGGTAAGCAGATCGGGATATTATATATATCCGGACAAAAGTTCAGTAGACTGGCTCCAGTCTCCAGTGACTTAACATTTTTCTCATAATCCTGTTTGATAATCCACTAAAATAAAAATAAATAAATAAATAAATAAAATGACTACAAAGGCTGGTCACTAGTGACCAGCCTTTATAGTCATGATATTATTTTGGTTTTATTTTAGTGGATTATTAAACAAGATAAGAAAAAAAATTTAGTCACTGGAGACTGGAGCCAGTCTAAAGTCCTGCATCACCTTAAGATTTTGATTTTTTAATGAAAACGTACCCTGAATTTTATTTGTACCCATGTCTACTTTGTGCTGCCATAGAATTACACAGGTATACGGTTAGACTTATAAAGTCTGACGAGATGTGAAATTTTATTCATCATGGTATCTTAAGTACATAATATGAATTAATGTATCCTTCTTCTCAATCACTATATTTCTCTTCAGCTATCTCATCAGACAAATCAGATCTGGTCAATTGATATGTAAGAAAATATGGTCATTGCCCATTAATTTTTTATAACAGTACACTAATGCTACCACTATCAGCTGCTACTAACAGCAGTTCAGCTCTGACCACAAGACAAGATTAATTAACCTCATAAAGTTCCTTCCAGCAGGTAAAAGAAATTAGGTTTCTTGCATTTACAGAGTGAAGAGAGCCCTTGTAACTTCCTTTTAATTCGGGATATAGCTTCATTTTGAGCTATGTAAAAAGAGTGTTCTACATGGAATAAAACATACCGAAAACAGCAACATAAACTTGAATGCCTTATTGACATTTTAAAAGTTAAGATACTGCATTCTTGAAGGGTCTATAAACCTTTCAAGCTCTTGGCTTTTTTTTAAAAAAAAAAAGAGTGAAGATAATTTTCACTAAAAATTAAATATATAAATTTAGATACTTCCTCATTTCTTTAAAGCAGAATGATTTGTTTACCTGAGGTCTTTCGGCGTTTGCCTTCTTCAGAGGTTTACTATATTTACATAGAGATACATGAAAAAGGGAATGAAATAGTAAAATTTACAAACATCTTAGATGTTTAAGTCAGCATAAAATAAAATCTGGCATGGCATGGTGGCATAAGATAAAATGTGGCGTGGTCGGTTTGGCATGGTATCATGGGCAAAACTAACATCTACACTGATATCTGTATAGTATATGGTCAGTCAGTACGTAATAAAGCAAAGTTTTCGTGGTCATCCTAACCTGTTTTAAAATCCATGTTTGCATGTACATCACTGGTTCTTTATCCACGTGCTGCACATGGCATTTTTTTTTTTTTTTTTTTTTTTTCGATGTTGGTTATTGGGATGGCAAGAAGAAAATTATCTTTAGGTGACAAACGGCAAGTTGTAGGCATGTCAAGGGATGGCAAGAGCTGTCGGTACATTGCCACCGAATTTGGAATTAACTAGTCTGTAGGGGTACGGTTACTACAGAAATATGAGAACATTGGTAACGTGCGTGAACATTACGAAACCACGCCCATTCAATATACTGGCACTTTTTATGGCTGCAAAAACCTCCAAAAAGTTTCAGATGAAAAATGTGATCTTTTTGTTATTTTTTCTCGAAACAGAGATTGTGAGTCTTCGTTAGAACCGCCTCATCGAGGCGGTTCTAACGGGTACCCACAATCTATGTAAATAAGAAAAATAATATATACCGTTGAAACCTCATTTTTTCTATATAAAAGTGGGTTTGAGTGGGTCGAAATTACATAGACATGTTTTCGTGATGACGTCAGCGTTCTGGCAGACTACGAAAGAGGTCAGTACGTCAAGACAGCCTATCAAACGTTCAACGCCGACACAACGGCATAAGCAGGCACGTACGGACTGGTCACGTGAGCGCTTGAACTGGAATATCCGAAGTTAGAGGAGAATTCATAATCTGATGAAAGCAAGTTTATGTTACGTCATACTGACGTCAGACTTCGCGTGTGGCGTGTTCGGAGAACTGCATAATTATGAGCAACGCCATATCGTTGAAACAACTGCGTTTGGCGACAATTCTGTAACTGTTCCGGCGTGCTTTTTAAAATGACTGCAAACTTGCGATGCATGTTCAGGACGGAATGTTACATCACGAAAACATGCCTATATAATTTTGACCCCCTTAAATCCCACTTTTATATAATAAAACAGGAATTTATAGGGGTATACATTATTTTTCTTATTTCTGCTTAAAAATATAGATTGTGGGTACTCGTTAGAACCGCCTCGCTAAGGCGGTTTTAACGAGTACTCACTATCTATATTTTGAGCAGAAATATGAAAAATGTCAGTTTATTATCTGAAAATTTTCAGTTTTTGGAGGTGAAATTTTCTATATGTTTAAATAGGCGTGTTTTCGTAATGAACTGGTGTGAAGTACCGTGATGACATCCTCCAGAACTACCTTAATTCTCATTTTGAGGACCACAATTTCGCAAGTTGTCCGATATTTATGGATGATAACGATAGACCCACCGTGCTCAAATTGTGCAGAACTATCTTCAAGAAGAGGCCATCAACGTGCGTCCTTGGCCACCTTTCTCAACCAACCCGAGTCCTATAGAAAATTGTTGATTAACTAGACCCAACGTGTCAGAATCATCAAGAATTGAGCAGTGGCAATTGTTTCCACAAGACAAACTTCGTCGTCTTGTTCAGAGCATGCGACGACGTGTGCAGGAATGGAACCTTAACAGGGGAGGTTACATCAATTACTAAATTCCGAATTGTGTGAAACTTTGGTAAAATGATTACTTTTTATGAGCATGCAAACTCAATTTGCAGACACAGGTTAAACTCGTTAATGTGCCAAACTTCCTGGAAATGTTTTGAAGTCTTCCAAAATGTTAAAAATAATATACTTTGTTTTGGTTCCGAGAGTATTCATTTAGGAATTTAATCAATTCCTTTTATTTGCTTGAACAGCATAAATGTTCCAGATTTGGAGATTTGTCCATAAATGAATACATTATGCACACTTCTTTTAGTTTTGTTTATTGATTTGATGACCACTTGATAAAATTTGAACTAATGCTTAACTTTTGTCCGGGTGTATATTTTTGTACCAAAATATATCTTATAGGTACTCGTAGGGGTACCCGCAAGACATTTTGGTGCAAAAATAACAGATAGCGGAGCAAATCCAATGAGTAACCACAAAATATGTTATGCAGCTAAAAAAAAATATAAAAATCTCTTCTGAGTATTTCCTTAGAATGGCTCCAGTCCATGGTGACACAATGTATTTATGTTTATAATTCACTTTGATAAATATAACAAAGCCAATTATTAACATGCTAATATTATGAAGCACTGATCACTTAGCATGCTGTCTGATTTTATTTTAATGTCTATATAAAAGAATTTTAAAAAATAATAATAATAAGTTAAGTCACTAGGGACTGGAACCAGTCCAGATACTTCCTATGCGAACAAGGACTGTCTTGTTTATCTGTGTATACAGGGACTAAAACAATACCCAGACCACGTGCGCATGTGCTTAGCCTGAACGTCCTTCATTCATTTTTGCTTCTTGCTTATGGCATTAGAGTGCGTAACCTGGACGGCGTCCATTCATTTTTGCTTCTTGCTTATGTCATTAGTGTGTGCAGTCTGAACGGCGTTCATTCAATTTTGCTTCTTGCTTATGTCATTAGAGTGCGAAGCCTGAACTGCATTCATTCAGTTTTTGCTTCTTGCTTATGTCATTAGAGTGCGTAGCCTGAACTGTATTCATTCAGTTTTGCTTCTTGCCTATGTCATTAGAGTGCGTAGCCTGAACTGCATTCATTCAGTTTTGCTTCTTGCTTATGTCATTAGAGTGCGTAGCCTGAACTGCATTCATTCAGTTTTGCTTCTTGCTTATGTCATTAGAGTGCGTAGCCTGAACTGCATTCATTCAGTTTTGCTTCTTGCTTATGTCATTAGAGTGCGTAGCCTGAACTGCATTCATTCATTTTTGCTTGTTGCTTATGTCATTAAAGTGCGTAGCCTGAACTGCCTTCATTCAGTTTTGCTTCTTGCTTATGTCATTAGAGTGCGTAGCCTGAACTGCATTCATTCATTTTTGCTTCTTGCTTATGTCATTAGAGTGCGTAGCCTGAACTGTCTTCATTCAGTTTTGCTTCTTGCTTATGTCATTAGAGTGCGTAGCCTGAACTGCCTTCATTCAGTTTTGCTTCTTGCTTATGTCATTAGAGTGCGTAGCCTGAACTGCATTCATTCATTTTTGCTTCTTGCGTATGTCATTAGAGTGCGTAGCCTGAACTGCATTCATTCAGTTTTGCTTCTTGCTTATGTCATTAGAATGCGTAGCCTGAACGGCGTTTATTCATTTTGCTTCTTGCTTATGTCATTAGAGTGCGTAGCCTGAACGGCGTTTATTCATTTTGCTACTTGCTTATGTCATTAGAGTGCGTAGCCTGAACGGCGTTTATTCATTTTGCTTCTTGCTTATGTCATTAGTGTGAGTAGCCTGAACGGCGTTTATTCAGTTTTGCTTCATGCTTATGTCATAAGAGAGTCCGTGGCCTGGGCGGCAGGTGTATTTATTTTGCTTCTTGCTTATGTTATTAGTGTGCGCAGCCTGAACGTTCTTCATTCATTTTTGCTTCTCGCTTATGTCATTTGTGTGCGCAGCCTGAACGTTCACTCATTTTTGCTTCTCGCTTATGTCATTAGTGTGCGCAGCCTGAACGTTCTTCATTCATTTTTGCTTCTCGCTTATGTCATTACTGTACGCAGCCTGAACGTTCTTCATTCATTTTTGCTTCTCGCTTATGTCATTAGTGTGCGTAGCCTGAACGTTCTTTTCATTTTTGCTTCTCGCTTATGTCATTAGTGTGCGTAGCCTGAACAGCCTTCATTCATTTTTGCTTTTTGCTTACGTTATTAATAGCCACGCTGCTTTTTGGCGCCTTTTTTTTTTACTTACGATATCCAGAACGAGGAGAAGAGCCAGCCCGCCGTGATGACTGGTAGAAGCCACAGCCGCCGTTTCAAGGCCACTAGACACAGGACTGACATAACTCCAGGCGGCTTTTTCTGCTCTGCTTCAGCTCTGTAATAAAAACGAAAATTATCTTTTAACGCTTTCACCCCTGCATTTCTAACGTGGACTCTCAAAGTTTTGCCAACGGAGTGTCAGTCGAACGTCAAGAATAGAACAGCAAACAGTGTAGATTCTGATGAGACGGCTCGTAACAAGCCGTCTCATCAGGATCTACACTATTTGCAAAGGTATCTGTATTGGTCTGTAGGACTGTAGGTATTATTCTTCTGAATTTAAATATTAACAAACATTATTGTTGTATAGATTGTCATTTGTCCAAGAAAATAGGGCTTGACAGCCCCTGGATTGATCAGTCCGATTATCTAGGACAGCAGTCTTCTGACTGTTGTTCGCTGCTTTCAGATAGATCAGGTTCTGTACTGTACGTTGACATTCAGCAAGCACTTTTAATAGTATTGGCGAGAGGTCGGAGGTTGGGAAAGCATGCGTGTGTGCGTACATGCATCAATGTATGTATGTAGGTACAATGTATATATGTAGGTAGGTAGGTAGGTATGTAAGCATACATACATACATACATACGTTTGTACATGCATCAATGTATGTATGTATGTATGTATGTACGTATGTATGTACGTTCGTACAAACACATGTATGACTGTATGTATGTACATACATACATACATACATACATACATACATACGCACGTACGTATGTACGTACGTATGTCCCGGTACGTATGTATGTATGTATAAATGTATGTACGTATGCTTGCACTTATGTACGTACATGTGTGTATGTATGTATATACTTACGTACGTATGTATGTACATATGCACGTATATATCTTGCACATATGTACCTATGCCTGTACATCTGTATGTGTACATATGTATGTACGTATGTGAGTGTATGTATGCATTATGTATGTATGTATGTATGTATGTATGTATGTATGTATGTATGTATGTACGTTGTACGTATGTGTATGTATGTACGTACGTAGAGGTGATTATTTATGAGGCGGCAAATAGTGAATGTTCTACTCTGAACTATTCTTGCATCTATCATCTAAGTTAATAAAATCGCTAGCCCAATCTCAACGCCTTTCCGAAATTACCCTAGGGGAATAATTCTTTCCTTTTAGAGTAGACCCCTTTTAAGAAGGTACTTAATGTGCAGGAAAGCAAACAGGAAGTCACAAAAGTTGTCTCCTTGTACAAAGTGGCGGAAATCCAACAGGTGTATCCGGTCCCCTTAAAGTATTTATCCTAAACTTTGAATGAGTTCATCACACCTGGTCCCGAGGTTATAAAACTTTTTTCGTGCTCAGCTGAGCTGAGCATGAAATTTTCTCTGCTAATTAATATGAAAATGCCAACAATAGTTGGCATTTTCATATTTATTAGCAGAGAAATTTTCATGCTCAGCTATGTTTAGCAAGAAAGAATTTGCAATGGTTAGTAATTTGAGATCTATCAGCAGGACAAATTACATGCTCAGCTGAGTTGAGCATGACAAACAGTTTTATAACCTCGGAGCCTGATGATGTGTCTAATACCTGCTGAATGAATGACAACCAGTTTAGACCCTTTTCAGATGCCGTGTTTTGCGATTCGTGATACAATCAACTATCACTAAGGTGCACGACGCCCCTTGTCGGTATTAATGTGTATTTTCTATCAAAATATCTCATACGGTTGAAGACCTGTAGCGATTTCATTTTCGCTAGCCATCCACAAATACAGTTCACAATCTGTCTACGGACGGTTCACAAACTGTCCATGGCGGACGGACGGACAAACAATTATAGAGCGCTCTTCGGAAGTCGATCTTACAGTCAGTAGACTTTTCTGTGCTTCGTGCAATTTTGAAAGGGCCATTTTGACTCACTGAAGCTTGTAAACGATCCAACTGTCTTAACCATTACCTCTCTCTTGGCTAATGCAGCAGACGACAATTTGATGATATTTTACTTTTTTCCTCAGAAAACAGATTTTGACATTTCATGCAAATTATGTCCGATGGAGAGACAATTTGCATGCAATGTCAAAATCTGTTTTCTCAAAAAAAAAAACAAAAAAAAAAAAAAACAAGTCAAACGGCCTTTTGATTCGAAGAAGTAAAAATTAGATTTTCAAGATGGCGGCCATCTTGGATTTCCGATCGAAACGAGTTTAGATATTTTTTATCTACAAGTCAGCCCGATGCTTCCTACTAAGTTTCGAGTCAATGGGCCTTTCGGTTCAGAAGAAGCGAAAAATAGATTTTCAAGATGGGCGGCCATGGCGGCCATCTTGGATTTCCAATCTGAAGATTTTATTTATTTATTTTTTATTTCTATTTTTATTTATTTATTTATTTATTTTTTTGATCTACAAGTCACCCCGATGCTACCTAACAAGTTTCGAGTCAATTGCCCTTTCGGTTCAGGAGAAGAAGCGAAAAATAGATTTTCAAGATGGCCGCACTTGGATTTCCGATAGGAACGATTTTAGCTATTTTTGATTTACTAGTCACCCCGATGTTTCCTACCAAGTTTCGATTCAATTGGCCCAGGGATGTAGGAGTAGGCTTTTAAAGCAATTTTTGACAACGCACGACGGACGACGCACAACGGACGACGGACATTGACTGACCACAATAGCTCACCTTTAGCACTTCGTGCTCAGTGAGCTAAGAAAAAAAAAATTACAAAACCATTTTAAAATGTCGCTGCTGAATTTTTTATCCAGAATTGTCTGACATGGAGACAATTTGCTTGATATGTCAAAACTTTTTTTTTTTTTTTTTTTTGACGAGAGAAAAAAAAAAAATAAGAAAAATATTTTAAAATGTCGACTGCTGAAATTTTTATCTAGAGTGCTAAGCGTTATGTGGAAATGCCCTTCGCGTTCGTAACACTACTGGTTTATGAATGACGGGCATGATGGAAACTTATCTAACATCAATTTATCAAAGTGAAAAATAGAATTTATCTACACAGGACTGAATGAGTCTTTTCATACAGAATTTTAGTACGTAGATTGCTCTTTTGTAGGGGTAGGGTGTAGCATGACATAGAATTTGGCATCGGCGTGCGTCTGTAAAAGCAGAAAGCCACAACATTCATATTCACAGTCAATTCAAATTATATACCTATAATACATATACGTATGATGGTGTAAATCTGAGACCCGATCATATACTGCATTTTTCAGTTAAGCTAGAGGAAAAATGTTTATATTTGCAGACGTATTTCTATTCTTTTCTCCTGATACATGTATTTAGGTGTTTAATTAGGTTGGGAGGAGTCATTCCTGCTATGTTCTATATTGGAATTTACCCCCGGGAATTTACCCCTACCCACGCTCCTCACCCCTGAGGACGTCGTGCAGGAAGGGTTAAATGAGTGCGGAGAAGGAGTTGTACTTTTTAGGTCAAGAAACAAAATATATTCATTTATACAGATATTTAGATATAACATGCACAGTCTACATGACTCATTTACTCTATTTTGGCACCAATTTTTTAAATGAAAATGCCATTTGCAAATATTAAACCCTTGTCCTGCTGAATATATTAAGATGCCACGCCCACTTCCAATTTTCAGCCAATCAGATTACTTGATCCAGATTATTGATATAAATTCAAATACTTAACGGCAAACAGTGCAGATCCAGATCAGTTGGCTTCTTCAGAAGCCAACTGATCTGGATCTACACTGTTTGCCAAAGCAGGACATATCCGAGTTCAGCAGGACAAGGGTTAACAAACAATTCGCTGGGGATAATGTCTCTAAATCTCAGCTGGAACTCAGAGGCGGATCCAGATTCTTTATAGGGGGTCCCAAATTTCTGAGAGGGCGGGGTCTATTTGATCAAAGCCGCAGGATGCGGCGTCTGATCAGAATCCACACTGTTTGCCACTCATCCCGGAATTTTAGACAAACATGGACTTGCGAATCACGAACCTCATCTGGATCCGCTCCTGGAACTACGTCGTTGATTAAAACAGACCGTCAATTTTTATGACACTGGAAAAATCCAGCAGAAAGACCTTAGTGTTTCCGCTGAATTAGCTGTATTCCTGGTTTATCTTTGTTTTTTGGTGGTGGTGGGGGTGTGGGGGTGGGGGGAGGGGGCGAGAGTTGAGCGGGGTGGGGGGAGCGATTATTTACAATCGAGCCATAGTATACAAACGCCAAAATTTAATTTCCGTAAGGTAGTTGTCCAAGGGATTATCATTGACCAATGTAATGAAACCGCGCGTTAGACGAAATTCACGTAACGGTTATTTATAGCCGTGCTAGTCTTGCCGATGTGTTGATAGAGGGTTATCTGTAAAACCTGGACTGTAACATTTTGGACATTGGCAAACAGCGCAGACCCAAATCAAATGCCGCAGAACGTGGCGTCTGATCAGTGTCTGCATTGTTTGCTTAAATTACAGAAAGTTAAGGATTAAATGAAACCGCCTTATGTCCCCGTTCAGGACCATATTTTCCCAGCCTACACTCAGAGACAATCAACCCATCAGTGCTGTCAGTGCTTTGATTATATTAGATCTCCTATTTCATCAAGGGTAGGGAGGGTCTTCAGTTTGTACACAGCTATATGATAGTGTTAACACGCCAAAGGCAATTGGAAAACAGTTGTTTTAATCGTTTTTTAAGAGTGTTACTGGACAAACTTATAACTTGCAACAAATATTTAGATCAGGCTGATAAAATGAACGTTAAAAGACTTTTCAGTTTCCACAAACTTGAGCTAAAATCGAATGAATGTTATAGGTGTCGAGGCAAAAGCAGTATAAATGGAAGAAAAATGTGAATACAAGAAACTCAAGCAATCAACAGTCCGTTATATGCTGAATTTAGATAAGAAATTTGTCTGTGAGAAGAGTATGTATTCTCTGGATTCAGCAGATGGATGTAAATAGACTTCGTATACAACCAGAGTTAAAACTCGTAAACACAGCTGCGACTAGTGTTGAAGTTGCTTTCTGAATAATGTCTGGACTCTCTCAGTTGCAAGTAGGCCGCCGCGTGAGAAAATGTAACGTATATTTGTGCCTAGCGAAGACTCGGATCTGCGCAGGCTGACCAGAGTATTCGCAGAGCACTCTGTTGGTAGTCAAGGGTCCAAAGCGACTTCAAGCGGACAGCGAAAACTCTGATCAGACTGCGCGGATGCGCAGGCTGATCTGAGTCTTTGCTGGGCGCAATTATCCGAAGGTACATTATCCAGTATTTTTGTAGAGTGGAAAGAAAAGTAGATGATAAAAGACAATCTAAATAATATTGACTGATTTCCATCTTAGCGTATTTATCTTAAAAATAGTGGATCACCTTAGCATACACGGTGGTGTCTCAGCACCACTGTCTCGCGGAGTTGTTGTCATGTGTTTTACCTGTCTGTGAAAATGGCCATTGTTGACAATTCCAAACTCATTCTGAAGACAATTTTTTTTGCCCGTTCTGTATACAATTCTTTTTCCGTTCACGATACTATTCTGAAGACGTCTGAAGACGAATTTTTTTTCTGTCACAATACTATTCTGAAGACGATTTTTTTTCCTTCACAATGCTATTCTGGGGACGATTTTTCCGTTACAATACTATTAAAGAGACGATTTTTTTCCACCACAATACAAATGCTGAAGACGATTTTTTTCCATCACAATACTATTCTGAAGACGTTGTTGTTGTTTTTTTTTTTCTGTTTTTTTTTTTTTTTTTTATTTGCTGTTGTTGTTGTTGTTTTTTTTCGTCGATTTTTTTCTCTCCAAATTTTAACACAATAGTCTAACTAACTGTTTTATAAGTTGTTAACTTCAGCAGCAGGATGAGATTGATTTTAGATGAACTAATCATTAACTAACATCAACAAACAATTAAGATAATTGCTCTGCATCATGCGAAAACGTGTCTTCGGCCATGCGGACAGCGACGGCCCAGATCAGACTGCGCGGATGCGCAGTCTGATCAGGGCCTTCACTGCCCGCTAGCATTGGATACTACAGAATGTATGAATAGATGAATTGAGACCACAGGTCCAGATGATACTTTGAGCAGCATGATATGGATTTGTGCAGTTTGTGGATATTCGAAGGTACTTTTTCGTTTGACTTGGCCCAATTTATATGGTAGCTCCACAGATTGGGGCTTTATTTTCAACCGAGGTATTTCATATTTTTTCTATGAAAAATTGCTGTGGGTTCTCATAAGAATCGATTTGGCGAGACGAGGCAATACGGATGAATACAAAGAATGTAAGTTTTCTGGAGAAATAGAAAAATATACTGATTTGGACACCTCTCTTCTCCGGAGCTGTTATCATCTTATCATCAAATATAAGAAAAAGGAAGAAACGATCCTTTCAAAACGGACTTCCTGTCTTGTCTTGCATCAAGGAGATATACCGTAGTCGACCGAATTACCACACTGTGCGCTTACGTTGTTTTTTGTTGTTTTGTTTTTGTTTGTTTGTTTTTTTTGTTGTTGTTTTTTTTTCTGTTTTTTTTTTTTTTTTTTTTTTTTTTTTTTGTTGTTGTTGTTGTTGTTGTTGTTGTTGTTGTTGTTTCTTTTAACAAACACTAGAAAACTTGTAGTAAAATATCCTCCTAATACGGGTACCCCCGAACAAGTTTTATTACATATTAATACTTTAGAGGTTTCAAAATCGACCGGGCTTGACGGCATAGGGCCAAGGATCATCAAACTTGCTGCTAAATCATTATCGCCATCGATTGCGATGCTTATCAATAAAAGCACTGCGACCGGCCAGTTTCCTTCTCAAATGAAATTGGCAAAGGTACTTCCAATTTACAAAGGTGGTGAAAAGTCCGACCCCTCAAACTATAGGCCAATTTCTATCCTGTCCACTGTATCTAAAATTTTCGAAAAGCACGTGAACAAACATCTTATGGCATATTTGAACAAATATAAACTTCTACATGACAATCAATCCGGGTTCAGGCCAAAACATAGTTGCCAAACAGCTTTAGTCAAACTCATTAATGACTGGATGAAATGTATTGATAAGGGTGACTTGGTTGGAGCCCTTTTTATCGATTTTCGGAAGGCTTTTGATCTAGTTGATCACTCCATCTTGCTGAATAAACTTGCATTATACAAACTTAACCCTTCTGCTATTCAGTGGTTCAAATCATATTTATGTTCTCGACAACAAGTAATCGAGAGTGATAAAGGGTTGACGGATTTCACCACCGTACAATCTGGTGTGCCTCAGGGCTCAATATTAGGCCCGACCTTATTTCTCATTTTTATCAACGATCTTCCGCTTCATATCAAAAAGTGCTCCTCTGATTTGTATGCAGATGACACGACGATTCACACGCATGGTAATGACATAGATGCTATTGAAGAAGATCTGCAAGGAGAATTCGGTAACACAAAAACATGGGGAAAGATAAACAAAATGAATGTTCACATGACCAAAACAACTTGTATGCTAGTTGGCGCTAGAAAACGCTTGAACGACTCTCGACCTCTAAATATTATTGCTGACGATGTCAATATTCAATCCGTTAGTAAACAGAAACTCCTTGGTGTTTATATCGATGAACACCTTTCTTGGTCTGCCCATATAGACCACTTATGCTCCCTTATCTCATCTAAAATATCTCTATTACGCCAGTTAGCAACGTATGTACCGACACATATTCAAAAAGTTTACTATCAGGGGTATATTCTTCCTTATATTGATTATGGCTCTGTTACCTGGGGGTCAGCCTCTGTAACTAATATTGAACGCATATCCAAGCTGCAAAAACGCGCTGCTCGAATCATCCTGCGAGCAAATTACGATACCCCATCAGTAGATATGTTCAGTCAGCTGGGATGGCTGTCAATTCCGGACAGACTTAAATATAATAAGGCTGTCTTGACATACCGAGCAATAAATAATTTATCCCCTGAATATATAATACAACTTCTAAAACCAGTATCCGAGGTACACACTCTTAACCTCAGGTCATCAGAAAATGGCTCACTTTATGTGCCGAAAGCACGGACAGCACTTTTTGATGGCTCTTTTTCGTGTTCCGCACCAAGACTATGGAATGCTCTATCTCAAACAGTAAAAACATCGGGGTCACTCTCTACCTTTAAGCAGTCTCTTAAAGCAACATTTTAACCCTTATAAAATGTCTTTAACTATGATTTTAAATGATATACCATGTGTAAAATTATCGCTGAAACCGTTATTGTAACTGAATTGAGAGCTTTTATGACCTAGCATAATTGTTTTAGATATTGGTTTTATGCGCTCGTCAAATCTTAAAGCACTTACAAAAACTGTGATAACATACAGATTTGTCTTTGATATAATTCAGTGCCATGTTTGGTTTTAAATCACTTGCACATACCTGTTAGCACTTTTATTTGATAAAAACTTTATACAAGCATTCACTTCGCTACAAGCTACTTTTATCCCATGAATTTCTTAGCTGTTACTAAAGTCTTGTTGTATTATGTATATAAATTTTAGTTAGAGGACCACAAGGTAGAATAGTTATTTATAGCTAATTGTGTCATCCTCTTTAAACATTGTTTAAATAAATAAAAAAATAAATAAATAAATACACTTTTGAGATCAGCAGAGAACTTCATGAGGGGCGTATATAATAACATTTATGCAATATTTTTCTGACTTTCTTTATAAAAGCGTGTTTTTGCTTCTCATCTGAATTGCCTCGATAAGATGAGGCAATTCAAATGAGTACAAACAACATAAGTTTTTTATTAAGAAATAAATAACAGTACACTGACTGTAATCTAAAGACTACTAAATTGCTTGTCTGTGCGCTTATAGGAGCATGTGCGGTAATTCAGTCGAATACGGTAATTGAGCTGCGTCATAATGACAGAATTTGTACAAAAGCGCTAATACCCACATCATTCTGGATATATGCGCTGCGCTGCTAGAAATGTTCTTTTTATATAGAAAAGAAAAGAAAAAATGATGACTCCTCTCCCGCAGCCCACGCCCCTACCGAGTAAATTTGACTCGTCATTGTGTTTGCTGACTTTGAAAATAAAGCCAAATTCACCACAGTAATGTATTCCAGTAAGACCGATTCAAGAGATATTATGTCACGCAGACGCCAACCTTCATTCATTCATTCATTCGTTTGTTCATTAATTCATGGTTTTATTTATTTATTTATTTATTTATTTATTTATTTTTAATATTTCTCACCAGTAAAATTTAAAATCTATTTCATTCCATAACCACCGCTTGGAGATTAGAGCATTAAAAAGAATATTCCATAAAAAAAAACAACATTTTCTTCAAGAAATCAGGGGAAAAAAAAAAAAACATTGTATTTCTCCAAAATAACAACTTGCCACGAAACATGAATTAATAATTTAACCTTTACCACTCTATAGCAAATTCAGCAGAGACGACAAATTGATACTTTTTCCCAGAACACGATTTGACATTTCATGCAGTTTGCATGAAATGTTAATTCCTGTTTTCTGAAAAATAAATAACTAAATAAACAATAAGTATTTCAAAATGTCGTCTGCTGAAAATTTTACCCAGCAAACAAAGCGTTAATCTACTCACGGTAAATGAAGAAATCCACCTCACTAGAATAACAGACCAATATTCAGGAAAGGAGTAGTTCAAACTGGCACGTCAATTTTTTTGCAAGATTTCCACTTCTTGTTAAAAAAAATACCCACAAAGTATGTTCAGCCTGAGTGAAATGACGTAGTAGTTAATTTCTTATCAGGTGAAGAAGACTTTGAAAACTAAGAGTTTGATAGAACAATGTTATTTCTTTTTTTTCTCTCTTTTTTTTTTTTTTTTTTTTGTTTTTGTCTACAGACACACATAGGCTAACCGTAACATTTTTTCCCCAAATCTACACCATTTTATCCCTGAAAGCGCCAAGCGAAACTGTAGCAGACGACAGTCTATTTATTATTATTTTAATGAGAAAATTCGGCTTGATATTTCATGTGAATCGTCTGCTTGGCAGACGATTCACATGAAATGTCAAGCCGAATTTTCTCCGGAAAAAAAAATCAACATGTCGTCCGCTGCAGTTGTGATTCGTACTTTAGGGATTAAGAGTAGTTTGATCTTGGTCTATCATCTTTGCTCAAGAATGTCTTCTATCGCTTTTGCTTTTAAGAAAGTATGTCCAAAGATCAAGGACAACTACGCTGTTTTTAAACGTCAAAAGGTGAGGTAATAAAAGAAACTTTAGAATAGATACGAGAAATGAAGATCCTGCTTTCAGGCTAAGTCGTGTCAGGTTCAGAAATTGCAATTTGAGCCGACACGAGAAAAAAAATATCTTCAGATAGTCAGTGCGCCAATCGAAGACTTCGATTAACCTGCACATCTATCAGTCTTTGCTGTCGGCCTGAGAAACCACGTGACTTTGACTATCCACAGAGCGCCATGTGAAACCTATTCAGATTTGTGCTAATGTGCAGCTGATCTGAGTCTTCGCTGGTTACATACAGTATAACCTCAATGGCTCGAACACGGATGGCTCGTTTACCGTGGATGATTCGAACTCTTTTTTCTGTCCCTACAAAATTCTTCCAACAGCTCAAGAAAACAAATAGTTAATGATTTTTTTCTTATTTTATCATGAAATTAATGAGTACATTCAACATACAATCATTGTGTAGAAAATCGAAAAGATTTCCCTAAATTATCGCTATTTGCTTCCTGAACTGGTGCCATGATTACCCTCAGTGGCTCGAACTACCCATGTCTCGAACGAATTTCCATGGTCCCGAAGATGTTCGAGCCATTGAGGTTGGACTGTATATCTAAAAGTAAATTCGTGTGAAGACCCCAAACTGTCCTGATGCATAATCTGGCATCTATATTTTGGAACTGCTGAGTTTTCGGTCGGCGGAATTTCACGAGAATTTCTCCGCGCGAGAGTGAGCCGGCTTTCCTACAGTTTCACAATATGCTTGTAGGGAAACCTGAAGTGTCTCGCATAGAAAAATACACTTTTTTGTTTGTTTGTTTGTTTATTCCAAGGCTAAACTCGGATCTTCTGAATACTAATCTAAGTCAGAATAAACTGAATTAAAGCTATTCATGATTTCCATTTAGATCCTATAAAGGGAAAGAAAGTCTAGACTCCCTCTCAGGAAAATTTGGAAGTCTCAATAAAACAGATCTGGAATTTTCATTGCCAGCTTTGCTTACATTATGTTTACTGTGTGCCTGTCCACTTTAAGGCGAAATGGTCACATCTATTTTAACACAACATCATAACATTGTTTTATGCAAGTTTGACCTCTTATCATCAGGAAGTCCTGACTTCCATAAATTCAGATTTGTGTGTCCTGTGAAGATTTCAAGAAGTTTCTGATTCCCATTCTTTCTTCAGCGGAAGCCCTGTGGGTTTTTGTATAATCCAATAGTAAAAACGATAGGAAAGCCTGACAGAGTATCCCTGTAGTTATACAAACAATGCAAGTAAGTTGTTACTCTTTTAGCCCTAAAAGTGCTTAGCAAAGTTGTAGCAGATGACATTCTGGAACTGATTTTTTTTTTCAGAGAAAAAAAAATAAGGCTTGACATAGCATGTGAGGGCTTGATTCATGTATTTGTTTGTGTTGAGGTTTTACGACCCAGTCAACCCAATGGGGTCATGTTGAGCGCGGTCAGTTTACCTGATTCACATGAAATGGCAAGCCTGATTTAAAAAAAAGAAAATAATGCTTGACATTCCATGTGAATTGTTTTACGATTCACATGAACTGTCAAGCTTTATTTCTCTTATTTTCTCTGTAAAACAACAAAAATCGAAATGTCGTTTGCTGTAGTTATGGTTCGCTTATGGGTTAATTATGTCAGAAGTATCTAACAAATACCTGTAAAACAACGTGCACACAGCTATTACAGCCACTGAAACCAAATCTCAGTATTTTGCCAAATCAGTCTGAAAACATCGGAACACTGATAAACGAACTTGTATTTGCAATTATTGCTTCTCAGAAAAATAAATTGTAGCATGGTGCTGCGTAAACAAGTGTACAATACAAGGATACATTTGTACTAAATACCACGCTAGTCATGATGATATCAAATCAAAGCACTTAGAAAGCCAATGAGGGGGTGGGGGTGGGGGGGGGGGGGGGGGCGGTTGCCTGAAATCCTATTGGCCTCTACAGCTGATTGGGATTTATGCTGAACTTAAAAAAAGAAACATATAAACGGTATACTAATTTCTTTGTAAAATGTAATCTGAGTGCAGAAGGAAGACCTTGTTTCATAGGGAAATAAATCCTTCATTATTACGAAATTTACCGATACTAACTTACGGATTTACCCGAACAGTTACTTGTTCAAATCCGACTCAGCGATACAGAGACTTAAATAGGACAATAAAATAAAAATAGATAATACATGCATTTCCGATTTAACGATAACTTTTTTATAAGTTATTTTCAAAATCTACATTTATTGCACTTTCACAAGGTATGAAAATTTTCAAAATAACTTCATATCTTAGTTCTTCCCTATGCGTTTGAAATTTAGACTATTTGTGCCTATATATTACTATTATATTTTGTCAAAAATGATCAAAACGCTAATTTTAGCCTCTATGTTAAAATGATTACCTTCTCAGGGAAAGTTTTATAAGTTATCACCACAAGGAGATTTTTCTATTGAATAAGTCTAAGTCCAATAATAGAATCATGGCCCAAGCGACCTAGGGGAAATAACTGTCTTCAGTCAACTGCCGCTTCTCATGTAACTTTCCAAGTAACGCCCCTTAGCGGATTGAAGCATATTTTTCGAGATGTTACATTTTGCAGATTTAGTGACTTGGTATAGATAACATTTTAATGAAATGAACTGGACTAGCCCGATAGCCTCTTTTTGGCCCTTTTCGGTTAAAAGGGTCCTTTGCGGTGTTTAGCAGGACCACGGCTCGAGTTACACTTTTCAACACTGTAGATTTGGCGCGTTTTACAAGAGTATTCATATTCATCCGCCGATATTGTACTCAATATGATTAAAGTCCTATTTCTTCAAAAGTTGGAAGTTTTATATGGTTTTGTTTATTTGTTCGCTTTTTATAAGCATCAGTGTGTATAAGGCTAATATGTTTGACTGCAGAATTTAGCGTCATCACCATTAGCAGGGATCTATTTGTTAAGCTGTTATTAGGTTGGTAGTAACAGGAAAAACGGATTTTCGAAATGCGGTATGTTAGTTCTGGTGGCGGTGTGGCAACCGCCCCCAAAAATGCATTATCGATAAAATCGCACATCTATTTCATTATTGCAATATTCTAACATCTATGTCTAATCTATATCATTTATTCGGGTATTTTGAGCAATGTACGTGCATACTGTGTTAAAGTCATACAGGGATAGTACCACAACTCAGCTGGAAAGTTTCAACAATCTTTAAACTTATGGAAAGACATATAGGTATGAATCTTATTTAGCATGGAAAAATGTAGCAGTGGCGGCCGGAGAGCTCAGTCTGAAGTCGATGGCTATCCGAGGGCCCCGGGTATAATCCTTGGTATGGCTATATATTTTTGTTCATTATGCGACAATGTCCCATCCAAAAATATTTAAAATGACACATTATTGTCTTTGACTGTCATGGTCATAAAAAAAAAACAAAAAAAAAAAACAACAACAAAAAAAAAAACAAAAAAAAAAACAAACAAACATGCGGGCTGATACCACATTTCCACAATAGAAGACTGAGTTATTTTTATCTCGATGGTAATCGGTATGGTATCGTATCGATCGTTTTCGGTATCCATCCACATAGTGACGTATCCATATAGACGACGTGTCTTCATATTAAACGTCACAGGTCAAATGGCAAATAAGAACTGAACAGAAAACCATTTACCAAAAATTATTTTCGGTCTCGGTTTCGGGTATCAATCCGCATAATGACCTATCCGCATGTGCAGCGTGTCTTCATTTTTTTATGATACACGGTTAATGGCAAATCAGAACTGAACAGTGAACCATTTCCCAAACACATTACAAAATATTCTTAGATATAAATCAGTATTATCCAACAGGTGTAATAAGTTTGCCTTATCATTTTCATCTCTTCTTCAAATGTCATTTCTCAGATCCGGGTTTTGATATATGAGAAAGAAATAATTAAGATAAAATGTTCCGCTGTAAGACAAAAGGGCCTTTTTCTCATATGCGGTCAAGGAGGGCCTTGATCAGCCTGCGCATTCGCGCAGGCTGATCTGGGCCTTCGTTGCCCGCTTGCAGAATTATTAGATTCTGCAGAATATAGTATTATTTATGAAAAGATGGGGGCATATTGTCAAAGGTACATTTTCTTACGTCGTGGCTCAAACCGACAATAAAAACGTATTACAAATAACACAGGCATACAGTATCTGTTTCATTCCCTGAAACATACGCTGTTTTTATTTTTAAATCGAACTATTTAGACATTGCAAACGGGCATGCGCACATATGCCCACTATTCTACCCAGTTCTGCGCCGCTCGCTTTAAGCCATGAAGTTACTTATTCATTTAGTTAGTTTGTCTTTTTCGACTTGATGGACTTGATGCTGCCCGAATTATAAACACAAGTCCGTGTTGTTCGCTCTGTTTATAAACCAGCTGTCAGATAATGTAATTATTTGTGGCAATAAAGACCAATAAAATTGTTCATCATATGTGGTAATTTTCAGAACTGTCACAATACGTGGTAAATGTCACCAAGACCAAAGTTTGTTGATGAAAGAAGCATACCTCCACTCTCTCTGAGTAAAATTCAGCAGACAAACTGATGACATTTATTTTCTTGCTTTTCCCAGAAAACGAAGCCTTAGACATTCAATGCTGACTGTGTCCCCAGTTTTCTTGGAAATAAGTCAAAATGACATCTGCTGATTTTTTTACCCAGCGTGCTAAGCGTTAAATGTCTTGCACTGAATTCATTTTGTGTCATTTGCACTATAGGGCAGTTGTTGCTGTCAAATAGCAAACAGTGCAGATCCCGATCAGATGCCACGTTCAAAAGTATCCGCAAACATCCCTGTAACTAGCGGAATAATCGAGACTATGAACCGAGATATCTGCCTTGCTGCCCATTTTAGACTGAATAACCTGCATCCCCTCCCCGCCCCTCCCCACCCCCACTCCCATTCATTTTTGGATCGATTGTTTACAATCGAGCCGTAGTATACAAACACCAAAATTTCCTTAAGGTAGTTGTCTTCGTGATTACCACTGACCAGAAATCCAGGTAACGGTTATTTATATCCACGCTATTCTTTTCGCTGTGCTGTGACGTCAGAGCGCAGTGTAAAAAAAAAACCTGGACTGGGACATTGGCAAACAGTGCAGACCCAGATCAGACGCCGACAAACGCGGTCTGATCAGGGCCTGCACTGTTTGCTTAAATTACAGGAAGTTACATGAAACAGTCTTACATCCCCGTTCAGGACCATTTTCCCAGCCTACACTCAGACAATCGACCCACCGGTGCTGTCAGTACTTTGATTAGGAATGTCAGGCTATTGTGATTTAGAGATATTCTTAGTGAACAAGGACTAAACTATTTCTGCAGCGTCTGATCTGGGTCTAAATCGTTTGCCAATTACCCTTTCGAGGGGTCTCCAGATTAAAATGTAGATGTCTGCCTTGTTATCAGAACTGTCTACTTGTCTATGAACTTTTCATAACATAAACTTTTGACTCGTACTTAAACAGCATGTTTCTTAGAAATCAACATCCTATACAAAACAACAAAACATCGTTTCTAGGTGAAACCAGCCAGGTCTCGAGAAATGTACCTTATCAAACTAGTAACGTTTCCTGTATATCCTTGAAAACATACGATGAGGCGATTCTAATTACAGTGGAACCTCGATAATTCAAAGTCCAAGGGACCAAACAGTTTTGTTTAAATTATTGAGACTTTGAATAATTGAGGGTTAAAATGCATACATATATTTCAGTTGGGGCTTCTAAATGATTTTGAATTATTGAGAATTTTGAATTATTGGAGTTTGAATTATCGATTTTCAACTGTAATACAAAAACGTTTTCGCAGAGAAATTAGAATATTGTCAATACTTTTTATCAACTCTTACAGCGCTCAGCAAAATAGCAGACGACATTCTAATCAAGGTATGATTTCGTAGAGAAAACGTTTAAAGCGCTATCCAAAAGTATAGCAGACAGCATTATTATTATTATTATTATTATTATTATTATTATTATTATTATTGTTGTTGTTTGTTTTTTATTATTTTGCAGAAAGAGACAATAAAACATGGCATTTTATATAAATCGTTTGCTGGGCAGACGATTCATATGCAATGTGAAGCCTTATTTTCTCTTCAAAACACAAAACATGTCGTCTGCTGCAGCTGTGATAAGTACTGGGGTAATTTAACCCATATAACTATATATGGGAAGGTTATAATTTCGAGTTTAGGTATGTCAGGTTAGGCGATTTAGATATGCATAAAGAAAAAAATGGGTTGAACTATTTGCAAACATTGGAGATCCTGATCAGATCTGGGTCTGCACTGCTTGCCAATTACCCTTTGAGGACTCTCCAGACTAGAATGGGTTAAATAAAAATCTAAATGATGCCTTTGGAAACAAAGAACACACAAAAGAATGAAATTCGGAGGTTTTATCGAGCAAGTTGCGAGGCTACATATGCTCTCTCCCCACCACCCCCACCCCCCTCCCCCCACCCACCACCCACCCCAAGAACCGGCATAAGCAATGTTCGATTATCAAAGCAACTAGAATGGGTTCAATGATCCGAAAGGAAATAAAATATAATCTTCACCATCGTGAAATCTTATCACAGGGACAATATTTAAGGCAAAAGAGCAATGGAGAAGTCCTGACGCAGTCCGGTCAAGACCTTTCCAAATACCAGTCATGGTTTCAGGACGTAGCTGGTCTGGTGAATAACAAAGGTCACGGCCCGGCCGAGAGGTCTACAAGTTGGTAAGTAATAACACTCACTATTGGTATGTGCCATAATTTCGCATTTACCCTAATATTCTGACTGAGATATCTGAGCAAACAGTGTTGGCTCAAATCAAACTGCTCCTCAAAGCAGTTTGATCACTACACTGTATGCTATTCAATCAGCGCTCCAAGCAGCTAAATGGACTTAAATCATACTTTAGGATATGAAGTGTCTAAATTTTAGGGCAATTAGGTAAAGTGCCCTTTCACATGACAGGGCGCAATTTCTTTACCATGACCTTATTGCAGACGACAGTTAGCACACGGCAAAGTGATATGTTTTCCCAGAAGGCAGGGAATTCAGTCGAATCCATATATGAATAAATGTGATTTGATAACGTGCCTATTAAAGCGAGGAACCAAACGACTAAAAAAAAGTAACGTAAAATGTCTGTTAACAGAGTCGTCTGCAGCCAACAAAAGGTTAATTGACTAGCGCGATGTTAATTATTTACAAAGATTCTTTCTTTCTTAACCTTTATCGCTTTCTCGGCTAATTCAGCAGACATCAAATTGGTGATATTTTTTTCTTATTTTCCCCAGAAAACAGGATTTGACATTTCACACAAATTAACTCCATTGGAGACAATTTGCATGGAATGCCAAATCCTGTTTTCTGGGAATAATAAGAAAACTATTTCAATATGTCGTCTGCTGAAAATTTTATCAGAGTGCTAAGCGTTAAGTATGCTTTCAAATCCATTTTTGTTTTCATAACAAAACGAATCTGACGTTTCCCCATTCTCTGACCCTGTAAAGTCGGAAAGCAGACGGGGCACTGCACGACTTGTCTTAGAATGGTTCCAGTCTCTGGTGACAAAATTTTTTTTTCTTATAATCTGTTTAATAATCCACTAAAATAAAACCAAAGTAATATCATGACTATAAAGGCTGGTCACGGTCACTAGACCAGCCTTTATAGTCATGTCATGATAATTTTTGGGGTTTTATTTTATTGGATTATCAAACAGGATTATGAGAAAAATATTTAGTCACTGGAGACTGGAGCCAGTCTAGACTTGTCCACTCTAGACAGTTTCCAGTACGATTGTTTTACGCAAAATCAGCAAAAAAAAAAAATGGTATCTTCTTAATCTACGCGATGTTCACCCAATCACTCCTGATTATGTTAAATGGGCTCTCCAATCTATGAATTTAGACAAATTCATTGTAGCAAATAGGGGTCAGTCAAAAATCTAGAACAGTATGACAAATAGTGCCTGACGTTTACTATTTCATCCCTGAGTTGTTTTTTTTTTTTTTTTTTTTTTTTGTTGTTGTTGTTGTTGTTTTTTTTAACTGGACTCTTCCATTTTTGATTTAGGGCAAATCCATTGTTGCAAATAAGGACATCAGTCAAAAACAACAAACAGTGTAGATCCTGATGAGACGGCTCGTATCACGAGCCGTCTCATCTGGATCTACACTGTTTGCAAAGGCATCTGGTTTTTTTTTCTGCTGGGCTGAAAGCGTTAATTCTAACACATCGAAATGCAAAGCCCTACTTTCGGAAGAAAATTAGGAACTTTTTTTTGTTTTTTGTTTTTCAAGCTGATTTTTAAAGTATAAGACAGAAGCACTCATACATACATTGGTAAGAATGAAGGTGTAAGAGTTGGATTATTGATGATTTAACGCTTTGCATGTTGGGTAAAAAATTCAGCAGACGACATTTTAAAATAGTTTTTCTTCTTTTTACCAGAAAATAGGCTTTGATATTTCATGGAGACAATTGGCATGAAATGTCAAAGCCTATTTTCTAGGAAAAAGAATAAGAAAAAATATCACCCATTTGTCGTCTGCTGAATTTGACCAGGGCACGGTAAAGGTTACTTAAATCATGAATCAGGTTTTATACTGGAACTTTTCAAGACCTTTATTTCTGGACGTTTGATCTTAATTAACCTTTAGCAGTCCGCCAAATCAGCAGACGACATGGAGACAATTGGCATGAAATGTCAAAGCCTATTTTCTAGGAAAAAGAATAAGAAAAAATATCACCCATTTGTCGTCTGCTGAATTTGACCAGGGCACGGTAAAGGTTACTTAAATCATGAATCAGGTTTTATACTGGAACTTTTCAAGACCTTTATTTCTGGACGTTTGATCTTAATTAACCTTTAGCAGTCCGCCAAATCAGCAGACGACAAATTATTTATATCTACATCTAATTTTCCCCACAGAAAATATGGCTTGGCATTTCATTTAAGTATCTCCAGGGATATGAATGCAACTACAATCCTACTTTCTGAAGAAAAAAAAATAAGAAAATAAAGAAACAAGAAAAAAAAGAGTTTAAGATCTCGTCTGCTAATATGTAAAGTATTTTTGGGCAAACCTAGCATGCATATTCGTGCGGTCTGCTCTCAATTGTTTCTGTCCACCTAGCAAAGATCCGTCAAGGGAGGGAATTCAGTAACTGACTTGGTGAAATTAAATATACGAGTTTATGCTCGTGAAGTAACGAGAAAAGAGTTTTTTTTTTGTATTTTTTTCCCACAAGTCATCTTTACCTTTGGAATTTCGTTCAAACCTTACTCTCGAATGGCTGTGTACGAAATAATAATAATAATAATAATAATAATAATAATAATAATAATAATAATAATAATATACAGTCTTACTTTTTATCGTCTATTTTATTGTCTGTACGTGAATGTGTCTAAAATTGCTGCTGATCAGACGCCGAATACTTAGGTTAAGTATGGTAATTTGATAAATCAAACCCCGCAGAAAATTTGAGCCCCCTGTTAAATAATCCTGGACCCCGCCCCTGCGGTCCGCGTAGAATTCTCTATTTCACCAGTGAAACATCAAAATAGAGCACAACATCAAAACTACATGTACAGTGAAACAAAGGAAACCCGTCCTGTCTTTGAAAATCAGCAGAAAAAAAAAAAAACAAACAAAAAAACAATTTCATGATAAATACAATTTGTAGGTTACTGACCCAAGTTTTCATCATTAATTCGTTTCTTACGAAATCGGTCCATAATTTTTCATTATAACTGAATTCACCGACTCGTATACTTGATAAATTTCCTCGTACTGATATAGGTGACTCAGCGTGGGAAAAGGAACTTTATCTCATATGCGGACAACAAAGGCCCAGATCAGACTGCGCATTCGCGCAGTCTGATCAGGGCGTTCGTTGCCCGCTTATAAAAACAATGGATGATTAATCTAAGTTTTATATATGCTTCAAATCCTTTATTATATGTTTCTATATATGGGCCGCGTCAAGTGACAATGTCCCTTCCAGCATGCGCAAAATATGCGGATTCACATTATCCTGCGCATGCGCAGTCTCATCCGGGCCTTTGCTCTTCATTGATACATTTTGTAGTATCCAATGATTCTGTTAACAGATAGTGAAGGTCCTGATCAGCTTGCGCGCATGCGCAGGCTGATATGGGCCTCTCTGTCCGCATATACCCGAAAACACATTTTCGCTCGGCGCGGCCCATATATAATACAAGTAAATTTTTGTACTTTGCTTTTAAATAAATGTTCCTCGACGAAACAGAGCAGATCCTGATTAGACAGTGCGAATGCACAGTATGATCCGGGCATTTGCTGTTCACGCGGTATAACGTCCCTTTTCCTGCGCTGTGCCCAATTATAACGTAGCCATATACAAGCCGCGCGGGAATAATCTGTCTCTGTTTGTATATACGGATTGCGCATGCCCAGACCAAGATGCGATCATGCGCACTGCGGACTGCGCATGTGCAGTTCGATCTTTTTAAAATCTGGTGGGTGCAAATCTAGTCTGGGCGACATGCGCACGCTCTCAAAAGACTGCGCGCGCGCATGCCGCTCGTCTGAGCATGCGCAGTCTTTCATATGGTTCCTTTAATACGTAGTGAACACACAACGTCATAATAATGTTGTTTCGACGATGCCGCGACGTCAAAGACGTCGCGCTGCTGTCGAAACGACGTTGTTGTGACGGTGTGTTTCCGTGATACCTACCCAGCTAGCGTTCTGCATATATCTATATCGGTTTCGTATCGGCCCCACAGGAATCCTGTCGGGTCGATAACGGTCCGATATAGATTTATTCAGAATGCTAATTGGATATTACATGAAGAAAGATATCCTCGAGTCAACACGTGGTATAAAAAGTCAGTCTATTAAGGCATTTTCGTACCTCTGGGCTCCCGGAAATACTTTAGCCAACAAAGGTTCTAGAAACGATCCTCCCTCAGACTTCTGTGGTCCTGTTAAACTGTCATTATTTTCCGTACAGTCCATTCCTCTTCAATCCCCAAGACTGACCAAACTATGACACAATGTTTGTGCCTAATCTTAGTCCATATACTAGAGTACTTGATTGGAAGCACTGTCCACTAATAAAGATTACAACGAGCTCTGTCGAGCGAAAACGAACCTTGGGGCGTATTCGACCCGCCCACTCTGATCCGGACCACGCTCCCCGCCAATTTCAGTATAGGTTATTACGTCACTGCGAAAACCAGCAGTGAAGCAGATCATCAGACTAAACAGACGTGTATGTTAATATATTGCTCTGTTTGTCATATATGGAGCAAGACCTCTTTTCGCATGTGACGACATACCCGCTCTTATCTGTTGTTACCCACATCTGTATGTTAATCAACAACAGGATTATATCCGAGTGATATTAGTTGTAAATTTCTAATGTTTGCCGTAAAACAAAATTTCCATTAAATATGGCGAATTACGCTCCTTCATACAGATTTTTTTATATTCATTCCCCTTCCCCCACCACATATCCCGATTAACTGAAACGAGTGTATCGCATTAGCCCAAAGCACTCAGACAAACAGGCATGAGCAAACAGTGTAGACCCAGATCAGACGCCGCAGAACGCGGCGTCTGATCAGGGTCTACAATGTTTGTCATTCATTCAGCACTTTTTGGACACATCAAATGGATGTTCAGATTTTAGGACAAACATGGTAAGAAAATGTCCCAATATTTAGGGAAAATAATGTGTGTGCGTGCGTGCCTGCCTGCGCGCGTGCGCGTGCGTGTGTGCATTTTGTTGTTGTTGGTGGTGTTTCTTTGTTTATTTTTTCAACTCAAGATTTGTTCTGACTATATTTAACCAAACAGAACCAGGACTAATAAAAAATTGGCACTAATCTACCACCGAGGCATCCAAGAATGTAGGATATCCTCGACAAACTGCCCTGATGTCTGGGCCTTCATGGTAGGGACGACCCAGCTAGCATTCTACGTAAATCTACATCGGGCCGTCATCGGCCCGTCAGCTACCCTGACGGGCCGATGACGGCCCGATATAGATTTACGTAGAATGCTGACTGGGGATATGCTGTACTATTTGACCAATGAAATGATGTCTTATATGGGTTATTATCCCGGATGTGCATTTACTGACTAACTGAGTACCGCAAAAATGTAGGAAAAACAAACAAACAATCAAAAAACATAACGACTAGCGCCAAAAAATAAATCCTTGATAAAGAGGCAACAGGCGCAACGTCGGGTGTAATAAAAACAGAAAAATGATTGTTTCTGTTGGTGTTGTCAACAGAAAGAAAAAAAGAACCAAGGAAAGAAATAGAAAAAAAGAAAGAATGAAAGAAAGCGTTTATATCACGAACCTTTCCTTATACTTTTTGACCTAGCAAAACGATTCGCGACTTTTATTACGGATTTCTTCTTGGCAAAAAGGTCAAACATTTGAAAGTGGGATGAGGTAAATAAACGAAATTGAATATTTTAATTGCGCAGGTAAAAAAGAATTTCGTATCGGATGAGATAAATAAGAGCGGTAGCCCCACCAACCTGCTGAGAACATCCATCTTCAGTGAAATTTTAATCTTTAAATGCATACATGTACAACGACTTTAACAACTACAATTTCCCAGTTTTATAATTCGCAACCCCCACCCATCCGCCCACATACACTCATGCAACCCCCACCACTCATTAACGCTTAGCATCCTGGGTAAAAAATTCAGCAGACGACAATTTGAAATATTTTTTCTTATTCTGTCCAAAAATAGGCTTTGACATTTCATGCAAATTGTCTCCTGAGGAGACAATTTGCATGAAATGTCAGAGCCTATTTTCTGAGAAAAAAAGAGAAAAACATGTATTATCAAATCAATTTGTCGTCTGGTGAATTTGCCCAGAGAGAGATGCAAAAGTTTTATAAAATACTTCCAAATGAAAGGAGGAACGAGGCTTTACTATGAGGTAAATCTCTCTCTCTCCCTCTCTCCCTATCTCTCTCTCTCTCTCTCTCTCTCTCTCTCTCTCTCTCTCTCTAATCAATCAATGATGTAGACCTAGATCTGATCAGGGTCTGTCTGTCCCAATACTTGGAGCAAATGCGGCAAACCTTAGCTAGAAGGGCGTCATCCCAAGACCCATTTCCGCTGCTTACATGTAAAGCTGGGTGAATATCAAAATGTAGTCTGGCTCCAGTCTCCAGTGACTAAATATTTTTTTCTTATAATCTGTTTAATAATCCACTAAAATAAAACCAAAGTAATATCATGACTATAAAAGCTGGTAAAGTCATGATATTTTTTCTTTTTTATTTTAGTGGATTATCAAACAGGACTATGAGAAAAATATTTAGTCAGAGGAGGCTGGAGCCAGTCTAATCAAAATGTTTTTAATCAAGTTATTTCTTACTGGCCGAGTTACAGGTCCGAGGTCGGCAATATTGACCCGACTGAAAGGGCCAACTTTTTAGGTTTGTTTATTTTTATATTTTAATTTTACCCTAATCAGTTTTCTTTACTTTTTTTTACCTTTTTCAGAAACATTTTAGTTTTTGTTTTTTGTTTTTTTAATTTTAAGGCCTCATTTTTCTATAGTTAGTTATGTTTTTTAGCCATTTTTGTCTCTAGTCATTATAATCAAAATGCCGTTTTTCTCTATTCCGTAAACCTCATCTAGCCCCTCATACAGACAACCCTCTTTATACCGATACTCGATACAACGACAAAATTCTTTACAATGACAATTTTGGCTGTCATGAAACCTTGTAACAATTAGTCACAAATTGTGCAAGAATATTGTATTTAATACTTTAAAGTAACATATGTTTTGGATATTTGTTAGAATCGCCTCACTGAGGCGATTCTAACAAATACCCGAAACATATGTTCCATGAGGAAATAAGAACACAACAAGACCTTTCTTACATATCAATCTGCTCATTAAGGATTCTTTACAACAGCAAATTCATTTTAATGGCAACAACTTTCGGAACAAATGTTGTCGTTGTAACGAGGGTTCACTGTATATTCTTCAATATCCAGTGATTCTGTGAATCTGCAATGATGACCCTGATCAGACTGCGCAAATACCTAGACTAGTCTGAGCTAACACTGATAGCAACTGGCAAAATGGCATTTTTTTCTGCGCACAAATGTTTTTACTTTCAGTCGAACTTGGGACCATGGAAATTTGTTCTAGACATGAATACTTCGAGCCACTGAGGGTTATTCATACCCCCAGTCAAACTTCGTTTTCGGGACCAGGGAAACTTGTTCTAGCTATGGGTAGTTCGAGCCACTGAGGGTTACCCATACCACCAGTAAAACTTCGTCTTTGGGACCAGGGACATTTATTCTAGGCATGCGTAGTTCGCACCACTCAGGGTATATCATCGTCTCGATGATGCGATTCTAATGAGCATACACTATACACAACATACATTTGCATGATAAAATAAGAAAATTTCCCTAAAACATCACTAAATAATTGTTTTCTTGAGCTATTGAAAGAATTTACTAGGGACTCAAAAACCAGTTCGAATCTGCCATGGTAAACGAGCCATCGGTGTTCGAGTCATGTTTTTTTCTGTATTTTGCTAAAGTTTATTTTGCCAGTTTTCGAAAAAAATAAAAATAAAAAAAATATACAAAAAAAAACAAAAAAAAAAAACAACTGCGCCTTGCAGCCAAATGCAGATGGACCAGCTACATATATGCGTCATCAATTTCTGGTCAAATGGGTCAAGTCATGAGAAAACGGGCCTTTCGGAGCTTATGCAAAAACAGCTGACGCTCCGACCAGTACTTCCATACGCACAATCTAATCAGTGCCTCGACTGTTTATCGCTTTGTATTCTGAGATAAACAATGGTGCTGTAAACGGACAGCGAAGGCCTTGATCAGACTGCGCGAATGCGCTGTCCGCATGGGCCCTGGGGTCACCTTTTTCCCGGGTGTTGCACAAATATTTAAATATTTTATGTAATGGACGAAGAATTTGCCTGTCAGCTAAGAAAAAAAAACTGCGCATGTGTGTTATCGAAAAATGATCGATTGACAGTCATGACACGAACACTGACAATTTAAAAATTCTATTTTTGTCTATTTTCGTGTCTGACTGACGGACAATACGCTGGGAGGAGGAAACATACACGCAGTCGAGCACAGTACACCAATAAGTATGCGCTTCTCTGTTCGTCTTCCTGATATAATTTTGTAAAAACTGACAGCAAGCGACTGATAGTGTTCAAGTCGCGGACAGGAGGACGGTTCGATCACTGTTTAGGACTCCGTAACATGAGGTACCAGTAGACCCTGATCAGACGCCGTGTTCCATGGCGTCTGATCTAGGTCTACACTGTCTGCTCAGGCCTCTCTGTCCGACATATACCTAGACTCTCCGAATATATATATATATATTAGCCTTGCCCGCATTATAAGCCCACTGGCGTTTCAAAAATCATTTGAGGAAGTACTCTTTTCGCGTACCTACAGACATGCTTGCGTGTGTGCGTGCATGCATGCGTGCGAGTATTATTGTTTCACACTTAACAATATTTTCTTTTTATTTCTAACCACGCAAAAAATGTGTTACGAAAGTCACCGAGAAATAAGAGTTGGGGGCACTGCTGAAATGAGGGGTATCTTTTTTTCTTTTTTTTTTTTTTTTGTTTGCTTTCTTTCTTTTTTTTTTTTACGTGTTATTGTCTTATTTCTCTCCATGAAACCCTATTGTGGTCTAGAGATAAAAGAGGCGATCCTGAAAATAGATTTATTTCTTGTTTCTTCACAAATATGTTATCGGGTGTGTGTGCGGAGAGGGTGGGGAAGCGATTGGCGTTGGGGGCTGGGGGGTGGGGGGTGCATGGCTATTCTTAAAAAAAGCAATTCTAATTAGTACTGATGTTTCAAAATACATGCATGTTGTAGTTTTAGTGAAAGAAAATAAAAAATAATAATATATGGATACTCCTCTCTCTCTCTCTCCCTCTCTCTCTCTCTCTCTCTCTCTCTCTCTCTCTCTCTCTCTCTAGCGAGAACCATCTGACAACGTTATTCTAACACACGAAAAGAGCCCTTACGATGTGTCCGTTCGCGCAGTCTGCTCAGTGCATACGCTGCCTTCTTTAAGTATCATTGGATACTGTATATTGGCGACCAGATATGGCCCTTATCCGCCTGCGCAGATGCGCAGGCTGATCTGGGCTTTCTCAGTTCGCATATAGCATAAAAACCCTTTCCGTACGTTTAGCGTAAATTATATTTACCCCATTTTGAATATAAGACAGGTACACGTCGCTACCACCAAGCAGAACGTTACAGCGTCGGATGAAACCAGACGTATAAGAAACTATTTCTCTTCGTCCACCACAAAATGACACATACAAGTGGTAATTAAAGTCTATTTATCCACTTTTGAGATTAAAACTATCATAAAACTAGCACAAAATTTCCACTAACTTAAGAAACCGCCAGCCATAAAGTTTGACAAATGGCAATATACTTTAAACGGACTTGGCGGTTCGACAACAGGTAAAGCCCTTTATGAGTTTATGATACTGATAGGACAATTTTGTTAAAGATAGTCAAATGGATACATCGTGTTGTCATAAATATACTCCGAGGCAAAAGCAAGTATACACCTTTTGAAAACCCTCTCACCACAGGTCTGTAAATAGCACGATGTAGTTTTACCTCAGGCATAGGTATTTCCCGAATTTTAAGACTTTTTTGATGGCTTGGTGGAGTATTCCATTATTACTATAAACAGATGTTCCATACTCTAGTTTCAGTTTTTCTACTGATGTGACCTTGAAAATTAAGTCAAGGTCACCCATCTCTAATCAGTTCTTTGCTATGTTCCAATTATATGTCCATACAAATTTGGTAAGCATCCAACCACTGGTTCACAAGATATTGTGCAGACCAGGAAAGTGTGACACCGATGCCAACGGGATCCGCACCAAAATCAATATGCCCCTCCCCCTACGTGGAGGGACATAATTCTGATTCAGTACTGACTGTTCAAACTATTTGGTGGCTCGCTTCAGTATTCCTACGCGCGCGCTAGAGTCACAACTGATCGGCTACGGATGTATACTTACTTTTGCCCCGGAGTATACATTTATAAGTAAACGAGGAAGATAAGGTTTCAAAAACATGCATGACGGCAGAAATTTACAATAGGTGTCCTAGTTAATATATCGTTAAACTGTCTTACCTACATTTGATGAATTTCGTCTTTCTGTGTTTTCTTTTATTTTATATATTTATTTATTCATTCTTGGTCAGCACTGTCACATGTCACCATGTATGACGCTTAGCGTACTTGGTAAAATTTTCAGCAGACAACATTCTGAAATATTTTTTTTCTCTTTTTTCCCAGAAAATAGAATTTGACATTTCATAGGATTTGACATTTCACTATTTTCTGGAAAAATTTAGAAAAATATCATCAATTAGTCGTCTGTTAAATTTGTCCATGGAGTGATGAAGGTTAAAGAATTATGGAGACAATTTGCATGAAATGTTATATCCTATTTTCTGGAAAAAATAAGAACAATATCAGCAATTTGTCGTCTGCTGAATTTGTCCATGTTATGAAATTTGACATACAGATGTACCATAAGTATTCGGTCAGTTTAAACAATTACCATACTTATCAAATTTGAATAATCATACATGTACAGCCGACTCTTGTTATCTCGACTTCGCTTATCTCGAATAACCGCTTATCTCGAAGTGAAAATCTGGTTCCTGTTTTAACATGCAAATCTAACAACAGTGAACAAAATATTGTGAAAAAGGTAAGAAATTGCTCCAAGGAATCAAATGACACATCCAGTTGTTAAATGTGGTTGTTTGATTCATCCCCCCCCCCACCCCCCCAATTCTGCAAATCTGTAAAGTCGAGGTACGGATATCT